>CM065120.1:2442500-2777500 GCA_033026305.1 Cirrhinus molitorella
TCTATCTATCTATCTATCTATCTATCTATCTATCTATCTATCTATCTCTATATATCATCTATCTATCTATCTATCTATCTCTATATATCATCTATCTATCTATCTATCTATCTATCTATCTATCTATCTATCTATCTATCTATCTATCTATCTATCTGTCTATCTATCATCTATCTATCGTTTATTTTATTGTATTTTATTTGTTGGAATTTATTTGTAGAACCTTTTATTTTTTGTATTTCTATTTAGCTTTGATTTATTTGTATTTCATTTTTAGTTTTAGTCATTTCTGAATGTTAAAGTATATTTATTTCAAAAAGTAGGCAAGTTATTTATTTAAATATTTTTTAATTTAATATTTAATGTCAGCTTTATTTTAATTGCAAATTTGTATTTTTCATTTTCTATTTTTTATTTTTAATTAGTATAAATGTTTAAATTATTATGTAGTATAATTTATAGAGACAGATAGATCTAATCTAATATTTATATTTTAATTTATTCCAGCTTTATTAGTACATTTTAGTAGTTTTACATAAAAACACATACTGTTATTTTTGTATTATTTCTATAATATTATAGTATTGATTAATATTTTGAATTTTCACAATATTTCTAGATTTTTAAATCTATTTAGCTTTTTTTTATTTATTTTTATTTCATTTTATTTCACTTTGTAGTTAAATAGTCAGGTCAGATCATTTGGCTCAGTTCCTGAAAGCCAAGCCTATTATTACTATTCCTCATATTTCTTGTTAAATAAGAGTCTTGTTTGAGGCGAATGCGTGACGACGGCAGAAAATGAGACCGAATCATTTTCATCAGTGTTCGCTCTCGTTCACCAGCGTTATTTTATTCCAGTCAGGATCGTCCGAGGCCTTCATTGTTCTTTAATGACGGCCGAAATAACAGTGCGTTTCAATCTAGAGGAATAAAGTCTGAATAATCTGCGAGATTACAGACGGCCGCTTTCATCTTCAGCCACAAGATCATCCACATATTACATAGAAATTACATTATGATCTTAATGCAATCACTTCTTTATTATGATGAATTTGTGTGTCAAACCGGACGTTTGATCAGAATTCAATCTGTAATGTATTACATTTTGATGAAAGATGATCAAAACAAATACATTTTGCTTTAGAATAAACGTCAGGTATGCTATTTAGGTTTTTTTTTTTTTTTTTTTTTTTGATGTTGACTGTAATAAACCTAACAGCAGCATTCAAATGTAAGATGTTCACATTGTGGAAATCACATCTTAAAATTAATTATTGCTAATGAATGTGAAGAGCATCACGGGTCAACTTCTCTTCATTTCATATGTGACCTTGCTGAAATCCTGTTATTATTTACTGACCAATATCCTCTTAACTTGAAGAATCACCTGCGTTAACCTCGTTTGACTCGAGCTAACAGATCTGAGATGAAGGTGTTGTGTGAGTAAATACAGCAATCTCAACACTTCGCAAGCTTCAATCTGCTGATTGCAATTTGTATTGTCGTATTTTAAGGGCCCCTGTTTGATTTAATTAAAACAACAGCCTGCTAATTAGTCTGCTAATGGCTTTCACACACTTGTCCCTATGACTAATTCTCTAGATGACAGTAATTAGGGCATTTTTTTTCCTGTTTTCCACATGAATTCCTTTCCTTTCAATTTTCAAATCAACAAATGACATTCAGATTTTGTTCTTGAGCTTGTCCTGCCATGTTTTAAATATACAGTGAATGGAAAATAATGTAGGACTTACTGTAAAACAAATTTCACTCCGAAATTGCTAGGGAAAAAAACACAAATAATTGCAAATAACAAACAAGTAATGCACTAAATATGACATTAAGTAGAACATTTTCTAGTAATACATACTCCAATAATCCTAATTCTAACCCTAACCCTTACAAGTATAAAAAAAAAAAAAGTGTATATATATATAAAATTCTCATTTTAATATATTATCATTTTAACTCGATGTACTAATATAATTAAAATTGAAATGAAAAAAAAATATATATAATATAATATAATTTTATTACTTCAATTAAAACATTTATTTCAGTTAGTAGGCAAGTTATTTATTTTATTTTACTTTTTGATTCAATATTAATATTCTTTTCCGTTTCAATCAAATTTTAATAATTTTATATATTATTTATTATTTATTAATTTAGCTTTTTTTTTTCATTTTTAGTTTTCGTATTTTTAGTACTCCAACAAAACTTATTTCAGTTTCTACTTTTTCAATTTTCATTTTATTTATAACAAGTTTTAGTCATTTTGTTGTGTTCTTGTCATTTTGAGTAGATTTTAGTAGATATATTTTATACATTTTAATTTCAGTTTTAGTTATATTAGTACATCAAGTTAAACTAAATTAAAATGTGAATATATATATATATATATAATAAAAATATTATTATTATTTGTATTATTATTATTACTGTTATTATTGTTGTTGTTGTTGTTGTTGTTGGTTAGAATTTATTCGTAAAACCTTTAATATATATATAATATATATATATATATATATATATATATATAATGTATTTCAGTTAGTAATTAAGTTATTTATTTATTTTACTTTTTCCATTTAAGATTTATATTTTATTTTATTCAGCTTTATTTCAATTCCTTTTTGGTTTTAATTTTAGTAACTTAACTTTTTTTAAATATTTATTGTTAGTTTAAGTTAGTTTTCTGTTCAGAAATATTGCCTTGCCAACTAGCTGAAATGATGAATTTTTATATTTTAATTTCAGTTTTTTTTTTACTAACTTATAAAAAAATAAGTACAGATAAAAATACTTTTTATAAATAAATACTTTTTTTTTTTTTTTTTTTATGATTTTCATTTTAGTTTTAGTTATTAACCCAGCTTCAAATTAAATTTACTTGTTAGTTGGAGTGTTTTGTTTGTTTTTAAATTCAAGTTTTTCATCTGATATTAATTATATTTTATGATTTTATTTCACCAGTATTCAAATCACCAAAATGTATTTATTTATTTGTTTGTTTGTTTGTGTTTGCTTCATCGTTCCAGCAGAGCCATAAAAACCTCATTATTTGTCATTAAGTGTTGCCAAAATGAAAGAGGATAATTTGCCTGAAAGTTTGCAAAACCCAACTCGGTGAAAGCGTCGGGTCCCAGGAGCGTTTTCGCCCTTGAAAGCGACAGCGGCGACAGATATTTAAAGCGGTGGTGTTATTAAAGTTCTTGTTCGTGCGAATCTATTTTTCACCTGTTTCTCTCTCTCTTTTGACAGGCCCGTGACAGTAAAGTAAATTAGTCCACTTTAACCTCTGGCCCCAGATCGTTTCTCAAAGGCACCTTTTTCTACCTGCGCGCCGTTCCATTCAACATCTAATTTTAGGTAACCGGAGACATCAAAGCCCGAGCGGCTCCATCCCATAAAATCACAGCAAATCCCCGTGACTTATCGCTCCGCCGAGAAAGACTCAAACCTTTGGCCTGTCGGGCTCTTCAAAGGGTAACGCGGGAATTAGAGCGTCATTGACTCTTTGAAGACGAGACCTAGAAAGATCTCTGTGTAGGCAGAGGAACGGCCGTGCGGCTGTGCGTTTCCGATCGTTGGCGTCTGTAATTACCCCGGCGGGTCGCGGGATGTCCTGTATCTGCGCTCTGTAATTAGGACCATCCAGAGGTTAATGGCTAAAGCAAATCACTCTCTCCCAGATGACACCGGCGCTCAGGAAGGGTCAAAAACTTCATGTCCGAATCTCAGACATCTACTCTGGCTTTCGTTTTAATTCACGCTCCGGCTCAATTTGTAACGTCCACACACTTATGATTAATATTCATTCTCTGCAGGCCTGTTCCACTGCAAATTAGGTCATGCTTTTGCATTTAATTCTTTCCTAGACGTTGCAAAGCTGTTTTGTCTTCTCCGTTTTATTGTAATTTAAGCACAATAAAATACAAATAAAATGTGTAAGCTCTGCACTTTGCACTACTTTGCATCTCCACATTAAATTACCCCCCAAAAAAATAATAATAATTAAACATTTTGATGGCAAAATAATTTTAGTACTTTTAATGCTGTTTTAGTGTTATTAAAATGCCATTGTAGTATTTTATTATTATTTAGTTTTAGTAAATGCTTTTTTTGTGATTTTTAAGAGTTTTTGTTATATCTATAGTTTTTAGTTAATTATTTTAGTACATTAATTAAATAAATTAAAATGAGAAATGTTGGCAACTATATATGGCAAATATATGTCATATATATATATGTGTGTGCGTGTGTATGTATACTTAACTTTATAAATAATATATATATCTTACATATACACCTTATTTTATTTGTTATCTCCATTTTAAAATGTAAAAAAAAAAATAATAAACTTTATTCGGAATATATTGTTTATTTTAAATATTTAGAGAAAATTATTCTCAAGCTATTAGTCATTATATTTTGAATTTAACAAAAATAAATTGTAAATTGTGCATATTTTGTATCTTTGTGTAAAAATGTAAAAAAAAAAACAACAACATAAAATATATAAATAAATAATAATACATATTTGTAGTAAATTATTCTTAAAATATTAACACTGTAAATGTATAATAAAACCATTTTCTTTTTATAAAAAATTGAAATAAATACTTTTTTAAAAGCAAATTAAATGTATTTTGTTTCAGCTAGTTCCCAAGACAACAGTTTTTTTTGTGTTTTTTTTTTCGTTTAACTTGATGTATTAAAATTAAATAAATAAATAAATAAATAAACTATATAGGCATATATTAAAAATACAAAAAACAAAAATGACTATATCTAAAAAAAATAATCAATTATTGTAGTACATTAATCAGTTTATTTAAAATATTTTGAGAAAATTATCCTATTAATCAGAATATTTTGAATTTATAATTTTTATTGTGCATGGATTGCAATATATTGTATCTCAGTGTAAAAATGTATATATTAACACATTAATCTTACAATAAAAACATTTCACATTTCTTTTCACTGAAAAAAAAAAATAAATAAATGTAGAATTAATTAAATATTGTAAGTGAAAAAGTCAGTGAAAAAGTTTATTTTTGAATGAATTTTAAATATTTTTAGAAAATTATTCTTAAAATACTAAATAAATAAATTATTTTGGAAACTTGCTGAAACAAAATCTTAAGTAGTTTATTTAATTTATTCTACATTTATTATTTTTTTCAGTGAAAAGAAAATTTTATTATAAGATTAACATCTTAATATTTTAAGAATAAATATGTAAAATTCACTCGATTTTGTTTTTCTTACAATTTTTCACTGAGATACAAAATATTGCAATCCATACACAATTTACTCAATTTATTTTTGATAAATTCAAAACATTATGACTAATTTTCTCAAAACATTTCAAATAAACCGTTTAATCTACTACAATAATTGATTATTTTCAATGGCTCAAATGTTGCGTGTTTGTCAGCACTCACTTCTATTTAAAGAGATTTAAGAAGAATGTTAATGATCATGTTTCCATAAAATGAACAATCCCAAAGTAACAAACACTAATGTTCTTTTTTTACGTTTTCACTTCAATTTTATGGAAAAATGACCATGAACATTCAACTTAAAGCTCTTTGCATATAGAAGTACATTATTCAGAGTTGATATGAAAGACACACTGATGTTTTCCACAAAGAAACCTAGACATAATGCTAAAGGGTTTCATAACCAACATCCATATTAACCCGTCAGACTAAATGTGGCTTTCGCTTTAACATTATGTGTGTCCTTTTTACTGACAATAACAACTAATTCCATCTTCTGTTTGCATTCAGATAGTGGCTCCCATTAAACCTCTTTCCGCATGTCACGCTCCTTTCAGACAAATCCAGATGTTATTTCCTCACTAACTGGAACAAAATGCATTTATGGGAATTGCATCTGAAGCTGATGCCAAGATCATGTACAAACACACACACGCTGATATCTTCATTACACGCAATCAAAGGACAAACAAACGCTGGTTTACGAACACAGTTTCCATCAGCGGTTTGCAATAACCGCAAGTTGAGTGAAAAAGTAGTGCAGAAATGTGTGCATACAATACATTCAGCTGCCTGTTATTCTGTTAAGAAAGGTGGGCCGGATGAGGGAAGGTTGAAACGCAGACGCAGTCGTCCTCAGAGTCTGGAATCATTTAAATGTAAATGAAAAGCATGTAGGTCACAATTGAGCTTGTCCTAAATGATAATGGTTAAAGTAGTTATTAGCGGCGAATCCTGACGTGCGTAATGATCCCTGAGCGGGAACGCTTAGATCGGACCGCTGTGACGCTTTAGCTTTTGCTAACGTTAAGAAGGTCAAGATGAAGACAAAAAGGAATAGATTTGCTGCCAATTTGAGCCTTCGTAAATGAATATTATATTTGTGGTCACGCATTAGGCATTCAAGGAATAATGTCAACTATAATCTTAATATTTATGTATATATTGTCTGAGATTTGACATTAAATGCAATATATATCAAGTTTATGAATGTGGATGTGCAAATAAGATTTGTGTTGAAACCCATTTCTGTCACATGCAGTAAGAAAAGAAAAATTGTCCACTGGTAAATCATGAAAAGGCATAAACCGACATAATTATAAGATAAAAAGTTAAAATGATGACATCCTAAGTCATAATTATGAGACAAAAAAAGTTTAAAAAGTTTAAATTATGATGTAAAAAAACTTTCGACTTTTGTCATGGTTATGACTTTTTATTTCATAATTTTTGTATTTTATGTCATGATTTTGACTTTTTGTCTCATAATAGACTTCATTTTCTTCAGTTTATGGCAATTTATTTACATTTTATGGCATGAAAGGTCATAGCTATAAGAGTTGAAATTATAACATCATAAGTTTTAATTATGAGACTGGGGGAAAAAAACTAATAAAATTCAATATTTGACATTTTGTCTCATAACTGACTTATCTTAATGTCAATAAATATTTATTTCCAATAAATAAATAAATTAATAAAATAAATAAAATATGAATAAAAAAATAAAATAAATACATAAATATTAACATTAAATAAAATTGCAATTATTTTACTTTGTAACATTAAAATAAAATATTATATTATAAGATACAAAAACAATTAATTTAATTTAAATGGGTATTTTTATTTTAGTCTGTCATGCATTTTTTGCATATATTTTATATAATAATGGTGTTAAAATTAAGATGGCATTAAAATTCATTAAATCTGTGAATGTTAATTTTATAATCTTTTTGTTTCATAAAGTAATATTTTAAAATACTTATACATACAACATTTTAAAATAGGTTACATTAAAATAACATAAAATAATGTATTGTTAAATAAATAGTTATGACCTTTAGTCATAATTATGAAATAAATAGTATGCATTTCTGCATATTTATGTATATATTGTCTGAGATTTAACATTAAATGGAATATATATCAAGTTTAGGAATGAACTGTGCACTGGTTAATCATGATTAAGGCATAAAAAGTCATAATTATAAGATAAAAAGTCATAATTAAGACAATAAAAGTCAAAAGTTTAAATCAAAACTTTAAATTATGATTAAAAAAAGTCTTGACTTTTGTCATAATTATGACTTTATTTCATTATTTTTACATTTTATGTCATGATTTTTACTTTTTGTCTCATAATAGACTTCAGTTCTCTCAATTATCTCAATTTATTTTTTTATGTCATAATAATGCAGATTTACCAGTGCATGATTTTTATACTGCATGACTTTGCAAGAAATCATGAGGTAAAAAGTCAAAAATTGTGGCATAAAACATAAAATGAGATACAAACTTTCTTTGTTATAATTGTTACTTTATCTCATAGTTGTATCTTTTTGTAAATGTTGACAATTAATAATTTAAATTCTCAAACTTTTGACTGTTTAATAATTTAAATTTTGTCATAAATATGACTTAATCTCATAATTTTGACTTTTTAATTATTTTGCCTTTTTTGACTTTTAATAATGAATTAATAATGTTTTTTGTCATAAAACTTTACTGATTATTACCAATGTTGAAAACAGTTGTGCTGTCCAATACTTTTGTGTAAACCGTGATGCATTTTATTTTTCAGGATTTTTAGATGAATAGAAAGTAAAAAAAATAAAAAACAGAATTTATTTGAAATAGAACCCTTTTATAAGATTATAAACATCTTTACCGTGACGCTTGATCAATAATGTGTCCTTGCTGAATAAAAGTAATAATTACTGGTTTTTTCGTATTAATAGAAGTGTTGGTGGCATTACATTCAGGCCTGAAATGAAAAAAATAATGCATTTAAGGTATAATTCCGTACCAGAGTTTGAATTGAAACAGGAAGAAGACTCTTAATTCAAGGATGCAACTCCTGAAAGTGTAATTTTATTCTCTCCCGGTAACCTAAAACTAAAAGTTTTCTTCTGCCAGACTGTTATTTCAGAGTAACTACTGCCAGAAAAACTGAATCAAATATAAAACAGAAATAGAGAAGAGCCGACACACACAAAAACACATCCGTCCAAGAAAGCCATAAAGCTCTTCACTTTCCATTTCCTCTTTCATGAAGAAAGCTCATGTCAGCCAAAGAACAAACTCGCCGTGTAGACGCTCATATTCTATAATCCGGAATCACAAACAGCGAAAGTGAGAAGCGCTGCTGACAAAACCTATTTATCAAAGCGCAGGTATTGTTTATTTTATGAGGGGAGCTTGATTGGCAGTTTGGGGACGGAGAGGAGCGCCTGATAACACGCACAAACAAACCATGAAAAACAAAGCCTTCCCTTCATCACGTCCGGGAAGCTGAACGTGTGTGTTATGATGTCAGTTTAAGTGTGTAATGACAGCCTCAGTGACCGCGCCGTCTCAGCCGCCGTTCAATCAACGCGCCGCTCTCTCATTTCAATATGAATGTAGGCCAATTCAAATAATGCAGCCTGCAATTATCACATAAGACAGGTTGAGTGTTTATATACAAACCACATGTTTTACACAAAGATTCGCCATTTCCAGACATTTCAGTTCACAAAGGAGCTGTTGGAAATGTTTTTATTAATAATAACCGCTTCCACAGTTTCAACTCTGTATGACTTAATATCTCAATTTTGACACTTTATGTCATAATTATAATTTACAGACATGATTTTACTCTTCTTATGTCATGGAAATTGGCATAAAAAATGATGAGAAAAAAGTCAGTTATGAGACAAAGAAATCTAAATCATTACATAAAATGTCAATTTCGAGGTAAAAAGTTATAATTATGACAAAAGTCATTTTTGCAAAATTCTCAATTTTAATTTTAAAACTTTTTATCTCATAATCATGACTTTTATGTCATAGTTATAATACATGATTTTACTCTTCTTATGTCATGAAAATTGGCATAAAAAATATGAGAAAAAAGTCAATTATGAGACAATAAGTCACAATCATGACAAAATGTCAAAATTATGAGATAAAAAGTTATAATTATGATACAAGTATGATTTAGTGTTTTTTTTACTTTTTATCTCATAGTTATGACTTTTGTCATAATTATAATTTACAGACATGATTTTTCTCTTTCTATGTCATGAAAATAGGCATAAAGAAATTATTAGATAAAAAGTCAATGAGACAAAAATCAAAATCATTACATAAAATGTCACAATTATGACAAAAAGTTATTTTTGTAATATTTTTGTCAGTTCTCACAAATACGATTTAGTGTTTTATTTTCAACTTTTTATCTCATAGTTATGACTTTTTATATTATAATTATAATTTACAGACATGATTTTACTCTTCTTATGTCATGGAAATTGGCATAAAAAATGATGAGAAAAAAGTCAGTTATGAGACAAAGAAATCTAAATCATTACATAAAATGTCAATTTCGAGGTAAAAAGTTATAATTATGACAAAAGTCATTTTTGCAACATTTTTTTTTTAATTCTCAATTTTAATTTTAAAACTTTTTATCTCATAATCATGACTTTTATGTCATAATTATAATACATGATTTTACTCTTCTTATGTCATGAAAATTGGCATAAAAATATGAGAAAAAGTAAATTATGAGACAATAAGTCACAATCATGACATAAAATGTCAAAATTATGAGATAAAAAGTTATAATTATGATACAAATATGATTTAGTGTTTTGTTTTTTTTTACTTTTTATCTCATAGTTATGACTTTTATATCATAATTATAATTTACAGACATGATTTTTGTCTTTTCTATGTAATGACAATTGGCATAAAAATTATGAGACAGTCAATTCACAGATATGATTTAGTGTCTCAATTTTGACTTTTTTATCTCATAGTTATGACTTTTGTCATAATTTTAATTTACAGACATGATTTTTCTCTTTCTATGTCATGAAAATAGGCATAAAGAAATTATTAGATAAAAAGTCAATGAGACAAAAATCAAAATCATTACATAAAAGGTCACAATTATGAGACAATTATGACAAAAAGTTATTTTTGTAATTTTTTGTCAGTTCTCACAAATACGATTTAGTGTTTTATTTTCAACTTTTTATCTCATAGTTATGACTTTTATGTCATAATTATAATTTACAGACATGATTTTACTGTCATGAAACTTGGCATAAAAATTATGAGGAAAAAATTCAATTATGAGACAATAAGTCACAATCATGACATAAAATGTCAAAATTATGAGATAAAAAGTTATAATTATGACAAAGTAATTGTTGTAATTTTTTTGTCAGTTCTCACAAATATGATTTAGTGTTTTATTTTCAACTTTTTTATCTCATAATTATGACTTTTTATATTATAATTATAATTTACAGACATGATTTTACTCTTCTTATGTCATGGAAATTGGCATAAAAAATGATGAGAAAAAAGTCAGTTATGAGACAAAGAAATCTAAATCATTACATAAAATGTCAATTTCGAGGTAAAAAGTTATAATTATGACAAAAGTCATTTTTGCAAAATTCTCAATTTTAATTTTAAAACTTTTTATCTCATAATCATGACTTTTATGTCATAATTATAATACATGATTTTACTCTTCTTATGTCATGAAAATTGGCATAAAAAATATGAGAAAAAAGTCAATTATGAGACAATAAGTCACAATCATGACATAAAATGTCAAAATTATGAGATAAAAAGTTATAATTATGATTATTTGTCAATTTCTCACAAATATGATTTGAACTTTTTATCTCATAATTGACTTTTTATGTTATAATTATTATTTACAGACATGATTTTTTTCTCTTCTTCTCATGAAAATAGGCATAAAGACATTATGAGGTAAAGTCAATTATGAGACAAAAAATCTAAATAATTACATGAAATGTCAAAAAAAATATTTTTGTCAATTCTCACAAAATCTTTTTTTCTAAAAAACTTTTTATCTCATAGTTACGACTTTTGTCATAATTATAATTTACAGACATGATTTTTTCTCTTTCTATGTCATGACAGTTGGAGTAAAGAAATTAAAATCTAAAAAAAAATCTAAATCATTTCATAAAATGACACAATTATGAGATAAAATGTTATAATTATGACAGTCATTTTTATAATATTTTTGTCAGTTTCTCACAAATATGATTTAGTGTCTCAATTTTGAATTTTTTATCTCATAATTATGACTTTTTATTTTATAATTATAATTTACATGTCATGAAAATGGACATAAAGAAATTAGATAAAAAGTAAATTACGAGACGATCTAAATCATTACATAAAATGTCAAAATTACGTGGTAAAAAGTTATAATTATGACAGTCATTTTAGCAATATTTTTTTGTAAATTTCTCACTAATATAATTTAGTGTTTTAATTTCATCTTTTTATCTCATAATTATGACTTTTGTCATAATTATAATTTACAGACATGATTTTACTCTGTCATGACAGTTAGAATGAAGAAATTATGAGACAATAAGTCAAAATTATGACATAAAATGTCAAAATTATGAGATAAGTTATAATTATGACAGTCATTTTTGTAATATTTTTTTGTAAATTCTCACAAATATGATTTAGTGTTTTATTTTCAACTTTTTATCTCATAGTTATGACTTTTGTCATAATTATAATTTACAGACATGATTTTACTCTTACGTCATGAAAATTGGCATCACAAATTGAGAAAAAGTTCATTATGAGACAATAAGTCACAATCATGACATAAAATGTCAAAATTATGAGATAAAAAGTTATAATTATGACAAAAAGTCATTTTTGTAATATTTTTTGTCAATTCTCATAAATATGATTTAGTGTTTTATTTTCAACTTTTTATCTCAGTTATGACTTTTGCCATAATTATAATTTACAGACATGATTTTTCTCTTCTTATGTCATGAAAATAGGCATAAAGACATTATGAGATTAAAAAAAAAACAATTATGAGACAAAAAATCTAAATCATTACATAAAATGTCACAATTATGAGACAATTATGACAAAAAGTTATTTTTGTAATTTTTTTCAGTTCTCACAAATACGATTTAGTGTTTTATTTTCAACTTTTTATCTCATAGTTATGACTTTTATATCATAATTATAATTTACAGACATGATTTTTGTCTTTTTTATCTAATGACAATTGGCATAAAAATTATGAGACAGTCAATGATTTAGTGTCTCAATTTTGACTTTATCTCATAGTTATGACTTTTGTCATAATTATAATTTACAGACATGATTTTTCTCTTCCTGAAAATGTCATGAAAATAGGCATAAAGAAATTATGAGATAAAAAGTCAATTATGAGACGAAAAGTCTAAATCATTACATAAAATGTCACAATTATGAGATAAAAGTTTTTTTTTTTTGTAAATTTCTCACAAATATAATTTAGTGCTTTAATTTCATTTTTTTTTTTTCAAATTATGACTTTTGTCATAATTATAATTTACAGACATGGTTTTTTCTCTTCCTATGTCATGAATAGGCATAAAGAAATAATGAGATAAAATATATATATATATATATATATATATATATATATATAATAGATAAAATATATAATATATAATTTTATTTTATTTTTTTGAGCATATTAGAATGATTTCTGAAGGATCATGCGACACTGAAGACTGGAGTAATGATGCTGAAAATACAGTTTTTATCACAGGAATAAATTACATTTTACAATATATTCACATAGAAAACAATTGTTTTAAATTCTAATAATATTTTTACATTTTTAATGCATTTTTAATCAAATACATACAACCCTGGTGAGCAGAAGAGATGTAGTAGTACGGTGCAGTGCAAATTCTTCATGTTACATCAGTAGTTTGACTGCATGTGTGTTTTATGAGTGAAGTGTGTCATGTTTAAGCACACACTGACCGCTGGACCTCTGTTTGTGTCTTATCTGCATCCTCATTCTTCACATGGATCTCCTGTGTTGAATCTCTCAGAGTTAATCCAGCAGAAAGAGACTCAGCGTTCCCTTAAAACCATCAGAGGCCAGACAGCGGAACGGTTCGTACCGGGAGCCGATAGCATTGTCCGCCTTATCTCAGCTGTGCTAAAGCTCCCACTTTCCTTTTTTTTTGCCCACAAAAACACCTTGGACTTTCGGGTTTTAAACGTATTCCTTCTTTTTTTAACTCACTGATAGCAATTTGAAAAGGCACGCTTGTCCTGTTGCCATGGCGCCCGCTGCAAAATCTTCCAATACTGTTCCTCTTGTCTTGAGCGCCGCGTGAGTTTGAGTTAAACTGTGTGGCTTTTCCATTTTCATAACACTTTCCTACTGCGCTCTCACGCTGGGTTTTGTCTAAAAGCTTCCTTTGGTTCTGCTGAACTGTTGTGATGAACGAGTACGTCCTCGGTTAAACCCCTTCCGTTTCTCTGCTTTTGCCTAATAGTGTTTCCTAATTGAAAACCGATTGCGCTGAGAAAAATCCAAGGTCATGCATCAGCGTAAAGGCCGTATTTATAGGCAATTGTTAAAGAATGGTGGCTGAGGTTGATGATAATGAAGTTTTAATTGTCAGTGTTGACTGCAGTCATTCTGATGAAGACTAGCGATGAAGCTTGACAGTAAACACCACTCATTTAGCCTCTTTATGAGCTGACAGGCTTGTGCTAATAATATTTCCCATCATGACATTTTCCATCATTCTCTGTGGCAGCTCCAGAATCATAAATACACAGATAGATCGCTTGATCTGTCTTTTTGTGTGTGTCTGTTTTATTCTAATGCACATCACACTGTCACTGCTTTTGACTGGCAATTTGTGATGTTTAATTTGTTTGTTTATTTGTTTGCTTTCATGTGTAATAATCAAATTATGTGTAATTAATTAATGTATAATACTCCACTATTTGTGTATTTATTTATTTGCTTGCTGTGTAATAATGCTCTAATGATCCAATATGTATTTTTATTAGTAGCATAATACTCACTATTTTATTTATTTATTTATTTAATATGTATTTTTGTTAGCAGTGTAATACAATTTATTTATGTATTTAATATGTATTTTTATTAGCAGTGTAATACTCACTATTTATTTATTTGTTTATTTTGTATTTGTTTATTTATGTGTAATACTCCACTAATGAGATTTATTTATTTATTTATTTGTGTATTTATTAGCTGAGTAATACTCCAATATTTATGTATTTATTTGCTGTGTAATATTTATTTATTTATTTATTATGGATTTATTTACAACATGCACTTTCTTATTAGAAGCGTAATATTCAGTATTTATTTATTTTAGTTAATTTATTTATTTGCTGTGTAACAGTCCTTTATTATTTATTTATTTATTTATTTATTTGCTTATTAGCTGTGTAATATATCATTATTTATTTATTTATTTATTTGCTGTGTAATAATCCACTAATAATTCAATATTTACTTTTTTATTAGCTGTGTAATACTCCACTATTTATTTATTTATTTATTTATTTATTTGCTTATTAGCTGTGTAATAATCCACTAATAATTCAATATTTACTTTTTTTATTAGCTGTGTAATAATCCACTATTTATTTATTTATTTATTTATTTGCTGTGTAATAATCCACTAATAATTCAAAATTTACTTTTTTTATTAGCTGTGTAATAATCCACTATTTATTTATTCATTTATTTATTTGCTGTGTAATAATCCACTAATAATTCAATATTTACTTTTTTATTAGCTGTGTAATACTCCACTATTTATTTATTTATTTATTTGCTGTGTAATAATCCACTAATAATTCAATATTTACTTTTTTATTAGCTGTGTAATACTCCACTATTTATTTATTTATTTGCTGTGTAATAATGTTCTAATGATTCCATTAATTCGTTTGTTTGTTTGTTTATTAGCTGTGCAATATTCCAGTATGTATTTATTTAAGTATTTGCTAATCCATTAATGATCCTTTATTTCTTTCTTTATTAATTTGATTTCATATTCATTGTGACTACATTATCCATTATGTAGTGAGCAGGATTGCGTGCGAATGCAATGTAATCTCAGTATCATCTTGACAGATTCACATTACAGTTAGGGCTGTCAATTTAAGGTGTTAATTTGCTATAATAAACCATTAAAGATTAATTAAGCATTAAAATAAATTAACACGCATAACAATGCCCCTGACCCGTACATAATCAGGCGTTTTCCTGCCATCATTCACACACATTTTTTTTCTAGGAAAAACAGATATGCATAAAAATGCATAAAATTAACGCATCTTGAATCTTCGTGTCTCTACCTCAATAATCTTCATTTAGGAAGATTTGGAAGAATTGCATATCCCATAGTTAAACCCAATTATGTTTTTACTCGACTGACATCTTTGTTTCTAATGCTTTCTTTCTGCTTGAAAGCTGCAGAGTGGTCAAGGTCGTTGCATTTATGAAGATGAAGGCGTTTAGGGGCCGACAGGTATCCAGAGAGACGTAAACCCAGGGTCTCTTGTCTTTGAGAGAGCGCAGGAATCAACTCCTTCTAGCAGCTGTGAATTCTGAGGCTAAATGGAGGGGAACCGAGAGACGGTATCGATCAGGAGGTTGAATTATACAACACTCTCGCCGTTTCCCCACCAGAGCCGAGTGGAGATCTCTGCTCGTATGCAGCTGGAGTTGTGATGCTCATCAGAGAGCGACTGATGGATGTTGGCAGACGGCCGTACAGGGAGGAGTCGGTCTGCGGCGCGCCGTGCCTCCCATCCGTCTTCATTACTGATGTCTAGATGTCAGTCGGCGAGAGGAGAGCCCTGGGTAGACGCCCGGCGGGGCGTTGGGCCTGCGATCCGCGTGGGGTTGAAGGTTATTAGGCCATCTGCATCCGCTGACGGATGACCTCTAACGCACAAGCACCTACACCTGCAATTATACTGCTTTTAGTGGCTGGTATTTTGCAATTCTAGATTTTCAGTGCATATAAAATCTAATAATAATTTTACTTTAAAAAAATCTCTTCGTAAGTAGCACAGGCATATTAGTAGCAATAGCCAGAAAATACATTGCATGGGTCAAAATGTTTATTTTATGCCAAAAATTATGATATGAAGTAAAGATCATGTTCCATGAAGATATTTTGCATTTCCTACTGTAAATATGTCAAAACGTATTTTTTGATTTGTAATATGCATTGCTAAGAACTTCATTTGCACAACTTTAAAGGCGATTTTCTTAATATTTTTATTTTTTTTATCCTCCGATTTCAAATGTTCAGATAGTTGTATCTCGCCAAATATTGTCCTAACAAACATACATTGAAAAAATATTGAATTTGTAATTTATTCAGCTTTTAGATGATTAATTCACAATTTAAAAAAAAAAAAAATGATTTTGTGGTCCAGGGGTCACGTTTTTTTATTTTTTAGGGCGAAAAAATTTGAAATATATTTATATTTATACAACCAACATTTATTTATTTGGGTTTTTTACATTGTAAAATAGTTTTACAATTGTACCCCACCCACACATAATACGGTAAAACTATTTATATATAATACGCATAATAATACGGTAAAACCATTTATATATATATAGAATTATTTTTTTTTCCATAATGACATGAAATTATCATATTTTTTCCACTTTATTTTTACCACTATATTTATATTTTCTACCCCAAAATCATTTATTTATTTATTTATTGCATTTTGAAGTTGAGTTAGATGTATACAGATAAGAGTGGTTCCTAATTGTTGTAAACTATTATACATTGCAAATATATATATATATATATAATATTATTCTTTATTTTTATTATTTTATTTTTATTTTATTTTCATTTTTTTTTAAAGAAAGTTCATAATGACGTGAAATTATCATATTTTTTCCACTTTATTTTTACCACTATATTTATATTTATTTTTTATATATATTTTCTAAGAGCAGCTCTTAATTGTTGCAAACTATTATACATCGCAAAAAAATAGTAATAGAAAAGTAATATATATAATATAATTTTATTTATTTATTTATTTATTTAAAGAAAGCTTATAATGACGTGAAATTATCATATCATACCACTATATTTATTTATTTTTTTTTAATATATATTTTCTAAGAGCAGTTCTTAATTGTTGCAAACTATTATACATCACAAAAAAAAAATTTTTATAGTGTATATATATATATATATATAATTTTGGGGTTGAAAATATAAATATAGTGGTAAAAATATGATATATTAATTTCACTGCATTATAAACTTTATTTAAACAAACAAAAAAAAAAGAATAATAAAAAATAATATTTTTATCACTATATTTATATTTTCTATTATATTTATATGATTATTATTATTATTATTATTATTCTATTTTTTTATTAAAGAAAGTTTATTATATATATATAATTTTATTTTATTATTATTTTTTTTACACCACTTTTCTTATTTGTAAATTTGTTGTTATATGTATGTACATATATATATATATATAATTTTAGGGTAGAGGAGCTGTGCTTAATTGTCATTCGCTATTTCACAATCAATTAATCAATCAATCTTGCTGTACATACCTTTAAATATTGATCATTGATCCAAAACCCGCATAGCTATAGCTTAATCATCAAATCGGCTGTGAATGTGTTGCATTATAAAGCAGTTGCCATTAAAATAAAGTCAACATGGCAAACAAAATCCTAAAGGCTTCATTTTCCTCACACAACGTATCATTTCAGATTCATTCCTTTTGATTTTGAGGTAAAATGCGACCCAGGCACGCTTCCGTGAGATTCACCTCAATACTCATTTCTAATAGCATCTATCACAGCACATTTTGTGAGAATAAACATGCGCTATCACATCATTAGCGCCTCCGAAAGTTGATTTGCATGCGTTTAATTTTATTAATGAGTCTGAGGCTTCCAGCAGTCAGAGTTGACAGAAATCTCTCCGTCAGTGTTTGTGGAGTTTTCTGATTACTCGCGACAGCGGCGCCATGTTTTCCTCGCAATCAGAGGTTTGCAGCAATCAAACAAGAAACATAAAAGGCTTCACGCCGGGAAATAAATGCATGCACTTGTTGGAAGCAAAAGAGCATCTCTTTTCACAAGGCATACGGTGAAGATAGGAATGCATATCGACAGACGGTCCGAAACTGTAGAGGGTGCATCTCGGTGACCCTCGGATTCATTTTTTTTAACCAGCGACTCTCTTAATCTTGTGACAGCCAGAAGGCCTCGTGCGATACCATCTCACAGACTGAGATAAATTCATTCAATCGCCTTGAAAGTGTCATTGGCAGCACTACATATTTTCCACTCCACCTCATTGTGTGCGAGGCTTTTATGTCCGCGATCTTACTCTGATTACACTTACAGGAATGTCCCAGGTTCAATACCAGTTCAGCTCTTCAGCCTTTGTGGCGTGATCGTCGATGACCGCAGACAATCATTTACACTCGTCCTTCGGTTTAAGAGGCAATAAACATTACTGCTATGAATGTACAGCCACAAAAACCTTTCTGTGTCATTATAGTCCTTTATTTAACTCATGGTCAGGTCTGTTTGACTTGATTTTGTGTTTTTTTTTTATCATGAGTAGATTCTTTATAGTTATCAGCAGTGTTGGGGAAAGTTACTTTTAAAAGTAATGCATTACAATGTTGAGTTACACCCTAAAAAAGTAACTAATTACGTTACTTTTTATGCAAAGTAATGCATTACTTTGCATTTGCGTTACTTTTTAAATATGGGCAGGGCTTGTTATCTGTTTTTAATATGAAAAGTAATTTTTTGGCAAATGTAATAGCATTTCCACGCCAAAAACCTCAGTAAATTGGCATCTGTACTCTGTAAAAAACAATGTGTTGAGTCAACTTAAAATAATTTGTAACCTGGCTGCCTTAAAATTTTTAAGTTCAGTCAACTCAAAAATGTTTAGTCAACTTGAAATGTTAAGTTGTACTAAGCTACAACTTAGATATTTGAGTTGATTCAACTTAAAATTTTAAGGCAGCCAGGTAACAAATTATTTTAAGTTGACTCAGCAAATTGTGTTTTTTTATTTATTTATTTATTTATTTTTATAGTGGGGAAAAAAAAATGAAAACGAGAAAAAAAAATTGATTATCCTCAGTTTTTTTTTTTTGCTTATTACTATGCATGAAATGGATCATTGAAGGCTGGCAGCAAAGACGGTGGTTAATAAAATGGGATTAAATACATATTTAAATATGTATTAAATACATAGGATATTTGTATTATTTAGCATTTATAATTATGGCAGGTTTGCGTCGAGTTGAATTTCACAGTTTTTATTTATATTAAGGATACTGAATCTGTTTTTTGTGAGTGAGATGAATTTATTCTAGAACTATAGTAACATCTTACTCCCAATTTTGTCTCAACATGGGGACAGGAGAGCTTTTAATCAATAAATGGGTGGAAAAAGTGTGTTACTTATTTGAAAAGGTAACTATTTTTTGTCAATTAAAAAGTAATGCGTTTCTTTAGTAGTTACTTGCAAAAAGTAATCTTATTATGAAAGTCACGTTGCTTGTAATGCGTTACCCCAACAGCATTAATATTTTGCAAATCAAAAGGTTCTTCAGTGCCCTGGATTTAAAACAACAAACACATCAAAATTGGGGGATTATGGAAAAATCTTTCAGTTTGCATAAACTTTGACATTTATTAATAAAATAACATCATATAAAGTGTTTATAGATATAAATGTTGACTTACATTTAACGTTTTCCAAATAAAAGGCCTTACAAAGTCTTAAAATGTCTTAAAATTATAAATAAATATAAATTATTAAATATTTTGGTTACATTACTGCTAAAGTGTCTTCAGTCTGATTTGTTCTGGTTTTAGCTTCTCAAGATGTTTATTGATGCACCAAAGTGGTGTGGATTACTTGTGGATTATTGTGATGTTTTTATCAGCTGTTTAGGCTTTCATTCTGACGGCACCCATTCACATCCATTGTTGAGCAAGTGATGCAATGCTACATTTCTCCAAATCTGATGAAGAAACAAACTCAACTGCATCTTTGATGGCCTGAGGGTGAGAACATTTTCAGCACATTTTCATTTTTGTGTATACTGTTCCTTTAAGCATAACTCAAAACGCTGAATATAAAACCACACTGCACAGGGAAATCAATGTGTCTGTGGGTTTATTTGTTGATATATTCATAACTCTGATTAATGATGATTATAAGCTGATTCATCATGCAAACATCTTTGTACATGTGTATATCCACATCTCTCTCTGTAATTGTTTTGACAGGTTCTTTCAAGAAGTTTAATAGCGTTTGCAAATTAGCCGCAGAGCTTCATTACTGCTGTGAGAAACCAAATTACTAATAGATATGGTAATGGAGACGGTGTTTTTATAGTGTAAACTTCAGCGGCTGAATGTCAAGAACAGCTATTCTATAATCAGAACTGATTCACAGTGATCTTTTGATGTTATGAGTGTAAACATTGAGGAGACGGCATCGTAGTCCATCTGCAGTGCTGGCAAACATCTGCAGCAGTTTAATAACAGTAATTAGGCATGTGTTTGATATGACTGTATGAACAAAGAAAGAGAAGAGGGCTTTCATACTAATTATGTGTATGCTTGTGACTACAGTAAGTCTCAAGGAAAACATTTTTTATTTTTTAACTACTAAGAAATGCTGGAAAATTCTAAACATTAAAATGTTTTTATCTTGCAATTCTCACTATTTCTTGCAGATCTGAAAATAAGACATAATTGTGATCTTAAAAAAGTCAGAATTTAGATTTATATTTCAGAATTTATGTTTATCTTGAAGTTTGAAATGTATGTCTCAAAATGCTAAATTTATATAATGTATGTTTTTATCTTGCAATTTTAAATGTGTATATCAAAATTCTAAATCTATTTCTCAAAATTCTACCTTTATATCTCAATTTTTTAAATTAATATCTCATATCTCTAAATCTGTATCTATATCTTAATATTTTAAATTTACATAAATTTTGTTTATTATTTTGCCATTTCAAATATATATCTCACAATTTTAAGTTTATTTCTCAAAATTCTGTTTATATCTTTCAATTCTATATTCTAGGTTTATATGTCAGTTTATATATTGCTATTTTAAATGTATATCTTGGATTTCTGAATGTATATCTCAAAATTCTGAGTTTATATTTTGTGAATCTAATTTACAACTTGCTTTTTCTCATAATTCTTAGTTCATTTCTCACAATTCTGAGTTTATATCGCAAAACTAAAAAAAATCGTAAAATTCAAAGTTGATATCTCAGTTTAAATATTAAATATTTTTCTATTTTGCAAATTTAATTTATATATTGCAATTATAAGTTCATTACTTGTAATTCTGAGTTTATATCTTGCAATTCTATATTTATTTCTCTTAATTCTGAGTTCATATCTCACAATTCTGAGTTTATACCTTAAAATTCTGAAGAAAAATCTTAAAATTCAAAGTTTATATTTCAGTTTAAATATTGTTATTTTAAATGCATATCTCACAATTCTGAGTTTCTGTTTTCTGTTTTCTAAGTGTATATGTCAAAAATTAAAGTTTGTATCTTTGCGATTTATATCTCACAATCTTAAGTTTATATCTTGTGATTTTAAATTTCTATCTCAAAATTCTAAATGTATACCTCAAAATTCTGTTTATAGCTTGCGATTAAATTCTAAGGTTATATCTTACAATTTTACAATTATATCTCAAAATTCTAAATGCATCTCAAAATTCTGTTTCTTTTACAATTATATCTCAAAATTCTAAATGTATATCTCAAAATTCTAAGTTTGTATATTGCGATTTTAAATGTATATTTCAAAATTCTAAGTTTGTATATTGCAATTTTACATTTATATCAAAATTCTAAGTGTATATCTTGTGATTTTAAATTTATATCTCAAAATTCTGTTATATCTTGTGATTTTACATTTCTGTCTCAAAAATTCTGTTTATACTTAGCTCATTTAAATTTATATCTCACAATTCACAGTTCATATTTTAGCAAATCTAATTTATACCTTGCAATTCTGAGGTTATATCTTGCAATTCTATATTTAGATTTGTATTCTACATTAAGTTTACTTTAATTTTTAGTACATCAAGCTAAACTAAATAAACAATTCTGAGTTTCTGTTTTGCAAATCTAATTGATATCTTGCAATTATGAGTTTATTTCTTGTAATTCTTAGTTTATATCTTGCAATTGTGTATTTATTTCTCACAATTCTGAGTTTATATCTCACAATTCTAGATGTATATCTCAGCTATATCTCAGATGTATATCTCTGCAATTCTATATTTCTCAAAATTCTGAGCTCACATCTAACAATTCTGAGTTTATATCTAAAAACTGAAAAATTGTTAAAATTAAAAATTTACATCTCAGTTTAAATATTGCAATTTTTAAGGTATATCTCGCAATTCTGAATGTTTATTTCTCAATTCTGAGTTTATAGTTTGCAAAGCTAATTTAAATCTTGCAATTATGAGTTTGTTTCTTGCAATTCTATATTTATTTATCATAATTCTGAGTTCATATCTTGAAGTTCTGAGCTTATATCACCATTCGGAGTCTATATCTCACAATTCTGACTTCTTTCGTCATAATTCTGAGAAAAACATCTCATAATTGTGAGGGAAAAGTCAGAATAAACTCATAATTTCATTTTATTATTCCAAAGTATTAATGGCATTAGGCATTTTTCACAAAGACTGCATGCAGTGTTCAGCAGATTGCTATTTCCAGCCCATCAGCAATATTAGCACTGTTTAGGTTTTTCTGTTAAATGAAGCACATTGCCTTGCTCTGTGAAGTGAATCACTGTTAGTGTTCCTTTGGTAACTTGTTTTCATTTGCTGTCTCTCTGTCTAGCTCTCTATTCCTCCCTGACTCCCTCGCTCTCACCTCAATCTCTATACTCCATTTGGTGGTGATTTACCGCGGTCCGCAGTGGCCCTGAATCGCTCCGAGAAGATTTGGTCCTTGATAAGCCGTCGGCTCCTCCGGAGAAACAGAAACGCTGCGTGCTGTAGAATCATTATTTTAATGTCTCGATCTGCCATTAATCACAGTCACAGAATAAAACACTGACACACACGCAAAGAAATGGTCAGAAGGTAAGTGAATGTGAATGTTATATGGGTTAGTAGCGCAATGTGGGCTTTATATTGCGTTTATTGAAATTGCATTGAAAAAGCATTGTCATTATGTTGTTTAACATCTGTTCTATCAATGTGGAGTTTGCAGTACATCAGATATTACAGCAGTAAGGCCTCTTTGTCTCACGATGCTTGTAATAATACAGTAATCTACTGCATCTTTAAATGGCCTCCATTATGAAAGCATTAAACAAGAGCGGCGTATCTTGATGAATTCCTCAGTCACACTGGGAGTCATTGAATCCATGTGAAGCTGTTAATTATTCAAACAGGTTAACCCAGCCGAGCACTTTAATCAAAGCGCTACAGATTCATCTGGGCCACTAAAACATACTTTATCAGCTACTATTACGTTTTATCATCCGAGAACAGCCTGTGTGATTATTAGCGCTCGCCGCGACACGTCAGACACGTCCGCCATCTCTATTTTCACACTAAATTAGCCTCATTAATGATAATTGCCACTACTTTTTGCCCGTTTATGCCTTTCTTAAGGAATGTGAGTGTGATCTGATGTACGTCTCTCGCATGAAACAGCGGATGTGGATGATGAAGTCAGGTCAGACAGAGCACTTAAACACATAAAAAATTTTTTTAGAACTTCTATGGCATCGCTGTGAAAACTGCTTTTTAAAACCTTTATTTTAAAAAGTATGCTTTACTTTTACTGTGATTTGTGACGCTTACGTCTTAAACTTCTCATGCAAACGTGCATTCAGCTTTTAATAATTTATTTTATTATAAATTTAGCAGCATTTATTTTTCAATAGTAGCACATTAGTGTTGTTTTAGTTTCATTAAGTCCTATTATAGATTTTATTATTAATTCCATTTCGTTCATTTTACATTTAATAAACATTTTAGTCATTTTGTTTTAGTTTTTAGTTTGTTTTTAAGATTTTTTTATTTCAGTTTTACTTTTTTTAGTACATCAAGTTAAAGTAAATGAAAATGAGAAATGTTGGTTTTATATATTGTGATTTTAAACGTATATCAGAAAATTCACAAAAGTTTGTATCTTGCGATTTGACATTTATTTTTCAAAATTCTATATTTATATCTCAAAATTCTGTTTATATCTTACAATTTTACAATTATATCTCAAAATTCAAAATGTATCTCAAAATTCTGTGTATATTTTACAATTTTACAATTATATCTCAAAAGTCTGTTTATTTCTTGCGATTTAAAATTTATATCTCAAAATTCTAAGTATGTATCTCCAAATCTCCAAAGTTTGTATATTGCGATTTTACATTTATATCTCAAAATTCTAAGTGTATATCTTGCAATTTTACATTTATATCTCATAATTCTAAGTGTATATGTCAAAAATTAAAGTTTGTATCTTTGCGATTTATATCTCACAATCTTAAGTTTATATCTTGTGATTTTAAATTACCATTATTGAGATACTATTTTAATTAGTTTTTATTTCTAATTTTAATTGTAAAAAATGTTGTAATATTTTTGTGCCTATACAGTGTTTAGTAATTTTTATTTATTATTACAAATATTAAAACGTTATATAAGAAAAATCTAAATTTTTGTTTAGTACTAAATTTTATTTGTATTGATTAATTTGTTATTATTATTATATTAGTTTTTTTTTTTTTTTTCTTCTTCTTTTTTGTTACATCAAATTAAACTAAATAAAAATGAGAAATTTTGCCTTGGTGACTAACTGAAATAAAATAAGTATTATTTTTGTATATATTTTATTTTATTTCATTAACATTTTTTTTTTAGTCTGTATCACACTAATAATATTCTTCCATCACGACTGGTCAGATTTCCAAAAGATGTTTTTTCTTCTGTGTGATCGATGATTTCCCAAACTGTTTAAAAGTCTACATTCTAATACAGACCTGCACCAATAATTGATCTCTGTGTGTTTACCTCCGCATGGAAGATCCTTCCCAGCATGCATTGATTGGTTAGGTAACACATGACACCCATTGATTTTGCTCCCAAGTTGAAATCCTCCATCTGCAGTTATTAGTAAATATAGCATGGCTGCGATTGCCTTGTCAACGAGATTGAACTTCGCAGCAAACCTGAAACACACACAAACACACACACAGGACTTGAGAAACTTCTGGAAAGGACATAACTGGTGTCCTTGAAAACAGATTGGAGCGGCCCACAAAAGTTGATAGAATCAGTGCGATTAATTTTTTTTTTTTTTTATCGTGATGAAGGATGGAAGCCCATCGAGAGTCGTGGCCGCCAACAACGGCTGCTTAATCTGACACGGCGCAGCAGAAACAGCCGCGAGGCCTTTCGCAGCTGAGTTATTGGACAGTCAGACCTCAAATTGTTGCGTATTTTTCAGCCGCCAGAGAGTCTGTTTTTTTTTCCCTCGTCCCAAATGGATCCTGGAGCCAAGCGATCGCTCTTATCGCTCACAGGAGATTCGTCAGAGCTTCACTGATTCACATCTCCAGAGGTTCTGCTTGTACAGTATGAGACTGTTTCCTTCCGTGTGGGTTTTGATTAGAGTTTGAGCTGCTGCTTGTTCCCGAGGGAAAATCACTCAGGTGAAGAAGAACTCGCTGCTTTCTTAACACTGCATCGTGGTTAGAGCATCTGTGTTGATTAAAATGGATAATAATGAATTAAAACATTTTAAAATCTGTTTTTATTGTATTTTCTAGATGGCAGTGAGAGATTTGCTAAAGTCTAGCATCTGAAAACTGTGAAAAATGTGTTGACATGAATTAATTTTCCTTATTTTCACTCATTTGCACCTGCATTTTGAATTATGCATCAAATGGCGTTTTAGGGTTAAGAATAAAACTCAATTTGAGGTAAATTTAATCTCACTGATGTCTAAGAACCATCTGAGAAAGAGAATAAATAAAATGAGAAAATATTGGAAATAATGGGAAAATATACATTTAAAATGTAGAAATATTTAATATTAATTTAAAACAATTAATAATTTTAAAAAATAGATGCGTAAAGTTTGTGGACAAACTTTTGGCTTTAGAAAGCCTTTCCTAAAAGATTAAAAAAACCTGTGAAAAGCTTAACGTTTAAATCTAATTGTTGAAATTGAAGTTTGGGACTGAGTGATAACACATTCCTAGCATGAATTAGCATGATTTAGCATAGTTAGCATGTTGCTACCATGATTTAGGATGGTTTAACTATGCTGTTAGCATGATTTAGCATAGTTAGCATATTGCTACCATGATTTAGGATGGTTTTACCATGATTTAGGATGGTTTAACCATGCCACTAGCATGATTTAGCATAGTTAGCATGTTGCTACCATGATTTAGGATGGTTTAACCATACCCCTATCATGATTTAACATAGTTAGCATGTTGCTACCATGATTTAGGATAGTTTATCCATGCCGCTAGCATGATTTAGCATAGTTAGCATGTTGCTACCATGATTTAGGATGGTTTAACCATGTTGCTGCCATGATTTAGGATAGTTTAACCATACCACTATCATGATTTAACATAGTTAGCATGTTGCTACCATGATTTAGGATAGTTTATCCATGCCGCTAGCATGATTTAGCATAGTTAGCATGTTGCTACCATGATTTAGGATGGTTTAACCATGCCACTAGCATGTTGCTACCATGATTTAGGATGGTTTAACCATGCCACTAGCATGATTTAGCATAGTTAGCATGTTGCTACCATGATTTCAGATGTTTTAACCATGCCGTTAGCATGATTTAGCATTGTTAGCATTTTGCTACCATGATTTAGGATAGTTTAACCATGCCACTAGCATGATTTAGCATAGTTTACCCGTGTTGCTAGCATGAATTGGCATGTTGCTAACATGATTTGATGTCAATTAACATGTCGCTAGCATGATTTAGCCTGATCCTATCATGTTGTTACCATGATTAGTAACTTACTAGCTTGTTTTTAACATGATTAGCAAGTTACTAGCATGTTGTAAGCATGTTACTAGCATGTTGTTAGCATTTTAGCATGTTGTTAACATGTTTCTAACATGATTAGCGTGATTATAACACATATTTTAGCCTGTTGCTAGCATGATTAGCATAACATGATTATAGCATAATTAACATGTTACTAACATTGCTAGCATGATTCTAACATGATTAACATTTTTAGCATGTTACTAGCATGTTGCTAGCCTGATTCTAGCATGATTCACATTTTTAGCATGTTACTAGCATGTTGCTAGCCTGATTCTAGCATGATTAAGTTACTAGAATGTTCCTAGCATTATTCTAACATGATTAGCATGTTGCTAACATGATTCTAGCACAATTAGCATGATATTATCATGTTGTTAGCATATTTAGCATGTTACTAGCATTTGGTTAGAATGTTTCTAACATGATTAGCATGTTTCTAACATGATTAGCATGTTTCTAGCATTGGTTAGCAAGTTGCTAGCATGATTCTAGCATTATTAACAAGTTACTTGAATCATGCTAGCACGATTCTAGCATGATTAGCATGTTACTAGCATGTTTCTAACATGATTACTAGTATGTTGCTAGCATGGTTCTAGCATGATTAGCATCCTTTTATCATGATTAGCATGTTGCTAGCATGATTAACTTTTTATTAGCATGTTGCTAACATGTTTCTAACATGATTGATGTTACTAGCGTGTTGTTCGCATGGTCATCATATTGCTAGCATGATTTAGATAGATTTATAGATAGATAAGACATATTAGATGAGTTTGAATGAGTTTAAATGGATTAGGGAAGCTAGATTATCTCAAGGGATTGTGGGAGTTTTGTCAGTGTGAGTTTGAATAGTCTTGGCTCATTTGAACATTCTGTCAATGTAAATCTATGGGATTTTTCCCAGTTTAATCATCATTTTTAGGAAAACCGCAAATGTTATCCGTTAGGAAAGATACAGCACACTAAGTCAGATCAATCTGAAGATCTGAGCTGAGTTTGGAGTTTGTAGAGTCAAAGCCCTAGGAGGAGTTAGAGTCAGAAATTTTAGTCTCAGAAAAATAGCAACTTTAAGTTTAAATAGCATTTCAGTAAGGTGTCTTCCTCAAGGTAAAAAGATATTTTTTAATCATAAAGTTTTCCATGGAGTCTTTGATATCTAATACGATTAAGATTTCTACAAGAGACAGATTTCTCAGTACAAGCAGGAAACCTAAGAAAAAATCTTATCCATGTCTAGAAGAACCAGTTGAGGTGTTAGAAAGATCTCATCTGTCATTTTTGCGTCCTTTGGGAAAGTCTGCAATCAAAAGTACTGACATGTTGCTAGCCTGATTCTAGCATGATTAACAAGTTACTAGAATGTTTCTAGCATGATTAGCATGTTACTAGCATTATTTTAGCACGATTAGCATGTTACTATCATGTTGCTAACATGTTAGAATGTTTCTAACATGATTAACCTGATTCTAGCATGATTAACATGTTTCTAGCATAATTAACAGGTTACTAGCATGTTGCTAGCATGATTCTAACATGATTAACTTTTTCTAACATGTTACTAGCTTGATTCTAGCATGATTAGCATGTTACTAGCATGATTATAGCACAATTAGCATGATGCTATCATGTTGCTAGCATACTTAGCATGTTACTAGCATTTTTTAAGAATGTTTCTAACATGATTAGCATGTTTCTAGCATTGGTTAGCAAGTTAATAGCATGATTCTAGCATGATTAGCATGTTACTAGTATGATTCTAGCATGATTAGCATGTTACTAGCATGTTTCTAACATGATTACTAGCATGTTGCTAGCATGGTTCTAGCATGATTAGCATGCTTGAGTAACATTTTGCTAGTATGATTCTAGCATGATTAGCATGTTGCTAACATATTGCTAGCATGATTAACATATTTTAACAATTACCATGTTGCTAACATGATTCTAACATGATTAACTTTTTCTAGCATGTTACTAGCCTGATTCTAGCATGATTAGCATGTTACTAGCATGATTATAGCACAATTAGCAAGATACTATCATGTTGCTAGCATACTTAGCATTTTACTAGCATTTTTTTAGAATGTTTCTAACATGATTAGCATGTTTCTAGCATTGGTTAGCATGATTACCATGTTACTAGCATGTTTTTAACATGATTACTAGCATGTTGCTAGCATGGTTCTAGCATGATTAGCATGCTTGAGTAACATTTTGCTAGTATGATTCTAGCATGATTAGCATGTTGCTAGCATGATTAACATATTTTAACATAATTAACATGTTGCTAGCATGATTTTAACATAATTAACCTTTTTTTAGCATGTTTGCTAACCTGATTCTAGCATGATTAGCATGTGACTATAATGTTGCTAGCAAGATTAGCATGTTGCTAACACGTTGCTAGCCTGATTCTAGCATGATTAACAAGTTACTGGAATGTTGCTAGTAGGATTAGCATGTTGCTAACATGATTAGCATATTTTAGCATAATTAACATGTTGCTAGTCTGATTCTAACATGATTAACATTTTTCTAGCATGATTAGCAAGTTACTATAATGTTGCTAACATGATTCTAGCATGATTAGCATGTTACTAGCATTTTTTAGCCCAATTAGCTTGTTACTATCATGTTGCTAACATGTTGTTAGAATGTTTCTAACATGATTAGAGTTGTTAGAGTCAGACATTTTAGTCTCAGTTAACAAATCACTTTAAGTTTAAATGGAATTTCGGAAAGTTGTCTTTCTCAAGGCAACTTATTAAAGGTAAAAAGATCTTTTTTCATCATAAAGTTTTTCATGGAGACATAATGGAGATCTCAACTTCAGTGAGATTTTAGGAGACGTTTACAAAAATAGAGACATTAAACAGATTATAGTGACAAAATATGGCACCTCAGATCATTTGAGTCCATAATAAGATCTCTGCCTTTTGATCCCAGTCTTTGATATCTAATAAGGTTAAGAGATGGATTTCTCAGTACAAGCAGGAAACCTAAGAAAAAATCTCAGTATGATTTCCATTTAAACCTATCCATGTCTAGAAGAACCAGTTGAGGTGTTAGAAAGATCTCATTTGTCATTTTTGCATCCTTTGGGAAAATCTGCAATCAAAAGTCATACATCTCAATGAACTCACATCTCAGTGAGTCATTTGTGTCTATTTTATTTGTCTCCTAAAGGATGATATTTTTTGTTTCTGAGCTCTAAAGGAGCAGTAAAACGGCTCATCTGTGTTTCCCACAGTGACAGAAGCAGAAAATCTTTCATTACAAAGCGTTGATTCAGCATTCAGATGTTCAGGGTTTAAGGTGGGATTCGTGTGAACTGATCTGAGCATCAGTCTGTCGTCAGTCTACAGCGGATGAGCTTTGATCGCAGCGCTTTTCTTTTCTACAAATATAACAGATGTGATGAGACTCTCTCCTGTAGGTGTGTGTGTGTGTGTGTGTGTGTGTGTGTGTTTTTCTCAGTGGACTCACAAGCACAAATGAGACAGTCTCATATATATGAAATCCAATCCCTGTGTGGATTGGTGTTTTCCTTACATTATGTTCCTCAAGACACATTTCCCTCCAGCAAATATTGAGATATATGATTGTGAACACAGTGATCATGTCTACTGTTTCTCACCCGCAGGCATTTTGAAAATCCTTGCAATATATCATTTGCAAGGGTGTATAGCTCAGTAGACATGATCACTGTGTCCACAATCATAGACAAAACGAAAATTAGACGCCAGATATAATTTTTGATATTTTTTCAGTTTCATTTTGATATCTTTTTACTATTACACTATTGTTCATATGTAAGCGAGGATGGACTACCAGTAAAATTGATAAAAAATTGGGACCGAAAATTATTCGGGCACTTTGACCTGACCAAAATTAAGCATTGCTTGGTAATTGGTCAACAAAGTATTGATAGTTGTGCCACTTGCATGCCCGAGAGGCGTTTCAAAGTTGGGATTTTTCATAGGGGTGGCCAGGCAGGGGCCAGCAGTTATTCTGGGGTGGCACGTTTAATTTCATTAAACAAGCAAACATGGCACCATAAAATACTTCTTTAAAAGCACTGTAGGTGCCTAAATCACAATAATGTATAATATGCAATTGCTACAATACTTTAATTTTAATTATTAGGGGTGAGTTGCCCTAATGTGGGACACCTAAGGTCTATTGTTTGTAGCTCCCCCATAAAAACATAAATGCCAGTTAACAAAGCTGTGGTAGCTGTGGTGTTTTAAAATGGTATTGGGTGTGGATTTAATTTTTTGGCTACACATTAGGGCAATTCACCCGAATTTAAATTCACATTAAATGTTTAGTCATAATTCACCCTCATGTTTTTCAAAACTATGATCAAATAAAACTTTTTAATTCTGGTTTCAAGGTTTCAAAACTTCATATCTCCCACTGCTGAAAAAAAAAGTAATTTAAAGACCAGAAAATCACGTCGAAAATTACGAGCGGGGTGGCCAGGGGTGGGCACGGCCACCCCATTGGCCACCCTGCTCGTAATTGCATTTTTAAGAGACAAAAAATACATTTTCTGACTCCACCACTGCCGTCGAGTGAAATGACTTGCCTTAAAGCAATGGTCTCAAACTCAATTCCTGGAGGGCCGCATCTCTGCACAGTTTAGCTCCAACCAGCTCCAACTCACACCTGCTTGGAAGTTTCTAGTTACCCTGAAAAGCTTGATTAGCTGGATCAGGTGTGTTTGATTAGGGTTGGAGCTAAACTGTGCAGAGCTGTGGCCCTCCAGGAATTGAGTTTGAGAGTTGAAATTCTTTTAACTTGACACGGCATCTTAAAAACGCAGCGCTCCTGTGTAAGGCGCTGCAAAAGACGTGAGCGTAACAGTCATGCACATGCGTCAAGCACGTGTTTACATAGAAAAACAATGGAAAAGTAGCGCATTGGAATGGAAAAACGCCGAACTTTCTGTCACTACTGCTGTTCTTTCTTATGTACCTTGATTGACGTCTCATCCAGTCAGCGCTATGCAGTCTATTCTCAAACCAATGGAGCTGTCTCAGGGTGCGTTCACACTTGTCATGTTTGGTTCAATTAAAACGAACCCTGGTGCGATTGCTCTGATAGTGCAGTTCATTTGAGTAAGTGTGAACGCTGCCATCCGAACCCTGGTGTGCACCAAACAAGCGGACCGAGAGCGTTAAAAAGATAGGTCTCGGTCCACTTCCAAACGAACTCTGGTGCGGTTCGAATGATATATGAACGCAACACGGACCAAATAATTCTGAACAAACCAAAACCAGGAAGTAATGACAAGATGTGACGCTATGCAACATAATTTCACAAAGAGAACAAGTGGTACCCAAAACAAAACAAGCAGAGGGCAAACGTAGAGCAACGAGGAGGTAAAGTACCTTGTATGAGCTCTTTGTGAGTTCGTAGATGGTGAAAATAAAACGTATGCACACAAAAATGAGCGTGCTTAGTCCAGCAGACGGTATTGCGGCAATCATCAGACCAATCAGTGAATGGGTACTTTGATGTCATACACCCGCAGCGCCGCTTTAAGTCGAAATCACCTTTTCCTTTTGTTTGGAGTGTTCGGTGAGTTCCGTCCACTGATCTATATATTCTCTATTATAGATCAGTGGTTCTGTCACGAAATATACATCATTCAACCTGACCAATCAGTTTGTGAATGGATCACTATGGCTTTAGGTTTGGTATCTTTTGGTTCGTTGTCAAAAATACCAGTGTGAACGCTAAGCGGACCAGGACCAAATGTATCATTTTCCTTTTTGGTCCGGACCAAATTGATCAAAAGAACCGAACTACAAGTGTGAACGCACCCTCAAACTATACCTACCTCTTCCGGTTTGTCCAATTTGTCATTGTGTTTTCTGACTTGTTATAATGTTTTCGGAATTGCTGTTGTGTTTTGTGAATTATTATTTTGCGTTCGTGTTTGTAATTTGTTATTTTGTTTTCAGAATTGTGATTTGTTTTGCACTTCTCAGCCACCGTACTAAACTGGCCTGTTTAGGATCTCTCATTGACTCAAGTCGCTCTACTCATGTAACAAAAAAACAGCCGAAAGAACAAGCACGGTAATGATGGTGAGCAGATGTAAAACACCTCCCTTGCGTCTCTCGGGTCGACAGGACATGTTCATCCATGATAAACAAATTTAATTGCCCTCTCACTGTCTTACAGTTAATTGCCTCTGGTTCTTTTTATTTGCAGATTTCTTTCTTTATCTTCAGGCTGACTGCAGTGCTTGTGTTTTATTTATTCAAGTTTCTTTGTTTTTTTGCTTATATTGTTCATGGCTCGAGTCATAGCCAGGCATGAGGGCAGCGAGATGAATAAATGATTCATGGATAAATGAAAGCCTAACCAGGGAACTAAAAAGCAAAACCAGGAATAGAATAACTAACTATTTTATTGAAACACGGCCAAACTGATGATTTACAAATCACAAGCATATCAATTTAAATAGATCTGGAAAAAAGTGATGCAAAACCTCCAAAATAAATGCATCTGAGATCATGTGTCTCTTATAGAGGCATATTGCAAAGTTTTTCTAAATATGCAGAAGAAAGTTTTGATTTCTTATGGCTGAACTCCGGACAAATCCATTAATATTTCATCGTCGTGGCACGCGAGGAGTCTTATGCAAATGTGTCAAGTGCTTGCACAATAAAGATGTAGGCAGCCGAAATAAGGAAAACAAAACCATTTTTCACCGCAGAGTTGAAAGTACAGTGGCACACGCAGCCGCCGAGTTCGGCGCTTTCAAATGACTTATTTTGACAACATCCAATTACAAATGATAGCAGCATATACTTCAGATGATTTAACCGCTGCATTTACACCTCAAAGCCCTGGAAAAAAAAGTTCAGAGGAGAAAAATCTGCAAATGAAAAACAAATAAAAAGAGCCACACTTCCCTCACGCAGCTGGAGAGCGGGGTTTGTTTTGTATGAATAACCCAATATTTTACAGGAACTCCTAGACGAGAAAATATTCATATTAATGCACGCCTGTATTGCATTTCAGATAATGTTGCATAATGCTTTTTGAAATATGCTAATTCCCCACTTACCTGTGAGTTAAAAACACCTTCGGCTGGCTGTGATGAAAGGGATTTGACCTGTGCGAGAAGAACCGGCCTGTGTTTTAGCGATCGCCTCGAACGGAGCCTTTCATCTCGAAAGCAATTAAAGCGTCATGGCTTTTGTTTTTGTCTCGTCTGTGACCTCCAGAATTCATTGTTTTGTGACCTATAATCGCCTCTCTAAAGTGTTATATACTGCAAATGGCACTTTTAAAGTTTTTAGACCTTTAAAGTAAAAGCACACTGATGGCCAACAGCTAAACTTGCACGTAATACTAAAAGTCTTTATTTAAAGAAATGTTTTGCACATGCAGCTGTATTTGAGGAATAGTTTAACAGCCAGAAATTAACATTTGCTGAAAATGTCCTCATTCTCAGGCCATTCAAGATTAGGATGAGTTTGTTTCTTCATCAGATTTGTAGAAATGTGGCATTCCATCACTTGCTCACCAATGGATCCTCTGAAGTGAATGGGTGCCGTAAGATTGAGAGTGCAAACAGCTGATGAAAACATCATATATATATTTTTTTTATGTAAAATTTAAATTTACATTGTTTCATTTTCAGTTACACTTTAATTTATTATTATTATTATTATTATTATTATTATTTTCTCAGTTTCAGTTATTTTTTGTTGTATTTTGGCAACATTTCTTAGGTTTAAGTTTTTCAAGTTTTTCAAATTTGTTAAATTATTTAAACATTTTATTTTTATTTAGCTTAAAGCTTTTTTTTTTAGAAACATTACTACTTCAAATTGATTTTATTTCAGGTATTTGCAAAAGTTTTTTAGTTGAAGTGTTAACAATAACACCCCAGATTCACAGCATATTTAACTTATAATCTGAAGTATTCCAGAGTGAAATGAATATTAAATGTTGTGGTCTTGGGTTACATCAGTAAATAAACACCAAAGTTTGATTTGCTGCGAGCATACATATTGATCAAATGCATATCTTGTACTGTAAGTCATCTGTTGGAACAATTTTTATTTCATATTGTTTTTAAAGTGAAACCCCTGATTTCTAAATACTAAATGGCGATGCGTATCTCTGTCCTAAAACCAAAGCAAAGCATCAACATTTGGAGAAATGTGTCAATCCATCACTGTCTCACCAATGGATCCTCTGAAGTGAATGGGTGCCATCAGGATGAAAGTCCAAACAGCTGATAAAAACCTCAGAATAATCCACAAGTAATCCACAAATAATAATTATTTTATGTAAAATTAAAATTTTCAATTTTTAATTGTCACTTTTTTATTTTATTTTATTTTATTTTATTTTATTTTATTTTATTTTATTTTATTTTTTTGTTCATATTTATTTCAGTTTCCATTATTTTTTCCCCTCAGGTTTAAGTTTTTCAAATGCAAGTGTTTCATAGTGTATTATATTTAATATTTATTTAATTCTTTTTTACATTTTATTTTAGCTTAATGTCAATTACCAACAGTTTTTAATAGTTTTATATTAAGTTTTAACAATAACACAGATTCACAGCATATTTATAACTTAATAATGTGAATTCCAAAAACAGAAACAAATAATCATTATTGTGTCATTGGTTAAATCAATTTAAATTGGTTAAATTTTTCATTAATGTAATCTCATTTTCAGTTTTCATTTTTTATTTTATTTTTAAAGTGAAATACCTGATTTCTAAATACTCTGACGATGCATATCTTTGTCCCAAGACCAAAGCACTGGAGAAGCATCAACATTTGGAAAAATGTATCATTCCATCACTGTCTCACCAATGGATCCTCTGCAGTGAATGGGTGCCGTCAGAATGAGAGTCCAAACAGCTGATAAAAACAAAACAATAATCCACACCACACCAGTCCATCAGTTCACATCTTGAGAAGACAAAAGCTGAAACAAGTTCATCAAGATGTTTTTAACTAAAATACGAGTCCATAATCCATAATAACGGTTCCTCCAGTAAAAAGTCCATCTCCTGTTGTCTCTCATATCAAAATCCTGCCACATATTTGTTTAGAGTAAACGCTTGATTTGTGCAGATTTCTGTCCTTTTTCAGACCAGACCGTGTTATTATGGATTATGGACTTAATGGTGAATTTGTTTCTCACAAACATGCATCTTTTGTGTTCTCAAAATGATCTCAACTGATGGACTGGAGTGGTGTGGATTATTGTGATGTTTTCATCAGCTGTTTGGACTTTCATTCTGACGGCACCCATTCACTACAGATGATCCATTGGTGAGCAAGTGATGGAATGGCACATTTCTCCAAATCTGATGAAGAAACAACCCCATCTGTATCTTGAAGGTAAGCACATTTTCACCGAACATATATTTTTTGTGCATCAAAATATGTGGCTGGATTTTTTGACATGAGAGACAACAGAAGATGAACATTTTAATTGGAGGAAGTGTTATTATGGACTTGTATTTTAGTTAAAAACGACTTAATGATGGATTTATTTCAGCTTTTGTCTTCTCAAGATGATGTTAACTGATGGACTGGAGTGGTGTGGATTACTTGTGCATTATTGTGATGTTATTATCAGCTGTTTGGACTCTGATTCTGACGGCACCCATTCAATACAGAGGATCCATTGGAGAGCAAATGATGGAATGACACATTTTTCCAAATCTGATGAAGAAACAAACTCATCTGTATCTTGAGGGTGAGCACATTTTTACCAAACTTTAATTTTTTGCGTGTCAAAAGATGTGGCTGGATTTTTTGACATGAGAGACAACAGGAGATGGACGTTTTAATTGGAGGAAGTGTTATTATGGATTATGGACTAATTAAAAATGTCTTAATAATGGATTTGTTTCAGCTTTTGTCTTCTCAAGATGATCTCAACTGAGGGACTGGAGTGGTGTGGATTACTTGTGATGTTTTTATCAACTGTTTGGACTCTCATTCTGACGGCACCCATACAGACTATCCATTGGTTAGACAGTGATGCAATGCTACATTTCTCTAAATCTGGTGAAGAAACAAACTCATCTTCATCTCGGATGGCCTGAGGGTGAGCACATTTCCAGCAAATTGTCATTTTTGTGTGAACTCACGATTGGTTTATCTTTTAACATTTAACTTTTAATAAATGTTTTTGAAACTCGCCCTCAGGTTGCAAAAGCATCAGCTCCTGTAAACCTCATTGGAGTCTCTGTAAGCAAATGTAGGGCAGTATTCTTTGTAAAGCAGCTTTGGAACAGTATGTTCTGTGAAACGCGCTTTACAAATAAAACTAAATTGAGTTCTTTTTATATCAGTGTAACAGGTGCCGGGAAGCCAGCGGTCTGGAGGAGCAGGAGAGGAACAGAACGGAAAGATGACCGTTACACAGCAGGACGCTGAAATGACACTGTTATCAACGGGGCTTTTTCCCGAAAATTGGGTCCAACTGGGTCAAAGCTCCTCAGCGTACGGCTCACCACTGACGCCGATTATTTCTGTGAGGCGAGAGAAACTCTCGAGAGTGTAATCTTATGGGAATGATTGCATCTCTCATTTTGTAAGCAACTGTATACTGCCAGGCAAACTGTGATGTTTAATATCCGTGTGAAGTTCGATTCAGTAGATTTGGCTGAATGCATCTGATGCAAACGGTACGGAAAAACAGCAACACTGAAACACTGAAAATCACAAGAAACAGGTACAGCGTCATCGAGTGAGGCATTCAACTTTCTGAAAAAAAAAATGTTTGTTTATGTTTCATTTCATCATGATGGTAATTAAACAGGTTTAATTAAAACATACTCTTGGCAGAAGAAGAAAAAATAGAAATAAATAATTTAATAACAGTATGTTGGGGATTGTTGTGTCTGAACTGAAAGATGAAGTGCTTTACTAGTGAATTAATTAGCGTAAACTCATCTAATATTTGAGGTTAATTAGGAAATATCCAACTATATATATTTTAAAAGGTGTTGCTTTAAAATGCGCCTGCACAGTTCAATATAAAAATATTGAGTAAATGTAATGTATAAATGTGTGTGTGTGTATGTATATATATATATATATATATATATCTCAACAAATTGATTAAAAATAAAACAGACTTATATTAACAACTAAACAACTATTAACAAGAAAACAACTATTAAAATAAAAACATATTTATAATAAATAAATCCATAATTGATCAAAAACATTTTATCTAAAAATATTGATTCTAATAAATTTGTAAATAAATAAATAATGCATGTTGTTTCATAAAACAAGTTAACCAAATAAGATTTTTTTCAGTTAGTCTTAACTTATTTTGAGCCAAATCAAGCTTATTGAAAATAAGGCTGGCTTATTTGGTAAATTTGTTTTATGAAACACCCCCAGAACTGAAAAATATTTTAGCATATTTAAGCTGTTACATTTTAACTAGTGCATCCAAAATAAAAGTTTATGTTTACATACTATATGTCTGTGCACTGTGTATATTTATTATGTATATATAAATATACACACATGCATGTATATATGAAGGAAAAATATTTTAGATTTATATCTAAAATATTTATATTTAATTATAATCTAAATATAGTATATAAGTATATAGGTGTAAATATATGTACATCTAAATATTTTTTTTCAGATATATACATGTATGTGTGTGTGTGTGTGTGTGTGTGTATATATATATATATATATATATATATATATACATAATAAATATACAGAGTAAACACACATATAGTATGTAAACAAACTTTTATTTTGGATGCGATTAATCGCAATTAATCGTTTGGCAGCCCTAATTTTAACATATTAACATAGTTTAGCATATTTGATCCATTACATTGTAACATATTAACCTATTTTAACATTTTTATCTAACATATTAACATATTTTAACATATTTGATCTGTTACATTTTTGCATATTTTTATCTAACATATTAAAATATTTTAGCATATTTAATCTGTTACATTTTAACATATTTTCATCTACCATTAATCGTTTTTAAACGATTATCTAACATATTAACATATTTTAGCATATTTGATCTGTTACATTTTAACATATTTTCATCTACCATTAATCGTTTTTAAACGATTATCTAACATATTAACATATTTTTATCTAACAAATGAACATATTTTAGCATATTTGATCTGTTACATTTTAACATATTTTTATCTAACATATTAACATATTTTAACATATTTGTATCTAACATATTTTAACATATTTGATCTGTTACATTTTAACATATTTTTATCTAACATATTTTAACATATTTGATCTGTTACATTTTAACATATTTTTATCTAACATATTAACATATTTTATCATATTTAATCTGTTACATTTTAACATATTTTTATCTAACATATTAACATATTTTAACATATTTGATCTGTTACATTTTAACATATTTTTATCTAACATATTAACATATTTTAACATATTTTTATCTAACATATTAACATATTTTAACATATTTGATCTGTTACATTTTAACATATTTTTATCTAACATATTAACATATTTTATCATATTTAATCTGTTACATTTTAACATATTTTTATCTAACATATTAACATATTTTATCATATTTAATCTGTTACATTTTAACATATTTTCATCTACCATTAATCGTTTTTAAATGATCATCTAACATATTAACATATTTTTATCTAACAAATGAACATATTTTAGCATATTTGATCTGTTACATTTTAACATATTTTTCTCTAACATATTAACATATTTTAACATTTTTTTTTGTTACATTTTAACATATTTTCATCTACCATTAATCGTTTGACAGCCCTAATTTTAACATATTAACATATTTTAGCATATTTGATCGGTTACGTTAACATATTTTTATCTAACATATTAACATATTTTAACATATTTTTATCTAACATATTAACATATTTTAGCATATTTAATCTGTTACATTTTAACATATTTTAGCATATTTAATCTGTTACATTTTAACATATTTTCATCTACCATTAATCGTTTGACAGCCCTAATTTTAACATATTAACATATTTTAGCATATTTGATCGGTTACGTTAACATATTTTTATCTAACATATTAACATATTTTAACATATTTTTATCTAACATATTAACATATTTTAACATATTTTTATCTAACATATTAACATATTTTAGCATATTTAATCTGTTACATTTTAACATATTTTAGCATATTTAATCTGTTACATTTTAACATATTTTCATCTACCATTAATCGTTTGACAGCCCTAATTTTAACATATTAACATATTTTAACATATTTTTATCTAACACATTAACATATTTTAACATATTTTATCTAACAAATGAACATATTTTAACATATTTTTATCTAACATATTAACATATTTTAGCATATTCGATCCAAAACATTTTAACATATTTGTATCTAACATATTAACACATTTTAGCATATTTGATCCGTTACATTTTTACATATTTTTAGACATTATTGTCAACTATATATATATATATATATATATATTATTGACTAAAATGTTATTTTCACCTACTAAACTTATATAAAGTTTTAGTCAGTATAAAATAGACTGCAAAATTAATTATGAGATTAACAAATATTAACTTCGTTAAAATGTGATTAAAATGTAAAAAAATGTAAATTCATAAAAAAAAAAAATACATAAAAATAATTATTTTATTCAAGGAAATCTTTTGGCCTCCTTTATCAATAGGTGGATTCCTACTGAAATTACTGGCTTTTGCCCATGAAATAGCAAATGTGAGCATATCTTAAAACAAAAACCAGCTGTACAAATTAACACTGGCTTTTCAGAGATTTGCTGGGGCTGTTTAACAGAATGCAAACTCTATATCCATGAGTTCAGCTCTCATGAGATGATGTTGAAAATGAACTGCTGATACGCTGAACGTAAGCTGCATTAAAACCTTTATTTTTAGAGCAAACTTGAGGAACAGTGTGTTGCCAGATATAATTTGTTTCCCATAGATTTAATATCCAATTAAAGTGGTGCAATTTCTCACTTGGGACATAAAGCGAAGCCTTCGGATGCCATTCGAGCTCAGCGCTCCTCAGAAGATCGTGCGCTCGTCCACCAGGATAATGATGTCAAGCGATGTCACCTTTGATTCATTTGCGGTCCAACAACGTGATTGAGTTTTCTCTTGAAGCCCATTGCTAATGGCTAGCACCCGATGATATTGGTAACGGATCTGATGGGGCAAAGCTGCTAATTGCGCGTCTGATTTTCTTAAGTGCTCAAATTATTGCAGAGATGTGTAATGTCACACCGTCGACATCATGACCTTCCTGTGCTGACAGCGTCAGGTTTTGCCTAACGAACTGTATTTACACATCTCAGGTTTGGGAGATGGAGAAACGTAATAGCGGTGCGAAGCCTTGATGTTATCAGAAGACGACAGATTAATCACTGGACAAACACTGCGGACAGAGATGGTCACATAAAGGTCCTTTCTTTGTATAATAAGCAATCTTAGACCTTCATAAACCTCCTTGACTTGCAGTTTACTTGAGAGTTGAGAGAAAAAACTGTAAAGAAAACAGAAGTAAAGATTAAAATGAATAAATATAATTTAAAAAAAGGATAAAGGCTAAAAAAAGCGCATAAAAAATGTTAAAAATAGCTAAAAGACTCACATTGACCTAAAATATTATTTTGCATGTCCTCAATGACTCCAGACCTTGAGTTTTTCTGATGTTTGTGACAGCGAGGCGTTTCTCATCACAAGCGTTCAGATGTCTGATGAGATCTCTTCATCAGCAGCGTTTGTGTGTCTCAATATCTGCCCGGTGAGGAAATGATGGAGCCAATCAGAGTCAATGTCAGCTCACAGCACTTGAACAAAGTTTGTTTCTGAACTAACAGCAGGAGATCAAGTGATATAAAAGGCTCTTGCAGTGTATCTGAGACATACGTGTGAGTACAACCACAGTTAGTTGTTTGCTAAGGGAATCAAAACTGTTATTATTGCACTTTTTTTTGATCAAAGCCCTAAAACGAAGTATTAAACTTCTCTGAAACTTACTGAAAGAAAGTTCCAAGCCATATCTAGACCAAGAAACACCTGGCAATGCCCTAGCAACTGCATAGCAACGCCACCCCATAACATTATAAGCTATTTTAACTTTGGCCAGTAAGCACCTAAAACCAAAATAGCAACTGCATAGCAATGCTTAGAAACACCTTAGTGACCACTCAGAACACCTTAACAACTGCACAGCAACTGCATCCCATAATATCGCAGCTAATTTGACTTGGGTCAGTAAGCACCTATTTGAAAACACTTAGTAACAACCCTAACAACCACACAGAACATCTTAGCAACTTCGTAGCAATGCTTAGAAACACCCTAGCAACCACTCAGCAAGTGTATAACACATTAACAACTGCATAGCAGTGCCATCCCATAATATTATAGCTATTTTGACCTGGGCCAGTAAGCACCTATTTAAAATCACTTAGCAACACCGTAGCAACCATTTAAAAACCTTAGCAACAGCACAGCAGCACTACCCCAAAATATGACTTGGACCAGTAAGCACCTACTTAAAAAACACTTAGTAATCACACAAAACATCTAATCAACTGCATAGCAATGGCATCCCATAATATCTTAGCTATTTCGACTTTAGCCAGTAAGGACCTACTTAAAAACTCATTGTAACACCCAAACAACCAGTCAAAACGCATTAAAAACTCTATAACAATGCTTAGAAACACCCTAGTTACCCCACAGAACATCTTAGTAACTTCATTGCAATGCCACCCCATAATATCATGGCTAATTTGGCTTGGGTCAATAAGCACCTTTTTAAAAAATACTTTGTAACACTCTAGCAACCACTCAGAACACATTAGAAACTCCATAGCGATGCTTAGAAACACCATAGTTACCAGTCAGAACACCATAGCAACTGCACAGCAATGCCACCCCAGAATTTTATAACTAATTTAAGTTGGGTCAGTAAGCACCTGTTTAAAATTATTTAGTGACACCCTAGCAACCACTCAAAACCAATAGAAACTCTATAGTGATGCTTAGAAACACCATAGTTACCACTCGGCCAGTAAGAACCTATGTAACAATACTTAGAAACACCCTAGCAACCACTCAAAACAAATTAGAGACTCTATAGCAATGCTTAGAAACACCCTATTTAGCACTCTAAACACCATAGTAACTTCATAACAGCACCACCCCAGAATATCATAGCTATTTTGACCTGGGCTAGTAAGCTCCTATCTAAAAATACTTAGCAACACCCTAGCAACCATTAAAAAAACATAGCAACTCAATAGCAATACTTAGAAACACCCTAGTTAGAACTCAGAACACCTTAGTAACTTCATAGCAATGCCACCCCAGAATATCATTCGTAATTTGACCTGGGCCAGTAAGCACCTGTTTAACAATACTTAGAAACACCCCAGCAACCGCTCAAAACAAATTAGAAACTCCATAGCAATGATTAGAAATGCCATATTTAGCAACAGAACACCTTAGTAACTTTATAGCAATGCCACCCCAGAATATCATAGTAAATTTGATTTGGACTAGTAAGTGCCCATCTAAAAATACTTAGTAACACCCTAGCAACCATTAAACACACATCAGAAATGCCATACCGATGCTTAGAAACACCATAGTTACCACTCAAAACACCTTAATAACTTCATAGCAACGCCACCCCAGAATATCATAGCTATTTTGACTTGGGCTAGTATCTAAAAATAATTAGTAACACCCTAGCAACCAATAACAACACATAGCAAATCCATAACAATGCTTAGAAACACCCTAGTTGGCATGCAGAACACCTTAGTAACTTCATGGCAATGCCACCCCAGAATATTATAGTTAATTTGATTTGGGCTAGTAAGCACCTATTTAAAAATACTTAGTAACACCCCAGCAACTATTTAAAACACATTAGAAACTCCATAGCAATGCTTAGAAACACCTTAGTTACCACTCAGAATACCTTGGCAACTGCATAGCAACGCTGCCCCATAATATCATAGCTAATTTGACTTGGGTCAGTAAGCACCTATTAAAAAGAAACACCAAGTAGCACCATAACAACCACATAGCAACACCCTGGCAACCACATCGCAACACACTCAAAACTAATAAGAGCACATTAGGATCAGGGTGGATGGTTTTGCACTCTAACACATCATGTTTTCTTTTTGTAAATCTAGTTGAATCTAGTTTATCTAGCTTATGCATACAGGTCATGACTGACGCGGAGAAATGGAAATGGTTTTTATGCTCGCTGCCTTTTATCTCGTGTCGCTCTTGTAATACGCGCAAGTCAGTGTTCACCTGATAGACTCATCTGTCTCACTTGAAAAGCATCTTTGTGTGGGACCCGCCACGGTTCATGTTGTCCTGACCCAGCACTCAAAGCGAGCTGCAGTCTGACGGCCGTCTTTCATGTTCAGGTGGCGCGCCGTGGCCTTTGTTCGGGCAGAGGAGGAACAAAGGCACTCTTATTGAGGACGCTGCTAATACTTTCCTCTCGTCTATTGTTTCTTGCCTCTAAAAATGTCATCTTCTGAAAACTGACGTGGATTGGAGCAGGTCACTGTCACCTCTGACTGGAATGACTGAAGCTTTTCAGACGGGAGGGTGTTTCAGCTGCTTTTCACTCTCTATATTCTTGATTCTCAATAATGCTTCAGATATTGATTGTAGAATATTTAATTAACCCTTGTGGCAGGTTCAAATTCTGGGGTTTTTATTAAATCAGATTGACCCAGTTGATTCAATACAATTGACCAAATATCACAGTGAAAAACAAAAGCTAAAGTAAACTTTTAACATTAGTACTTCTCACACATTACAAACACACAAACAAATAAAAGAACAAATCATTTTTAAAACTTCATATACGGCTATTTTATAAAACATTTTTGTTCAAACTATGAATAGAACAGAATTATAAATAGGGTTGCAAAAAGGTGGAAAATTTCCAGTAAATTTTGAAAACATTCCAGAAATTTTAGAAACTTTCCAGGATGTTTTGGAATATTTCAGGGATTTTTACTGGAAATGTTCTACCCCTCTGCAATCCTAATTATAAATAATATTCAAACATTGTAAACAAAACAAGTGTGGTTTCATAATCACAATCATGCATTTTGTGTATAATAATAATGTCTAACAATATAAAAACATCAAATGTCCCTAAAGTCACAAAACTTTAAGAAAATATCATAGGTTAACCAGCATTTGCAACTTAAGTGTACATTAATGATGTGAGAGTTTTTGTTTACAGACTGTTATGAAATGCCAAGGTCATAAGACTTGTCTGCAGAAAATTGCATTTATTTAACTTTTGCACTTGTTAAAAAAGTTGAGTAAAAAATTAAACTCCATTTAAGAAGAGTTTTATTATCTTACCTTTGTTAGTTTATTAAGCATAGACAGTGATATGAAGGTAATCCCATGATGCATTGCAACAACCTCAGTGAAAAGCTGATCTAAAATGGCAGACAAGGTAAGAGAAGTGTTTGCTATAAACATATGTAAGTCAATACTAAAACAAATAATGATTTAAATACTCCAATGCAATTGAAAATGGACTGTTTTTTTTTTTTATATATATTTTTAACATACTCTCTATGGTTTTAATTGTCTCAGGTCATTAACTTATGTAATATGTAAATCCAGTCTTCCCATCCTGAGCACCATTTGTGTTGCTGCTCATATAGATCACTACAAATCAGTGACTTATGAGGTTTCAATGACAGTCAGGATGGAAACTTTGGAGTTGATGTGAATGCGAAACTGCAGGGGAAAATATGTGCAAATGTATCATGCTGATTTCTGCAGTAATAATATATTGATGACTATATGTACTCTAGACAGTTTTTAAGGGGCCATTCACACAGAAGCGTTTTTCCATTCCAACGCACGCTACTTTTCCATAGTTTTTCTATAAAAACACGTGCTTGATCAATCAATGTCAGCTCCAAAGTGGACCAATCAGAAGAACTCGGAGGCAGGGCAAGTGTTGCGCGTATCTGTTTACATTAGCAAGTTGGCAAAGTACAAGTTAGTTGCGTAATCAAAGTACTTTTCTCAAGTAACTAGTAACGCTTTATTTTTCATTTACAAGAAAATAAAAATAAATAAATTTGCTACTGACCTTTGTTGATTCAATTCAACCATACTAATAAGCAAAACTTACTTTAGATTAACTAACACTTGTGCTTCATTTTCTCATTGCTTCAGCCTTAGGCTTATTTATTTCACTTTTTGGTGCGAAAGGGCTTTTACATTTGTTAAAATAACCCTAACCCAAACTTTTTACATTAAAAACAAACAAGCGAGCTCTGCCCAGATTTAAAAAGTAAAAGTAACGCAAAAGTAAAGTAATGCATTACTTTCCATAAAAAGTAACTTTTTCCAACAGTGTTTATAATGTAGTACAAAAATATAGTAAATTGCGTCCTTATATAAGAAAGGTCTGTATTTTTGGGGATTGCACTGTGGAAGTCAGGACTACATAGTATATACTACATTCGACAGGCTTCAAAGACATCCAGAAATGTCTTTTCCACATACTTTTCCATAGTTTTTCTATGTAAACACGGGCTTGATCAATCAATATCAGTTCCAAAGCAGTGGACCAATCAGAAGAACTTGGAGGCGGGGCAAGCGTTGCGCGTATCTGTTTACATTAGCAAGTTGGCATGACAACTGTTTTATTTGACGGCAACATGGCAGAGGAGTTGCTCATAGTGGCTGCGTATATAACATTTCTTCAAGCGATTATCACATTGTTCCTTAAAAAAAGGAGCTTGGGGAGAAATATCTTTGTCACTGAATATATACACACTGAAAATGCCCTTTATTGTCGTTACTGCATCACGTCTCAAAAGCGCGTCTCGAGATGCGTTTTGAGACTTCATGCAATAACGCCAATAAGAGGCATTTCCTGTATATATACATTCAGTGACAGAAGTATTTCTCTCCAAGCTGCTTTTTTAAAGAACAAGTTGTGCTAAACGCTTGAAGAAATGCCACTATCAGAGCTGAGTAGAGTACTTACGAATTGCAATCAGTTACAGATTCCAGATTCCATGACACAAATTGCAGTCAGTAATGTAATCAGTTACATTACATATTTTAGGTAATCTAATCAGATTACTTTTGGATTACTTCTAGATTACTTTTAATTTAACTTGTTTATCACATTGATTTAAATGGGATTATCTTGAAGCATAATGATGTAAAAAATGCAAAGAGTAAGAAAATATGTCCCATTCCTTGTCATTTACAACATGAAGTGCATTAAACTCTATATTAAATCAAGGTTTCCCAAACTAGGGTTCGTAAAGGAACTGCAGGGGGTTTGTGATTTAATGAAAGCTAACAATTAATTACATCATAAAACATGTAATTAAAATAAATCATTTTAAAACAAAGTCCCTTTCAAAGATAGTCTGTACACTTGGTGGTCATATTTGCAATGCCTCCGGGCAGCTCATACACGACCAAGTCTTAATGAATGGGTGAATCCTGAAATCTCAAAAACTGCTTGCTGAACTCACAATTAAATTACAATGTCAAATCAGCAACCAAAAACTGAAATTAATTGCCCCATGAGTGCAGTTTCTTATGCTCAAACAGCTATTAAAAAGCTTATTTAAAAAAAAAAAAAAATCAGTAATTTGTTAAATGTAAGCCAAAATCATCACAATTTGAGTTAAATTACTGAAATAAATGAACTTTTCCATGATATTCTAATGTATTGAAATGCACTTCATATGATGTGGATGTGCAGAACAATGCAATACCTTGCATTATCTGTGTAGAAAACAAACATTAAGAAGGTCATAATTATTCTTTTAGAAGGATATTAAAAACAGTATAATGAAAAATCTAACGGATGGACCATTATGTTTGCAGATTGGCTGATTCTGCAAAAGAAGAGCTGTGTTAAAGGATGAAGGAGTTCTTTTTTTTTACAACCTTGTTTGATAATTCTATCAGAAGAACAATGTAAGTCTTTGTGAATTCAGTTACGATCTTTCAAAGTCATTACTGTAACCTTGAGCTGTTGGAGTGTCATGTTCACTTACTGTCGCGCTGGAATGGAAACGGATCTTCTGGAGAGGAAGAGAACACCTTCTTTCATGGCTTTTTGCGAACATCTGATACAAAGAATTCTGTTTTTTTAACTCCATTCCGAGAGCAGATTCATAGATATGCACAGAGAAACAGATGCAACAGAGCAGACAGAAGTTGCGCTCGCTGTTCAAGGTCACAAGAGCAAAGTACAGCAGGATCACATCCATCTAGAATCTGAAATTCAGTCTGTGACTCTTTTATGACCCGCTACAACTTGCACTTCTGCTGAGCTGTGACCCGAAAATGGGTCACAGTCATAGACAGGGGAACAAAAAAACCTACATTGGAAAAAAAATAAATAAATAAAATATATTAAATGTATATATTACACTATTTTAATGCAGATATCTCAACATTTCTCATTTTAAAATAATAAAAAAAAAAATCTTAACATTAGTAACTGGTAAATTAAAGTAATGCTTAATATTATTATTTTTTTAATACTAAAATAATTGTGCATAGTGATTATTGGCTACTAAATTTCGGGAAATCATAAAACATATTATTTATTTAGTTAAGAAGAAAAGAAGAAAAATGTCCAAACAAAACAATATAATTATATATATATATATATATATATATATATATATATAAATTTTAATATAAATATAAATAAATTCTAATTTATAAATATAAATTGTAAACATAAATAACTGGTGTTTTTTATAAGTACTAAAATAATTGTGCATAATGATTATTGGCTACTGAAATTCAGGAAATCATAAAACATATTTATTTATTTATGTATTTATTTATTTAAGAAAAAAGAATAAAAATGACCAAACCAAACAAACAATATATATGTATGTGTGTGTGTGTGTGTGTGTGTGTGTTTTGTGATATATATATATATATATATATACAGTATATATATATATATATATATACAGTATATATATATATATATATATATATATATATATATTCTAAACATAAATAACTGGTGTAAATAATGCTATTATTATTATTATTATTGTTGTTATTATTAGTATTATTAATACTAACTATATAATTGTGCATAGTGATTATTAGCTACTGAAATTCAGGAAATCATAAAACATGTATTTATTTACTGAATGTTATTTTTACATTTTAAGGTCATTTTGTTTATTTTTGTATAACAAGTGTTGGTTACCACTTGTGAATGTGAATGTAAATTCTGAAGCTGAAATGTTTGAGATTCACTCTTCTGTTGTGTTTTTAGTGCCCTCTATAGACATCATGCAGAATCCTGACACAGCTTGGCTATTTCAAGGCTGTTTTTTACAATTACTAATGCAATTTAGCCTCATATTCACATATTTTTTTAATAATATAATCAAATGTCAAAATGTCAAGTTCTTTTAGTCTTCACAAGATTTAGACTGAATTTAGTGAGTTTCACTTTATGGAGGATAAAACATCTCAAAACATGAAAAAAAATCTCCATCTAAGAACTGGACATCTTAGAAACGAGACAGCAACACCCTGGCAACCACACTTTTGCATGTGTGTGAGAGAATTTTTGTGATACAGGCCTGTATATAAAGCCAAACCTGCTGCTCTCACCTCTGCCAACCTCTATTTGAAGTGAAAAACCTGCCCAAGCATAAAAATATGAATCCATCTCCCACAGACAGACTAAATGTGATTCTGAAGAGTCTTCAGGACTAACTGAAGTCACTGACACACACACACACACACACACACACACACACACACACAGAGGGGGCAAAACTCATTTTGTTCCTGCAGCTTTGTATTTATATATATTCATTATATATAATCATTTATTTTATTTTTTGCTGCTGTGAATATATGCATTGCATATCTGAATGACCTGCTACATTTGCCAAAAAATGTGTAACCTTTCAAGAACATCAGATCATGTTTCAACCCAAAATTTAAAAGACAGGAATAAGAAAAATATTAAATATTAAATGTTTATATAATACAAAAGTTTATGCTTTTGATTTAAATAAAAACAATGCAAATGAAAATCGTATATCTGATCTATTTTTGGAAAAAATACAAACTTTTTTTAATCATAATTTTTGGGGTGAAATGTGAAATTGTTTAAAGCAGACTTTTCCACACAGTCAGATTTTTCAGAAACAGTAGACAGTGTCCAGTATGCAGTAACTCCATTCTGAACACAGCCGGCATGTTAGTTTTAGGGAAACTATAAAAAGAGCAGCAGAGAAAGTGAATGAAGAAGAACGTTGTAACAACCAGCAGTCAGGAATTTATCAGCCATAGATAACGAGCAATTCATTTCTCTCTTAATGGCATAAATTCACAGTCGTTCTCTCCGTCATGAATAGGCTACACAAACATACACACACATCAGCTTCTGCTCAGTTTAATGTGCGCAGATGGCGTGGCAGAGCCTCAAGTAACTAACACACGAAGTGATGTACTTGTCTCGTCCAATGAGAGCGCTCGTTTAGAACTGTCATCCGCTGACAGATGATTTATAGCCTGCTTCTGCGGCTCCACACGGACTCCAGCGCGCCACTGCGCACGCGCAACAATAAACCAATAACGACTCTAAACACACACCAGTTACCTCTCATTTTCTCAGTCAGTACAGTTATGATGGCTGGGCTTTGTTTAGTTTGGTTAGAGTTGTCTACTAATAACTGCATTTTCCAAAATGAGTTGTTTTACACAAGTAGGCGAAAACAAACTTGCAAGCACAATCCCATTGTATGAACTTAACCTGCTGTAAAGTGATAACTGAGAAGGCTATACTAAAATATGTTCACAGGTTTGTTCAACTTGCCATATTACCCAAACATCTGTGTCAAGTTATGAACATAAATTGTAAACGAATTTAGCTATATTTCAGTTAGAAATGCAAATTAAATCATCGGTTGCGAGCAACACACAGTAGTGATTCTTTAACGCTGAATGAACCAAATTATTTATTCATGAGTTGTTCCTAATTGAACCACTGTTTTGAACAAATCTGTTGAATTAATGATTCAGTGACTCACTCATGAGTTGTTCCTGAATGAACCACTGTTTTGAACAAATCTGTTGAGTGAATGATTCAGTGACTCACTCATAAGTTGTTCCTGAATGAACCACTGTTTTGAACAAATCAGTTGAATTAATGATTCAGTGACTCACTCTTAAGTTGTTCCTGAATGAACCACTGTTTTGAACAAATCAGTTGAATTAATGATTCAGTGACTCACTCTTAAGTTGTTCCTGAATGAACCACTGTTTTGAACAATTTTGTTGAATTAATGTTTCAGTGTCTCACTCTTGAGTTGTTCCTGAATGAACCACTGTTTTGAACAAATCTGTTAAATTAATGATTCAGTGACTCTTTCATGAGTTGTTCTTGAATGAACCACTGTTTTGAATGAATCTTTATGAATTGGTTGAATTAATGTTTCAGTGACTCCTTCACGAGTTGTTCCTGAATCAATCAGTGTTTTGGAGGAATCGACTGAATGAATGATTCTTTGATTCACTCATAAAGGTCACATGTTGCCAACAATTTTGTTGAATTAATGTTTCAGTGTCTCACTCATGAGTTGTTCCTGAATGAACCACTGTTTTGAACAAATCTGTTGAATTAATGATTCAGTGACTTACTCATGAGTTGTTCCTGAATGAACCACTATTTTGAACAAATCTGTTGAGTGAATGATTCAGTGACTCACTCATAAGTTGTTCCTGAATGAACCACTGTTTTGAACAATTTTGTTGAATTAATGTTTCAGTGTCTCACTCGTGAGTTGTTCCTGAATGAACCACTGTTTTGAACAAATCTGTTGAATTAATGATTCAGTGACTTACTCGTGAGTTGTTCCTGAATGAACCACTGTTTTGAACAAATCTGTTGAATGAATGATTCAGTGACTCTTTCATGAGTTGTTCTTGAATGAACCACTGTTTTGAATGAATCTTTATGAATTGGTTGAATTAATGTTTCAGTGACTCCTTCACGAGTTGTTCCTGAATCAATCAGTGTTTTGGAGGAATCGACTGAATGAATGATTCTTTGATTCACTCATAAAGGTCACATGTTGCCACCTACTGGAGTAACTTGAAAAAGCTTCACCATTCATTTCACAGATTGACAGGTTCTCTGAAGTAAACACAGACAGTGCTACAATCTTAAGGGTTGGGTGTCAGCGCACAGCCACTGAAATTTGAGTGTAACTGTTGTATAAAATCTGATTATTTGATTTAAAACATATTGCTGCATCATTGCTATGTAATTAGTGGCTGCAATAACTAGTAGATTGGTCAGCTACTATTTCACAGTATTTTCCCTAACACTAGTTAGAGTTCATTACTGTGGGAAAAATAAGTGTTTATTAGTAAAAGGTGCTTCTAGAAAAACAAGGCTCTAGTGTTTCAGTCCGTGAAGAATTACTTTCACCCTCGTTTTCTTTCAAGAGCCGACCTGTTTCTCCACATCCTCTTTAGATCGACAGCCGCGCCCGTCAGATTTCCATGCCGTGAGAGTGTGAGATTGACACTGAGCATGCGAGCGATCTTCACTAATCAATGCTTCTGAGCGGAAGAACGTAGGCGAGAGAGAGAAGCCTGTCAAGTCTCATCACGTATCAAACACCGGCCTGTGAGAGCGGCCGTAGGAAGGAAGGCTTTGGAGTGTGGAGTGCGATCGATGCTGCCTGAGCGACAGCCAAAATATGGTTTAAAGTAGGTTTTGATTGATGGTATTTAAGGCTTATCTGGACACGGGGCAGGAGCTCCATCATAATCTCTGGAAGCAACAGTCACACTGACCGCAGCCGAGAACGCAGGCACCTTTCGTGTGTTTATGCTGCACCCAGACCCTAAACTCCATCCTGACGCCACCATGTGCACCACACTATTTCTTAATAACCTTAAGGGATAATATATTCTGCATTATCAGGGGAACATAATGTGAACAGCAAAAAGGACAGATAGAATGGATGGATGAACAGACAGGTAGTGAGATAGACAGACAGATGTATAGAATGATATACACGTGGACAGACAGACAAAAAGACGGAAGAATGGATGGATGGACAGACAGACAGATGGACAGATAGATGGACAGACAGATAGACAGTCGGATGGATGGATAGAAAGATGGACAAATGGGAGGAGAGATGGATGGATGAACAGATACATGAAGAGACAGATGGAAGCAAGGATAGATGGACAGAAAGATAGAAAGGCATATAGACAGACAGAAGGATAGGCAAATGGATGGGTAGATGGACAGAGACAGACAGACAGATGGATGGATGGACAGACAGGCGGATGGATGGATAGATGGATGGATGGACGGACAGACAGATGGGCGGAGAGATGGATGGATGAACAGATAGATGGAGAGACAGATGGATGGACAGACAGGTGGAAGCAAGGATAGATGGACAGACAGACAGAAAGATAGAAAGACAAATAGACGGACAGGCAGACGGATGGACAGATGGACAGACGGATGGACAAGTAGACAGAGACAGATGAATGGACGGACAGACAGACAGATAGATGGACATACAGATGGACAGACAGATAGATAGATGGACGGGCAGACAGACAGATGGATGGATAGATGGATGGATGAACAGATAGATGGAGAGACAGATGGATGGACAGACAGATGGAAGCAAGGATAGATGGACAGAGAGACAGACAGAAAGATAGGCAAGATAGATGGACAGACAGATAGACGGATGGACAAATAGAGCGAGACAGACAGATGGATGGACATACAGATGGACGGACTGACAGACAGCTGGATGGACGGATTAACAGACGAACTGACAGATAGACGGAACGACAGACAGACAGAGGCATGGACAGATAGATGGATGGACAGACAGATAGACAGAGGGATGGATGCATAGATGGATAGACAGACAGACAGACAGACGGATGGATGGATGGATGGACAGACAGACAGATAGATAGATAGATAGATAGATAGATAGATAGATAGATAGATTTTTCATTTTTGGGTGAACTGTCTCTTTAAGGCTATTAAAAGTAGCATTAAAGTAACAAAGATTAAGGCACTAATAGGGATAATTTTGAGGGTAAGTCCTTCATCTTTTAAACATAAAGTCTCTAAATGTATTTTCTAACAGCCGTATTTAAAGTGAGTTTTCTGCCTCTGTCCTTTCTAACAAGGACTTTGATGCCTTTGAAGAAACACAGCACTGGAGAGATCAGTGATTTTTGCTATTTAAAAAAAAAAAAAAAAAAAAAAAAAACACTTTGGGTCATTTATTTTTAATTTTCTCCATTTAAACTGTTCTGACTTCCAAACCTTGTAAATCCATTGCATGCAGTGATTTATAGAGTACAACAGACTTCTCTGTTTGAGAAAGCCAATAAATAAATATGAGTTTGTAAAAGACTGAGATCAGCTGTGCATGTTCTAAAACCTGCAGTCCAGTCTACTGTCTGTAGCATGATGACAATGATGATATATATATATATATATATATATATATATATATATATATATATATATAAACAAAACACAGTAATGCTTTACATCTCTGTGATCTGATCAGATCTGCTAACCTCAACTCAACAGCTCAGCACACTTCTCAATCTCATGCATCAGATATTTACACACACACAGCAGCTCCCTCATGTTTTGGTGTGTGATGTCATGTAGAGCAGATGTCTCACTGGTGATAATGATTAAATTCACAGCAGCAAAAGGGCTGCTGGACTGCAAAAAAAAACAAAAAAAAAAAAAAACTGTTTGTACCCCTAACATTGTATTCCTTTTACATGCAATGAATACACACCAGTCATTTTGATTAATTAATTTAATATTGTGTGAATACAGAGACAACTAGACAGTATGAGTTGCTAAGTAGTTTGCTAGGTTGTTTCTTACTGGCCCAAATCAAAAGACCCCATCTCCATACTATTCTGTATGTTTGCTTCTATGAGGTTGCTAAGGTGTTTTATTTGGCTGCTAAGTGCTAGGGTGTTGCTATGCAGCTGATTGGGTGTATTGGGTGGTTGCTAGGACATTTCTATACATTCATTAGGGTTTTTTTAATTGTTGCTAGGATATTGTTATGTCATTGCTGGAGTGTTTTAGGTCATTGCTTAAAAAGTGCTTGCTAGGGCATTGACATTTTGAGTGGTTACTAGGGCATTGCTATGCATTTGTTAGGGTGTTTTGGATAGTTGCTATGATATTGCTATTTTGGTCTATTGCTATGTAGCTACAAGGTTTTTTTTTGTTTTTTTTTTAAATGCTTACTAGGGCATTGCTAAGCAGTTACTATGACATTTTGAGTGGTTGCTAGGGCGTTGCTACGCATTTGCTGGTGTTTTTGTAGGCTGTTGCTATGCAGTTGCTAGTGTCTTTTTGCGTGCTTGCTAGTGCATTGCTAAGCAGTCACTATGACACTAGGATGTTGCTATTCCATTGCTGGAGTGTTTTTGGTCTGTTGCTATGTAGCTACAAGTTTTTTTTTTTTTTTGAGTGATTGCTAGGGCATTGCTATGCATTTGCTAGGGTGCTTTGAATGGTTGCTAGGATGTTGTTATGCCAATGCTGGAGTATTTTAGGCTGTCGCTATGCAGTTGGTAGTGTCTTTTTACGTGCTTGCTAGGGCATTGCTAAGCAGTCACTATGGCATTTTGAGTGGTTGCTAGGGCATTGCTTTGCATTTGCTAGGGTGTTTTGAATTGTTGCTAGGATATTGCTAAGCCATTTCTGAAGTGTTTGGGCTCTTGCTATGCAATTGCTATTTTTTGCATGCTTACTAGGGCATTGCTAAGCCATTACTATGACGTTTTGAGTGGTTGCTAGGGCATTGCTAGGCATTTGCTAGGGTGTTTTGAATTGTTGCTAGGATATTGCTAAGCCATGTTTGGGGTCATTTTTTTTTTGCATGCTTGCTAGGGCATTGCTAAGCCATTTCTGTAGTGCTTTAGATGTTACTAGGGTGTTTTGAGTGCTTGTTAGGACATTGCTATTCAATAATGAATTCAATATTGTGCGCACAAACCCACAAACCACTAATAGTCTGCTCACTGGCCATCTATTAGCTTAATTCACCAGGACCAATCTGATTGGTTGGCACTACGCAGCTTCCAAGTCGGCAGTTCTCATCTGCAATCTGGACCAGGCTTATGGTGATAGCCAGTCTGGCTACATGACATTTTGGGTCCTTATTTTGGCTTAAATATTTGCTGTATTTTTATCTCATCAAAGCAACCTAAAAAGTCTGAAAGCTGAGTATAAAGCTCTACAGAAGTATGTTCACACTCAGGCGGAGGTGGCGTTCTGATGGCTCTCCTGAGGGAAGCCGTGGTGAACCTGTTGTGAAAGCCGCACAGGTGTTGATTTATGGAGTGAGCCAGCCAGTGTTAATTACAGCTAGAGGGGGAAAGAGCAAATATCCAGCCAGCCTACCTTTCCTTCTGTTGCTCGCTCTGTCTCTGGCTTCCCCTCCATCTCAATTACTTCCCTTTAAAGTGTTTTTGAACGTTCTTGGCCTTCATGCCTCTCCATTCCCAGAAAGTCACCTATACGTTTGCTTCACAGCGGAAAAAGTCTTCGTTTCTTTCTTCTTCTCTTTTTTTGGTTCATCTCTCTCGCTCTCTCTCTCCTCAGGTCCTGGAGTCGTACCCATGGGCCATTAATTTCATTTCCACAATGCTCCGAAGGAAAGGAGGGTCACCAATCTCAAATTTAAATGTAATTTTCCTCTGGGTCCTTGAAGGTGAGATACCAATCTTGCTCTCTTTCTCTTCAGAGCTGAAGCCAATGTCACCGCTTCATAGAGAGACGCGGCACTCGCTGATTCACATCTGAAGGGTGCGGTGAGTCCGAGCCCAGAGACTGAAAACTGACTGACATTTCACTAACCTCTGAATAGACTTATTCCCAGGTTAAATGTCCAGAGACTGACACAAAAAAAGAGCTCTGACTGGTCAAGAAGCTTCTTGTTCCACAAAGTCCAAATCTACAGGGAACTGAGCAGCTGAAGCCAGGAAAGTTTGGGATTGATTGATTGATTGATTCTGAGTGGTTGCTAGGCGTTGTTGTGGAATTACTAGGGTGCTTTTGGTGGTTAGATGTTGCTATGCAACTGAGTGATTGCATGTGTTGAGTTTAGAAACATTAAGACATTTTGAGTGGTCGCTAGATCATTATACTAGATAATTGCTATACAGCCACAATGGTGTTTTGGGTGGTTGCTTAGGTGTTACTATGTCAGGGTGTTTTGTTGTTGTTGTTGTTGTTGTTGTTGTTGTGTTTTTTTTTTTTTTTTTTTTTTTTTTTGTTAGGGCATTGCTATGTAGTTGCAAGGGTGTTTAGGTTATTGCTATGGTATTGCAATTGGTAGGATGTTTTGAATGGTTGCTAGGGTGTTAATCTGCAGTTGCTAGAATGTTTTGGGTGGTTGTTAGGGTGTTGCTATGCAGTTGTTAGAGTGTTCTGGATGGTTGCTAAGGCATTTCTTAACACTTAATAGTGAGGTTTGGGTTTTTGCTTGGGTGTTGCAATGTAGTTTCTAGGCTGTTTTGGGTGGTTGCTGGGGCATTGCTATCCAGTTGCTAGAGTGTTTATGCGGTTGCTAGGATGTTGCTATGCATTTTCTATGGTGTGTTAGGTGGTTGCTAGGGCATTGCTGTGGAGTTACTAGGATGTTTTGGGTGGTTGCTTGGTCAGTGCTTTGCAGTTGCTAGAGTGTTTATGTGGTTGCTATGCATTTTCTATGGTGTGTTATGTGTGGCTGCTAGGGCATTGCTGTGCAGTAACTAGGCTGTCTTGGGTGGTTGTTGGGATGTTGCTATGCAACCGCTAAGGTTGTCTAGGTGGTTGCACATGTTGAGTTTTGAAACCTTATGACATTTTGAGTGCTCACTAGATCATTGCTATGCGGTTGCTATGGTGTTTTATTTTATTTTATTTTATTTATTTTTTTTTGTTTTTGTTAGGGCATTGCTGTGCAGTTGCTATCGGTTTTAGGTGGTTATTATGATGTTGCTATTTTCTGTGCAGTTGCTAGGGGTTTTAGGTGGTTATTATGATATTGCCATTTTCTGTGGTGTTTTTGGTGGTTGCTAGGGCATTGCTATGCAGCTGCTATAGTGTTTTGGGTGGTTGCTAGGGAAATGTTTTACAGTTTCTATGGTGTCTGGGTTGTTGTTAGGGTGTTGCTGTGTGGTTGCCAGGGTGTTTTGGTTGATTGGTGGGATGTTGCTATGCAATTGCTAGGGTGGTCTGGGTGGTTCCTAAGGTGTTGCTATGCAGTTACTAGTATGCTTTGGGTTTTTGCTAAGGCATTGCAATGCAGTTGTTATGCTGTCTTGGGTGGTTGCTATGGCATTGCTATGCAGTTGCTAGGGTGTTTCAAATGGTAGCATGTTAATCTGCAACTGCTAGAATGTTTTGGTTGTTTGTTAGGGTGTTGCTATGCAGATGTTAGAGTGTTCTGGATGGTTTCTAAGGCATTATTTAACAGTTGCTACTGTGTTTTGAGTTTTTGCAAGGGCATTGCTATGCAGTTACTAGGGTGTTGCTATGCATTTTCTGTGGTGTTTTGGGTGGTTGCTAGGGCATTGCCATGCAGTTGCTATGGTGTTTTGGGTTCCTAGGGAAATCTTTTACAGTTTCTAGGGTGTTTGGGTGGTTGTTGTTGTGTGGTAGCCAGGGTGTTTGGGTGATTGGTGGGATGTCGCTATGCAATTGCTAGGGTGGCCTGGGTGGTTACTAGAGTGTTGCTATGCATTTTCTAGGGCATTTTGCTATGCAGAGGCCAAGGTGTTTGGAGTGGTCGCTAGGGCATACTAGATCATTGCTATGCAGTTTCTAGAGTGTTTGGTTGGTTGCTAAGGTGTTACTATGCAGTTCCTGGAGTTTTGGGGTTTTTGTTAGGGCATTGCTATGCAGTTGCTAAGGTGTTTTGGGTGGTTGTTAGGGCAATGCTTTACAGTTTTATATGTAATTTCTTGGGTGTTCTGGCCAGTTGATAAGGTATTGCTGTGCAGTTTCTGCTGTGTTTTGGTTGGTTGCTGAGGCATTGCTATACAGGAGCACACCTCAGAGAAACACATGACTGGAGGAATCGCTCATGTGTAGAACATGTTGACATGCACACTGAATGTTAGTACTCAAGCCAGAAATACACTTTACACAAGCATGCAAACATGGGCACAAATGCTTCACCAATTTCACAGTCAACAGATCATTAAAGTTTCCATTTGGTGATATTCTCATGTTTTGTTTTGTTTTTTTCACATTTTACCGAATGGAAACATAACAGTCAAATTGGCAGAGCATGAAACGATGTCCCATTTTCCAGGTTTCCCACAGATGATGGTCACAGCATGCAGCCTGTGCCACTTTCCTGGCAGCGGTGAGGAAACGGGCTGCCATGCTGTTGGATGCTTACCTCTGATCTGAGGACAGTTTTAAAGTTTCTGCTATAATGGCTTAGGGAAAACTTTGGGATGGGAGAGCAGGTCCTAAATCAGGAGGAGCTGGTACATTACGCTCACCGTTGACAAACTCCATGTACTGAGTAGTGTTCGGCTCATTAGTTTCAGCACTGAGAGGATGTGGTGAGCGGCCGAGTGACAAACCGAGTGAGTCTGATGGGGTACGAGGAGTCTTGTAGGGTGGCTGGACTCAGATGACAGGAAATTCATGAGGTCTAGTGACCAAGAATCATTTGGAGCACAGCTCAAGACTTTTCAGAAATACTGGTCAACACTAGAAACATTTTCAGGGACTGGAGAGTGAAGGCAATGATAGTATGCACACTACACTGTAAAATATGTCAAATAAACTAAAAACAAAAATCAACATATTGATCAATATGATTTAATATGACTAAGTCAATGCAAATACAGTACTGTTTACTGTTTACTGCTCACTTTATTTGATCAAAAATACAAAAAAAAAAGAAATATTATTCTAATTTAAGATTTCTATGTGAATATCTGTTAAATTGTAATTTATTCCTTTGATCAAAGCTGAATTTTCAGCATCATTACTCCAGTCTTCAGTGTCACATGATCCTTCAGAAATCATTCTAATATGCTGATTTGCTGCTCAAGAAACATTTCTGATTATTATAAATGTTGAAACCAGTTGTGCTGCACAATATTTTTTGTGAAAAGTGTCTTACGTTTTATTTTTCAGGATTCTTTGATGAACAAAAGTTCAAAAGAATCGGCATTTATTTGAAATGGGAATCTTTCCTAACATCATAAATGTCTTTACTTAAATTGAATGCGTCTTTAAAAGAATAAAAGTATTACTTTCTTTCCAGAACTTTTTTTTTCACTTCATACAGTGTGCTTCTGCTCAAAAGTTTGGGATCAGTAAGATTTGTAATGCTTTTCAAAAGAGACTTTTCTTCTCATCAAGGTTGTGTTTATTTAATTAAAAACACAGAAAAAAATGTAATATTCTGAAATGTTAATGTAATTTTACATAGTGGTTTTCTATTTTAATATACTTTAAAATATAATTGATTCCTGTGATGCAAAGTTGAATTTCCAGCATCATTACTCCAGCATTTAGTGTCACACTGCAAAAAATGCTTTTCTTTCTTAGATTTTTTGTCTTGTTTCCAAACAAAATATCTAAAAATTCTTAAATCAAGAAGGATTTTCTAGACAAGCAAAATTTATTTTCTAGTTTTCAAAAATTAAGTGAGTTTTTGCTTCAAACAAGCAAAATAATCTCCCAATGGGGTAAGCAAAATCATCTTATTTATTTAGATTTATTTAGATTATTTTGCGTACCCTATTGGCAGATAATTTGCTTGTTTCAAGCAAAAACTCACTTAATTCTAACATTTTTTGTCTGAAAACAAGACAATAATTTTTACTTGTCTAGAAAATCCTTCTTGATTTAAGAATTTTTTGATATTTTGGCTGGAAACAAGACAAAAAATCTAAGTAAGAAAAGCATTTTTTTTTTTTTGCAGTGCACATGATCCTTCAGAAATCATTCTAATCATTTTAATATGCTGATGTATTATTAGAATTATCAGTGTTGGAAACTTTTTTGTTTTTGTTTTTTTGCAACCGTTGATTCTTTTTTCAGCCTTCTTTGATGAATAAAAAGTTAAAAAGAACAACATTTACTAAAAATATAAATCTTTTCTAACAATGTAAATCTTTGCCATCACTTTTTATTAATTTAACACATCCTTGGTGAATAAAAGTATTAATTTCTTTCAAAAAACGAAAGAATAAAAATTCACTGACCTCAAACTTTTGAACAGTAGTGTATATTGCTAGCAAACCTTTCTATTTTATATTTTAAATAAATGCTGTTCTTTTTTTAACCTATTATTTATCAAAAAAAATTATTAAAAAAGTAGCACAGGTTCCAAAAAAAAAATTTTTCCAGCACTGATAATAAGTCAGCATATTAGAATGATTTTTGAAGGATCATGTGACAGGAGTGATGATTCTGGAAATTCAACTTTAATTACAGATATAAATAAAATTTGAATGTATATTAATATAGAAAAACATTGATTTACATCGTAATAATATTTCACAATATTACTTTTTTTTTTCTGTATTTTTGATCAAGTGAAAACAGCCTTGATAAGCATAAGAAACTACTTTAAAAAACATCAAATGTGTGTCCAAACTTTTGACTGGTAGTGTATGTGTGTGTGTGTGTGTGTGTCTTATACAGAAGTGTCAGGAAGAAAAACCTCTTTGCTGAAAAATTCTTTGCTCAAGGGATGTAAGAGACTCAACAATACGGATAAAGATTTTATAACTTTAATAATTTCCTCAACAATTAGTGCTATATCCAATATAAATCTAACTGAAGCACGTGATCATGATGTGGTTTTGCTTCTCTGTGGGACAAAAGAACTCATCAAAAAAAGTGGAAATGTACAGCTGAAGTACAAAAAGATTCAGGAATAAGACATTCAGTCCTCAAGAACATTGAGTTCGGCTTCAAACAAACCCATGACGTAAAACCGCAGAAGAGTGTGGGCAGGATCCTGAATTAACTCGGTCAGCGCCAAATGCGAGTAAAAACTGCTGTGATGAGTAAACAAAACCAGCAGGAGGAAAGCATTTTTAGAAATGTAATAAATGCTCACCGATGTCTGACGTAAGCGAATCAAATCAAAAAGATGCAAATGGTACACATTTGACACAGTATTGCAGACACAGTTGGGTCGTAATTATGCATGAGGATGAGCAACTAAATAAAAACATACTGATTTTTAAATGAAAATAATGCAAAATACTAGTTTCTAGGTGAGTAATAAATATGTATGGCTGTATTTCTGCCTCTGGACCCTGAGTCTGTAAAAAAATAAAAAAAAAATCCAAATGTTTAATATGGTAAATTGAGTTAGTCAAAGCCTAAACCTAATCCACTCGAGCAGCTGCGGAATGACAGATATTACTATTCATAATGGAGCTTGATGAAGCTTCGGCGGTTTTGCCTGCGAGCAGAACAAAAACTCCACTTTCAGATGCATTAACTCTGGAGGTAAATGTCACTTTGCTTTTGACTCCACAGAATATTTGCTGTTGATGGGAAGCAAAAAATGCTCAATTAAATACATTACGCTTCCATACAGCAATGCAATATGAAAAAGGGGTCGCTTGCTTTCGCTGGCGTGGCGCATGGAGAATAAATCATCCTGCTTTGCGTTATAGCTTATACATTTCGAGCGCTATTTGTACCTCTGAGGTCAAAAACGGTAATAAATAATGTGTGAAATGTTGCGCTTAATTAGTATTCTGCAGACATTTTGATCCAAAGCCGCTTATAGCTGGCTAATGAGAGGAACAGACTCTCTCCAGTGTCTCGGGGTGAAGCGTCGGTCACAAGGCCACGATGGTGACAGAACAAGACGACGATGACAGGTACCACACAATTAATGAGTCTGAAAGATTTACTGCTGCCCTTACAAAAATGACCATGGTAACTGCTGTTTTCAACAAAATGTTGCCGTTATTGTATGTAAAATCATCAGATATTAATATAGTGGATATGAGAAAGCAGCTTTTGGTATATGCCATTTTGTTTTGCTTATACAAAGCTACAGTTTTACAAATGAATGCTAATTTAATCATGACAAACTATATATTGTTGGGAAGGTCTAAGACTCCTAAATAGATGTTTTACCTTTTACCTTTTTTGTGTGTGTGGTACAAATTATGTAGGAAAAGTAATAGATGACCTTTGTCACAAAGACTTTCTTCATTTGCCTTTTTCCCTGTCACGCTTTAGAAATCATAAGAAATTATATATTAGTTGAAAACTTAAAATCTCAAAATTCATCCTTTGAAAACCATTTTAAAATCAGACATTGAATTACCATGGAAAATGCACAGCAAAATCACATTACAAAATATTTTTGTTTATGAAATATAAAAAAAATAATAAAGTTTGAATACTGCATCTATGTTAAAAAATGGGAGTGGTAGTCAAAGGGTTAAAATTATTTAAAGTTGCTTTTGTTAATTGAAATAAATCTGAAGCAAAATAAAATATTAGATTAAAAAAACTGAAAACTAGAAAAGTTTTTTTTTTTTTTTTTGGACAATAATAGCTAAAATTACTTGGGGAAAAAATCTATGCTAAAAACTAAAGTTTGTTCATTGAAATTAAGCTTAAATAAAATATAAATATTAGAATACAGATTATTATTATTTTTATATTATTATTATTATTATTATTATTATTATATTTTTTTATTTAAAGAAATATAATTATATCATACATATTATTTAAAAAAAAAATAATAAAATGAAAAGTAATAAAACTGGTAAAAGTAAGGGTGAACCTGGAAACTTGCAAGAATTACTTGAAAAAAACAACGACAAAAAAACTAAATCTATACTAAAAACTAAACTTTGTTCAGTGAAATTAAGTTTAAATAGAATATAAACATTAGAATACAAAACTGAAAATGAAGTAAAAAACAGAAATGTAGCTACATTTGAAATAATAAAATCATATTAATACCATTAAATCATAAACATTAATTAAAATCAAATCTGAAATTAAAGAGCTGAACTGCTAAAATTACACACACACACACACACACACACACACACACACACACACATATATATATATATAATTTTAAATACATATAATTATACATATTATAAACAAATAATAAAACTGGTAAAAGTAAGGGTAAACCTGGAAACTTTAAAACTTTAAAACTAAAACTATTACAGATGTTTTTGTTAACTGAAATTAAGCTCAAATAAAATATAAATATTAGAATACAAAACTGAAAAAGAAATGGAAAAGGGAAATGTTGCCATTTGAAATCTTGAAATCATATTATTGATATGATAAAATCATGAACATGATTTCATCAAATTAAAAAGCTGAAGTATTAATATGACTAAAACTAAAATTAAAGTGAAAATTAAAATAGATATAATGAAAAGAAAATTATAAAATCTTAAAATATAATTTAAAATAAATATAATACTATTATCCATTTTATTAAAAAAAATAAATAAATAAAAGTAATAAAACTGCAAAGCACGTAGCAAAATTACAAAATTTAAACTAAAAGTAAATTGGAAACTAAACAAAAAAAAATTATGTGTAATACTATAAAAGTATGTAAATAATAGGTGATTTGCAGTTACTTTACTAAATGATCAGACGCACCTGCTGGACCATAAAACAGATGAAGAACATCCTAGCAACACCTTATGAACATGTTAAAACTACTCAAAACACCTTACAAACTCCAACCAAGTGATATTTGCATTTGCAAGTACCACTTATATGTTCTCCTTCAAAATAAATCAATCAATCAATAAAGTAAAGAAAAGTAAAGAAAGAAAGAGAAAGAAAGAAAGTGCATTTGCCAGCTCACTGCACAGATGGAAGAGTTTATAGCCAGAATTCACAATCTTTCGAGCACATTTCCAAAATGTTAATAATGACGTTTGCTCAGTGGAGTCAATGACGGATGTCAGTAATAATGGAAATGAGCTGGAGTTGTGTGTGTTTTGTGCTGTCATATAGAATAAGAAACAAACTGAGATCAATGCAGCGGCAGCTCGACCCTGAGCGTGTTCAGAATGAAAATCAGACAGCAAAAGCTGCTCAAATCACTTATGTCTCTTGTTCTCGCAGCTCTTATAATGATAATCATGAACTCATTTAGCAATGCCGAATAATTAGACTAAGAACGTCTCAGTAAGCACCCAAATCTGTTGCATGGTGAGAATGAGTTTTGCACATGCAAACACCACTCAGTATATTTTCTTCAGCATCTCAGGTGTGGTTAAATCTGGTTAGTTTACCCATGAAGCCATCCACTTCTTGGCAGGAATATTGTGCATGTGTCGGTGCCATAGTAACAGAGCCATCAAAACTAAGCTTCCATCAGCGGTGTGTCTGCAGAACTCATGGACTGATAACATCCGCCAATATCTGACGAGAGACAGACCCGGGTCAAGGTCAGAGAACAGTCTGGAAAACGTAATAATTACTGTAATTATGCACTGATGTTAATGCATGACGTACAGCTTAAGTGCTATAAAATAATGCTTAGAAACAGGTAGTCAGCTAGTGTATTTTTAATGGTTTTTGTATTGTATTGATGTCTTGTTTATAGCATATAACACATTTCAACTTGTGGACAATAAAAACAACTCATTAACCAACTGAAGCAACAAAGAAACAAACATCAATTACTCGACTCTAATATCAAGCAATATCTAAATTAAAACAATATGTTAAATGAAATCATTTCAGCTTAAACTTCAAGTCTATATGTAATAATATTAATAGCATTTCTAAATATGATGCTGCAGTATGTATACTGTTTAAGTCATTAACAAACCATTGTAATTATTGTTTTTAAAACTGGATATTTGACTAAAAAGTGTAGGAAATGACTTGATTTTATACATGGTGAATTAAATGGAAATTTATATTCTAAATGTACCATGTTAAAGTATGTGTACCGTTTAGGTTACCATTACAAAATATAATGGCAAAAGCACATAGCAAACTTACTAAAACTTAACTTACGTGTTAAAACTACATGTTAAAACTAGCGTTGTCAAACCGCATCCAAAATAAAAGTTTATGTTTAAGTACTATATATTTGTGTACTGTGTATATTTATTATGTATATATAAATACACACACATGCATGTATATATTAAGGAAAAATATTTTAGATTTATATCTATTTATAATCTAAATTGTATATAGGTGTAAATATATGTACATATAAATATTTTGTTTTAATGTAATAATATTTATATTCTAAATGTACCATGTTAAAGTATGTATACCGTTTAGGTTACCATTACAAAATATAATGGCAAAAGCACATAGCAAACTTACTAAAACTTAACTTACGTGTTAAAACTACATGTTAAAACTAGCGTTGTCAAACCGCATCCAAAATAAAAGTTTATGTTTAAGTACTATATATTTGTGTACTGTGTATATTTATTATGTATATATAAATACACACACATGCATGTATATATTAAGGAAAAATATTTTAGATTTATATCTATTTATAATCTAAATTGTATATAGGTGTAAATATATGTACATATAAATATTTTGTTTTAATGTAATAATATTTATATTCTAAATGTACCATGTTAAAGTATGTATACCGTTTAGGTTACCATTACAAAATATAATGGCAAAAGCACATAGCAAACTTACTAAAACTTAACTTACGTGTTAAAACTACTCAAAACACTTTATAAGCTCCAACACTTTCCCAAAGTGATATTTGCATTTGCAAGTACCACTTTCATTTTCTTAAAAAAATAAATAAATTTATTCATTAATTACAGTAAATAAAGAAAGAAAGCACATTCCATCTCACTTAATTTGTCATTTAAGTCAAAATGAAACTGCATTCACAAACCATTTTACTTCCTCTGATTAAAATAGGATGTAGGACTGGATTTTATTTTATTTAAAATGAATTAATAAATTAATCAGATGGTTAAAAATATCTATGAATGTATTTAATGTGTATCGGGGGTTGATGACATCAGCAAAAAAATTAAAACTGTTCCAGTGACTGGATCATTTTAAAGAGAGATTTTGAATAACTGTTCATAATAAGACCTGATTCAAGATTTTTTTTTAATGTAATAATTATTGTAATTATGCACTGCTGTTAATGCATGATGTACAGCTTAAGTGCTATAAAATAATGCTTAGAAACAGAATCAGTCAATACGCTGATCTTCAGGTAGTCAGCTAGTGTATTTTTAGTTGTTTTTGTGTTGTTGTATTGATGTTTATAGCATATAACAAATTTCAACTTGTGGACAATAAAAACAACTAATTAACCAACTAACTAAAGCAACAAAAAAACAAACATCAATTACTCGACTCTAATATAGAGCAATATCCAAATTAAAACAATATGTTTAATTTAAGTCTCTATGTAAAAATATAAAAATATTTCTAAATATGACGTTACAGTATGTATACAAGCCATTAACAAACCATTGTAATAATGTTGTAATAATATTTGACTAAAAAGTGTAGGAAAGGACTTGATTTTATCCATGGTGAATTCAATTGAAAATGAATATATAAAAATCAAAACACAATATATTAAACCACAAAGAGAAACAAAATGACATTTAAATAACTTGCAATTTAAAGTTCATAAATGTAACAATATTTATATCCTAAATATACCATGTTGTATACCGTTTAAGTCAACATTATAAAAATGTCTATGATGTATTTGATATGTATCAGGGGTTAATGACATCAGCAAAAAATAAAAACTGTTCCAGTAACTGGATTTTATTTCATTTTAAAGAAAGATTTTGAAGAATTGTTCATAATAAGACCCATTTTAAGAACCTGATTTCATACAAAATGTAAACAAAATATAATAAACAGGCACCAAAAAGACACAAAAATGACATTTGAACTACTTAAACTTCTATAAGTCTGTAAATATTAATAATATCTCTAAATGGGATATGTTCAAATTGAAGCATTCACGAAGCATTTCACTTTCATTTGTTTTTGATTAAAAGGGATGTTCAACAAAAGCATAAAAACATAAGTCAGGACTTTTATTAATCTGTGATGAATTGATTGGATGCTTAAAATTGTCTCTAAATGAAATAAGCAGGATTTATGGTTTCAGTGGAAAGGGAAACTTGTTTTAGAAACTGCGTTTCTGTTTCTTTTCAAAGAGAGGCTATGATAAGCAATAAGACCATCAATTTTGATTTCATGTTGACTTCAGATTTATTTTAATGAATCAAGCAAATTACTTGCCTCTCTTTCCCCTTGATTTCCACTGATTTGACTCTATTTGCTCTACTGGTTTATTCTTTTCAGATGCAGAGTCTCTCAGCGCTGTATCTCATATTGAAACGCTTGTGAATCGACCCAAACTAACAGAAGTGCATTTCCAACATACTTCCTCCATCTCCCTGAGGCGGGAAACATCCCCGCTCACGCCGACGCCAACGAGCCGATCCTCAATTCATCCATCTGTGTTTTGAGGACCTGCTGTCTCACAGCGGGGCCGCTTTCAAAGACCTACGACCTTTATCATCACGACTCGGGATACAATCTGAACGGAGGCCTTGCAGGTTCAATTTCGAGAGAGTCTGAGCGAACTGAGCCCGCCGACCGAATTCCCCCTAGATGGGCAAACCTCTCCTCTCGTTTTCCCTGAAGCCGTCGCCTCGCAGACTGATATGACCCGACCGCCACTGCATAGAGATAATAGAAATGACTGAATGAATTGTAGGTCGGCGTTTGCGTGCGTCTTGTGGGGAATGTTGGGAGAGTGTAAGGAAGGTCAAATGTCTGTTATCTCGCTTCATGACTGAAAATAGATTTACCATTTACATGCCTTGAACTTTCCATGTTGATAAATTGGGCCAGAAAATCACCATGGTTTTTAGATAGCAGTTAGTTTTTCTCATAGAAAGCAATGCAATTAAATCAAAAGCAGTTTCTTGAGAGGAAAATATTCACATGCATCTTCTCTAAAGCTTTAGAAAACAATGTTTTAAACACTGCAGGTGAATAGGGTAAAAAAAAAAAAACTAATACACTGTAAAAATGCTTTTCTTACTTAGAGTTTGTCTTTTTTCCAGTCAAAATATCTAAACATTCTTCAATCAAGAAGGATTTTCTAGACAAGTAAAAATTATTGTCTTGTTTTCAGAAAAAACAAGTCAAAATTAAGTGAGTTTTTGCCTAAAACAAACTAAATAATCTGCCAATGGGGTATAAAATAATCTTACTTCAAACAGAAAACTAGATTATTATTATTATTATTATTATTATTATTATTTTGCTTGTTTCAAGCAAAAACTCACTTAATTTTAACATCTTTTTTCAGAAAATAAGACAATAATTTTTACTCGTCTAGAAAACCCTTCTTGATTTAAGAATTTTTAGATATTTTGGCTGGAAACAAGACAAAAAAATCTAAGTAAGAAAAGCATTTTTGCAGTGTAGTTATCACCTGACCCAGCTGACTGATTACATTGATAATTGATAACATTTTTTTTTGTGCAAGTTTTCTAAAATGTTAGGTTTAAATATGCAAATGAGTACAAAAATCTAGGATGAAGTCAGTTTCAAAATTCTTGTTAAATATTTTTGACATATTAGAGTCAAATGATTTTACAGAAGGAATTTGGGGTATCCCATTTTGTCACTACACTCAAAGCAAACAGAAAACAATATATTTTAGCAATTTCTGGGGGAATAAAACGCTGTATAAGTGACCCTGGACCACAAAACCAGTCATAAGTCGCTGGGGTATATTTGTAGCAATATGATTTATTTATTTTTTTATGCAAATTAGGATATTAAGTAAAGATCATGTTCCATGAAGATATTTTGTACATTTCCTACTGCAAATATATCAAAGCTTAATTTTTCATGAATAATATGCATTGCTAAGAACTTCTTTTGGACAACTATAAAGGCGATTTTCTTATTTATTTATTTATTTATTATTATTATTATTTATTTATTATTTTTTTTTTTTTCATTTTTTGCTCAGATTCCAGATCTTTAAATAGCTGTTAAATGACTAAATGTAAATATAGACAGGAATAAAAATGTAAAGTTTAGTGCGTGTAAGTGCAACTGAAGTGGAGATTTATGGCTCGGTGTAGGAGAAAAAAAAACTCATTTTGAGAAAACGCCCTTTAAATATATGTATTGTAATTGAAATCTATTGACACAAACAGATAAAGTGGTATGAAAGAAACACTTAACAGTGTCTTTTGGATGTTTTCTTTCCACTAGTCTGAAAAAAAGCCCAAAACTTGACAGGTGCATGAAAAAACAGCATTTTGCCTCTATTTTGTCTCCTTTTATATTTGTAATATTAATGTGATGCTAAAACAAATTGTTTAACAGCATAAAAATGAGATCGTACACATTAACCACCAATTCACCAAAATATAAAATCATTATGAATTGTGATTTTATGAATATGTTTCATGAATATTTTACTTACTCGTGTCTCCTCTAAATTTTCAGAGGGGATCTTAATGACTCAAACTAAAAAAAAAAAAAAAAAGTTTTGGACCAACTCAATGTCACGGAAACATTACTTAACAAAACTTAAGATGAATGTCCTGATGTCCTTTGATCCAAAATGCAGCAGCTAGAGTTTTTACTAGAACCAAAAAGAATGAGCATATTAGCCCGGTTCTGTCAACACTGCACTGGCTTCCTATTAAACACCGTATTGATTTTAAAATCTTGCTAATTACTTATAAAGCCATCAAAAGTTTAGCTCCTCAGTACTTGAGGGAGCTCTTATCACATTATAGTCCCTCACGCCCGCTGCGTGCTCAAAACTCTGGCAGTCTGATAATACCCAGAATATCAAAATCAACTGCGGGCGGCAGATCATTTTCTTACTTAGCACCGAAACTATGGAACAATCTACCTAATTCTGTTCGGGAGGCAGACGCACTCAGTCAGTTTAAATCTAGACTAAAGACCCATCTCTTTAACCTGGCTTACACATAACACATTTAAATATTTCTAATATTCAAATCCGTTAAAGGATTGTTAGGCTGCATTAATGAGGTCAACCGGAACCGGGAACACATCCCATAACACCTGATGCAGGAAAAATGGAATCTATGCTAATATTGTCTGTCTCCTGCTTATTCCGAGGTCAGATCCAGTATGAATCCTGAAGAGTTGGCCACTGCAGTTTTCCTTGATCCAGTTTGTATCCAGATGGTGGGTCAGTACATATAGACCACCTCTACAGGTCTGTATGGGAGTACAAACTACTTGTTTATTGGTCAGAGGAGAACTGACCCCCCGACTGAGCCTGGTTTCTCCCAAAGTTTTTTTTTTCTCCATCAGTGTCACAGATGGAGTTTTGGTTCCTTGCCGCTGTCGCCTATGGCTTGCTCAGTTGGGGACAACAACTAAATTGGGGAAAACTAAATTGGGGACGAACAATTTATTAATTTGGAACTATTGATTAATTTCCTCAAACTAAAATTGTTTAAAGTTTCTTTTGAATTATTGATATATTACTTTCCCATTTGATACTGTAAAGTTGCTTTGACACAATTTGTATTGTAAAAAGCGCTATATAAATAAAGCTGACTTGACTTTGATGTGGACGCTATATAGTTATCGTTCTTTGTGTTAACAAGCCTTTAGCCCCCAATTGGCCAAAATATAAAATAGTAGGCCCTATGATTTGACTTTTATATGACTTTGACAAATTTCTTGACATTCCGCGTTAAGTAGAAAATTCAGTATTTATGACTGGATTCCGCAATTCCGCATTTTCCGCATTGCGGAATCAAAAACTGAATTTTCTATTTAACGCGAAATTTCAAGAAACTTGTCAAAGTTTGGAAGAATTAATCAAATGTATGTCATCAAATGTAAAAAAAATGAATAAATTAAAATAAAAAAAGACTATTTAAATATGAATACCGGGTGTTCCGTGTGTCTATTTATGAATGGTGCAGACGCACTGTTTTGTTTACTACACATACTGACGCATGCCTGACGCTCGCAGTGATTTCAGCATCTGCCGTCTCGATAAATGAGGACATAATTACATGGACAACATCTCCAGAACTACTCTTTGACCGTTCCATTGAGTAAAATGTATTGTTAGCTTGCGGCTTCAGCTACATCAAATCTAGCCTCAACTAGCATCAGTTACAGATTTTATTCACGGCAACTCGTCAAAATAAAAGTTCGGTTTGACTTGAAGATGACAGAAATATATTTTTAATATTTAGAATGTGTGTAATACTGTTGAAAAGTGTAAAACAAAAAACTTTTTTAAAGAAATAATTACACAATATTTCTTTCATGCTTTAATTTTAATAGTAATTTCCCTTCATTTTCATTAATTAAAAGATACATTTAATTTTTTATGCCTTCTGTTAATCTAAATACACAGAATTCACAGAGTGAATACAAATTCACAAGGCTATTGTAAGAATAAATAAAAGTTGTTGTGCATACAATATTTCAACAATATTTAAAAAAACAATATTTCATAGGGCCCTAAACGTCATTTTTCTTTAATCCTTTAATAAAATAATGTTAAATTGTATATGTTTCATGGTTTTAATCAATTAGGCATGCTTCTTTGATTAATATGATTTTATTTAACCATTAAAAAGGAGTCCAGAAAAATTAAAACAGGAAAAAACGGAATCCAGAAAAATTCAAACGGAATTTGTAAAAAATAAAACAGAATTTGGGGGGAAATAAAATGGATTTTATAGGGCCCTAAAATAGCTATGAAATGCCGTTGAACTGAACTATCAAAAGAAATCTCAATATGACCTCAAATGTTTCTCATATATTCTTCCAAGATTTCTAAAACTGTCATGAGTTGATTTGTCTTTAGATAATGTAATCTTAAATATTATCTACAGTTGGTGTGATTCCGAACATACTCTTTAATTAAAAACCTTTAAGATCCTTTTGAAAAACCAGCATATGCATATGGTTTAGGACCAGCATAAACCAGCTAAAACCAGCATCCCAGTATCAAAACCTTTTTTATTTTTTTCAACAGGGCTGATTGCAAAACCTGCTACAATGGTTGAAATCTATTGAATATCATGCCAGCACTGGTGAAATAACAGCCTGAGGTGGTTAGCTGGTACACCGGCCGGTCCCAAGCTGTTATATCTTGTCTGTTTTGATGGTTTTAGACGGTTTTGGGACACTTGTCGTCTTTGCCACCTTAGGCTGTTATTTCAGCAGGGAGTAAACATTTTCAGCGAGCCTCTTTCGGGCCCCTAATGTAAATGTGTGACTTTCGCTATGAATACATTTTGAAATAACCAAAACATAACTAATTTGAGGGCATCGTTTAAGAACTTTTTATAACACGTGGAGTAAATATAAATCATTTTCAGTCATCACAAGCAATCCAACTCATTTCCGGACGCTGATGTGAAACCAAATGCTAAGATTTCCCTCTGCTGGTGGAAGCAGGCAACGGCACAAGGTCACACACAAGCCTATTGAGATGCGCTGCCACAGTCTGTCATGAAATGATGGATGCTCTGAGGCCGAATCAGCTGTATTACAAATCTCTACACACGCACACACAGTCGTAGCGCTCCTGACGAGTCGTCTTATTCTCGCGGCGTGACAGGAGGGTAAACAGTGCAGATTTAGCCCGGCGAAGGCGGTTTGTGTGTGGGCCGTCAATTCAAAAGAGAGAAAACGCATGCACACTCCAGTTCAGTTCATTCAAGTAAAGGACTTTAAGTGTTTTCTGCATTCAATCCTCGTGAGTCAAAGCATGTGCGCTGCAAATAACAGCTCTTTGAAAAACTGAGTAAACAGTTAGAGTTACACTTCAATACATTCAACACAGATTCTCTGAAAACAAGTCTTACTGTGAGTCTGAGAACATACCTGGGTCATAAACACATTTTAAAATAATTTCATTGCAATTTTAAAATCAAAAATCAATATCGGGTTATATGCAAACCTATATTTTATAAAACAACATTTATATGATATATATAATATACATTAATATCACCTTTACTCTGCCTGTATTTATTAGATGGCAAATCCCGTTAAATGTTTTCTCAAGTCTCAGAATAAAACTGACTTCCTTCAAAACAACACAAGGAACTGGGAAGACAATGTTCACTTCCAGTATTACAGTATTACTTTTACATCTTGAATGTTTCTTCTATGAGAAATTAAGCTGTAAAAAAAAAAAAAAAAAAAAAAAAAAAAAAAAAATAATAATAATAATATATATATATATATATATATATATATAAAGTTGTAAAATATAGAAATTAAATCTAAGTTGTGAAAAAAACAAAACAAAAAAGCATATTTTATATATATATTAAAAAGTGTTGTAAAATATTTTAATTTAATATTTATAAAATATATTAATATAATATATATATTTAAAAAATGAAAATACCAACACAAAGAACTGTGAAGACAATGTTCACTTCTGAAAAAGACTTTGATGAACATGATAATCATTAATCATTAATCATTAATCGTTAACAATAATGCAAGACAATCCATAAAATCCAAACAGGATTACTTTAACATCTTGAATATTTTTTTCTAGAAATGAGAAATTAAACTGTAAAAATTATTTTTCAAAGTGGAAAAAAATATATATATTGTATGTATTAAAATGTAGCATATTTAAATGTAATTTTAAAAAAATAAGTCAAAGTTGTAAAATATATTAATAGAATATATATTTTATAAATGCTAATACATACACAAAGTACTGAGAAAACAATGTTCACTTTGAAAAGACTTTGAAGCACACCATAATCATTAATCGTTAACAATAATGAAAGACCATCCATAAAAAAACACACAGGATCACTTTAACATCTCAATTGTTTCTCCTAGAAATTAGCAAAAAAAATATTTTTCCAACATTGTAAAAAAAAAGTATTTTTTTATTTTTATTTTATATATTTAAATAAGTTGTAAAATATTTAAATGTAATATTTTATTAATATAATATAATATAATACTAATATATATATATATATATATATATATATATAAAGTTGTAAGATATGTACATTTAATATTTATTAGAAACGAGAAATTAAACTGTAAAAGTATTTTTCAAAGTTGTAAAAAAACAACACAAAAAATGATATATAGATACAGTTTAAAACAAACCATATTCCATAAAATCAAAGTCACCATTAAATAAAAACAATTACATCTTGGATAAAAAACTGTTTATAATTTCAGTAATATATCATAAGTAAGTAAATAAATAAATAAAATGTTTTGTTTTTCAAAGTTTCTTAATTGTTAAGGAAATAATGTACACAGAATATGCTTACATTGTCTTTCTTCTTTTCTTTTCTTTTTAATCCTGGGGTGAAATATGACCAGTGCATGTGAATGACAGACTTTGTGAGATTGACCATAATAATTTAATATTTTTCAAGGTAAATGTAAACATGTTTCGCAGTGCAGCAATTACTGAAGAACTAGTAAAACCAACTTGTTGTCTGTGTTTGTGTGTGTGTGTGTGTGTGTGTGTGTGTGTGGGAAAGGCAAACATACGCTCTTTCTCTCTCAGTACATCACTACTCGTGTCAGAGTCTGTTGTTCACATTATTCAAGCACGTCTGTCTCTCTGCGTTTGTCTGTTTGTGCGGGTGGAAGCGTGTATGTGACACTTCAGTGCGTCGCTACACTCCAAAACAAATGCACAAGAAAGGACTTACGATGTAATACATCACTGAGAACTCATACTTTCATCCTCCATCAACATCTGTTCCTGCACGTCAAACATTTCATACGAGTGTGTTTATGCCTCCTTTTATCCTTTTATCTGACTAAGCTAAGCGTATTCTTATGCAGATTTTTCAAGAATTTGTCAAACTCAAACTCACAATACTAATCTGATTTCATCTTTTATATATTCTTTGTGTTCAAAACCATATGTGAGCCTGGATCACAAAACTAGTCTTAAGTAGCCTGGGTATATTTGTAGCAATAGCCAAAAATGCATTGTACGGGTCAAAATGATCGTTTTTTCTTTTATGTCAAAAATTATTAGGATATTAAGTAAAGATCATGTTCCATAAAGATATTGTGTACATTTACTACCGTAAATATATAAAAACTTTTTTGCGTGTTAATATGCATTGCTAAGAACTTACTCCACCGCAAAATAAAATGGCAGATGGACTATTTTGATGACGTCTTTCATACTTTTCTGGGCCTTGACAGTGTTTTTTACTTGGTAGTCAATGGGACAGCCCCAAAGCTCCCGATTTTCATCGAAAATATCTTAAATTGTGTTCCAAAGACGAACAAAGCTTTTACGGATTTGGAACAACATGGTGATTAATGACAACATTTTCATTTTGGGCTGGAATAACCCTTTAATTTGGACAACTTTAAAGTCTTTACTATAAAGTTTGTTGGCTTTTGGTATAAATATGTTAGCCTTAAAGGGATAGTTCACCCAAAAATGAAAATGTGATGTTTATCTGCTTACCCCCAGGGCATCCAAGAGGTAGGTGACTTTGTTTCTTCAGTTTAACTCAAACCGTTGCAGTCTGTCAGTCATATAATGGCAGACAATGGCTACCAAATCTTTGAGAGTAAAAAAAAACATAAGCAAACAAAACCAAATGAAACCCTGCGGCTTGTGACGATACACTGATGTCCTAAGACACAAAACGATCGGTTTGCGCAAGAAACTGAACAGTGTTTATATCATTTAACCTGCATATTCTAAACATTTCCTCATTGCTTAATATCACTTTATCTCTGCCTGAATCTATCAGAAAGCAAACCAGATTAAATGTTTTCTCAAGTCTCAGAATAGACTTGACTTCCTTCAAAACAAAACAAGAAACTGTGAAGATAATTTGCACTTCTGGAAACGACTCCGAAACACATGGTAATTATTAGTCATTAACAATAATACAAGACGATCCAATAATATCCACACAAGAACACTTTAAAAAATAGATTTTTTTTTGTCTTAGAAGTGAGACATTAAACTGTAAAAATCAAAGATTTTTCAAAGTTGTAAATGAAACAAAGGTTACTGAAGTATGTTTTAAAATTTCACATTTGTGACATAAATCCAGTCTTAAGTCGCTGGGTATATTTGTAGCCATCGCCAAAAATACATGGTATGGGTCAAAATGATCAGTTTTTCTTTTATGCCAAAAATCATTAGGATATTAAGTAAAGATCTAGTTCCATTAAGATATTTTGTAAATTTCCTACCAAAAATATATCAAAACTTAATTTTTGATAAGTAATATGCATTGCTAAGAACTTCATTTGAATTTAAAATGGATTTTCTCAATATTTTTATTTTTTGCACCCTCAGATTCCAGATTTGAAATAGTTGTATCTCTGCTGAATATTGTCAAATACCAACAAAACTTACTTCAATGGAAAGCTTATTTATTCAACTTATCTCAATTCTGAAAAATTGACACTTAAGACTGGTTTTGTGGTCCAAGGTCACATTTAAGTAAACATTTTCCTAGGAATAAAGGAATAGCTCACCCAAAAATTAAAGACTTTTTTTTATTATTATTATTTAGTTTGGTTATCAACATTCTTCAAAGTATCATCTTTTGTGTTCAGCAGGTTCATTAAAAACTCCCAGGTTCATTTTTAGGTGAATTATCCAACTATTGTGAAATGTATTAGCAATTTCTGTGTAAAAGGATTTTCTTTATTTTCTTTTGCTGAAGATGTCTTTCCTCAGAAAGAAAACTTGTGTCTCAAACTTTGCTCAGATTTGCCAAGATTTACCAAAGTCAGAGACCTCAACTTAAGCTCAAACTTTCTTGAAAAATTGCTTATCAAATGAACCGAGCTCCTCCACATGTATTTTATCGCTTGTTTTCTATCTCACAAGAAACTGTAAACATTAAATCAAAAACAAATGAGAACTATATTTAAAGCAACTTCTGAGCAATGCACTTTTCTTCTGGTAAGTGATATGAAAGCATCTCTGTGCGGTAAAGTGATTCAGGTCGTGAATGTTCAGACACTAATATCATTTGAAGTGGGTCATATGTCAGAAGGACAGGATCAAAGAGTGGATGTTTTATCAGTGTCACAGAGACAAAAGCAGATAGAGAAAGAGAGAGGATTGCAGGTGTAAGTCAACCTCTGAACCAGGTTATTATCCGAGTCTCTGGGTTATTAAAAGCGACTCTAGAGAGTATAAGAATCTTGCCGCGTGAAGTGAGTCAAACAGACAAGATAAGTCATTCTCACAGCGCTGAAGAATCTATTGATCCATTTTTCTCAGAACAGAAACGATCACAGGTAGCGTTTAACATGTTGTTACTGTGCTGAGGGATCATTCAGACATGTCTGTGAAAGCAAATCGTTTAGAAAATCATTAGAAATCGATTGTGGTGTTTGACAAGCCACAACAAACTACTTGTTACAGTGTTTTTCCATATTTTTTTTCACAGGATGTTCAAGATTTTACTGCTTCTGTTGGTCATGGCTGGTGAGATTTATCTGTTTCTTATCTTATTTATTGACATTTATAATTATATTTGTATTATATTCTAGCAGATTTTAACTATTTAAAAATAGGGCTGTCAAATGATTAATCGCGATTAATCGTATCCAAAATAAAAGTTTATGTTTACATTCTATGTCTGTGTTTACTTTGTATATTTATTATGTACATTTAAATACACACATACATGTATATATTAAAACAAAAATATTTATATGTATATATATATTTATACATGTATACAATTTAGATTATAAATAAATATAAATAATTTAGATATAAATCTAAAATATTTTTCATTAATCTATACATGCATTTGTGTGTATTTATATATACATAATAAATATACACAGTACACAAATATATAGTATGTAAACATGAACTTTTATTTTGGATGCGATTAATCGCGATTAATCGTTTGACAGCACTATTTAAAATATTAAAACTGTAAGGTGATGTTTAAAGATATGTCCCTAGATTTTAAAATTTTACCATGGTCATCAAATTGTAATAGTTTTGTGAATATTTCTGTATTTTTCTCTTATTTATTTTTTAATTATCTGGCTTATTTTTAAAAATTATTCTTGCATGCAATTAAAAATGGTATATTGATAAATGAAAAGCAATATTCAGAAGGGATCTTGCTTTTTTGCATGGTAATCACTGCAAAAATGCTTTTCTTATTTAGATTTTACTTCTTGTTTCCTTTAAAAATACCTAAAAAATCTTAAATCAAAAAGGATTTTCTAGAAAATTAAAAATCTTGTTTTCAGAAAAAAAGAAGTCAAAATTAAGTGAGTTTTTGCTTAAAAAAGGCTACATAATCTGCCAATGGGGTAAGCAAAATAATCTAGTTTTCTTCTTGAAATAAGATTATTTTGACTTTTTTTCTGAAAACAACACAATAATTTTTACTTGTCTAGAAAATCCTTCTTGATTTAAGAATTTTTAGATATTTTGGCTGGAAACAAGAGAAAAAATCAAAGTAAGCAAAGCATTTTTTGCAGTGATCAGTTTAAACGTTATTATTAATAAATGAATATGGATTCACTTTCAAACCGTTTCAAAGACAGTTTAAATTTTAGTTTCAAATTATAATGGCTTCTTTAAATTTGCCACTATTTTATTATAGTAACAATAAAACTAGTATACAGTATTTTGTGGAAACTAGTTACTACACTGCAAAAAAATGCATTTCTTACTTTTGTTTCCAGCCCAAAAAAAAAAACCTAAATCAAGAAGGATTTTCTAGACAAGTAAAGTCAAAATTAAGTGAGTTTTTGCTTCAAACAAGCAAAATAATCTGTCAATGGGGTAAGCAAATAAAATCTAGTTTTCATCTTGAAGTAAGATTATTTTGCTTACCCCATTGGCAGATTATTTTGCTTGTTTGAAACAAAAACTCACTTTATTGTGACTTCTGTTTTCTGAAAACAATACAATAATTTTTACGTGTTTAGAAAATCCTTCTTGATTTAAGAATTTTTAGATATTTCGTCTGGAAACAAGACAAAAAATCTAAGTAAGAAAAGCATTTTTTTGCATTTTTTATTTTCTTATTAGTTCAAGGATTGGGAACTTAATGTTCTTTTGAACTTTAAACTTTTTTTTAGGGTTTAGCCACTTTATCTGCTTGATAAAATATGTAATTACCTGTTCAACAACTGAGATAGAGAGAAGTCATAAATGGGTTTTATGGCTTGTTAAGTGTGTGGTGTGCAATTAGGTGATCTGGATTCTCTTTCGTAAGTTTTAATGAATACGATTATATGAAAGCACATATTTAATGTATAAGGTATAAGGTTTGATGTTCATGATGTGTTTGCAGGTCTCCATGCAAGACCACTGCACAGATTCCCAAATGGGAAAATAAAACAAAATGGGCCACAAATGGTCCAAAATGAACACGGGGATAACTCGGTTCTGAAGCACATGAACGCTGATGTGAAACCCAAGAAGCAAGTACCTGTTCCCGTTGAGATCCGCAGGCAGGGAACAGAACCTTCTAGACGCTTCCTGATGGACCTGAACACTGGGATGCTCAAGGAAGAACTCAGCGAGATGAACAGAAGAGTTTCTGGCTGTAAGTCTGCAATTACTGATTTTAGCTGCAAGTGAACGTCAACATGAAATCAAAATTGCATGGATAAACGCCACTTATGCTGTTATGAAGTGAACAGTGACATTGAATAGAGCAGATTCTGGGAATCTTCAATTGTTTGTTATTTTCCCCAAAGACTACAATCCTCCAGCTTATGAGATGAGGAAGGGAACCCAGAATTCTCATGCTACTCTGGTGGATCCCAGAACTGGACAACCGCTGGCTTCACAAACAGAGATGCAGAGGAGCACAGGTCCATGTGAGTGCTTCAAAACATGATATCATCCATGATTTAAAACTTGCAATTATTAGACTACTTGTACTTTGGGATGTTATAGAGATTCCACAAAACAATGTATGCTCACATCATTTCGTACCATCTTAAATTTTAATTTTTTTTTTCTGTTTTTGTGTTTTTACAGTGGATGAGTTCAGACAAGGCACTGAGTACCAGCCGCACGTCCTGCAGGAGCTCAGATTGAGTGTGATACACAAACAAGACGCTGAACCTTCAAGAAACCTTGTGATGGACCTGAACGCTGGTCTACTCAAAGAACACAGGAATGAGATGCACAGGAGAGCAGACTGTAAGTCTTCATTTCTAATGAATTGATTGTCTAACTACAGTAGCATCAAACAAGTGTCATAAATCACAAAAACAAAGTTTAAACTGATCATTTATCTGGGAATTTAGCTTTCAAAGCAGTTCTTTGCCAGTCTGGACCAGTGTTGGAGAAAGTTACTTTTTAAAGTAATGCATTACAATATTGAGTTACTCCCTAAAAAATACCTAAATACATTACTTAGTTACCTTTTATGGAAAGTAATGTGATCCATTACTTTTGCATTACTTTTTAAATCTGGACAGAGCTTGCGTGTTTCTATTTTTGGCAAATGTAAAAGCCCTTTTACACCAAAATCCTCAGGCTTAAGGAAAAGTAAATTCACGTCTGTACAGTAGAACGCAGAAGAAGAAAGTTCAGCACTATTCTGCAATAAAAAAAAAAAGAAATAAGAAAAACAAATGATAGTTTTCAACGCTATTTTATTGGACTCAATAAAAAAAGAGAGAGAGAGAAAAAAAAAAACTTTGTTCTCCTCTTTTCTTATTCTTCCCTTTCTAGCTTGTACTTATCTAAACAATGCCTGAGCACTTCCTATGTTGATTTGCCTCTTTAGGATGAATCGCTTGTTGTTTTTCCCAACTGTAAGTCGTTTTGGATAAAAGCGTCTGCCAAATGAAAAAATTTAAATGTAAATGTAAGTTTATCTTGAATAATTTTTATTAGTATGGTTGCACTTGATCATCAAAAGTCAGCAGCAAAGACACTGGTTAATAAAACGGGATTAAATACACAAAGGATATTTATATTATTTAACATATTATTGCAGGTTTGCGTCATATTCTGATTTGCATTTCACTGTTTCATTCATTTTGAGGAATACTGAATCTGCTTTTCATGTTCACATTTATTCTAGAACTAAAGTAACAGGAGAGCTTTCAATCAATAAATGGGGGGAAAAAAGTAACTAGCATTACATATTTGAAAAAGTAACTCAGATATTTTCTTAAATGCATTACTTTACTGGTTACTTGAAAAAATGTATCTGATTACGTAACTTGCGTTACCCCCAACACTGGTCTTGACTAATGTTTTCTTTCACCTTCTTTAGCGGCTAAATGGGAAGTGGTTTCCGATCATGAGGACATAAGAAGCCAAGATTCTTCTTCTGAGGAGAACCACAAAGCAGCTCCTGCTGAGATCCGCAGGCAGGGAACAGAACCTTCCAGACGCATCCTGACTGACATGGACACTGGGATGCCCAAGGAGGAACTCAGTGAAATGAACAGAAGAGTTTCCAGCTGTAAGTCTGCAAAATAATTTGCATTAACGCTTATTAATGCTGTTCTGAGGAAAAAAATCTAGTATAGCAATGACATTGAATAGAGCAGATTCTGGGTATCTTCAATTGTTTGTTATTTTCCCCAAAGACTACAATCCTCCAGCTTATGAGATGAGGAAGGGAACCCAGAATTCTCATGCTACTCTGGTGGATCCCAGAACTGGACAACCGCTGGCTTCACAAACGGAGATGCAGAGGAGCACAGGTCCATGTGAGTGCTTCAAAACATAATATCAACCATGATTTAAAACTTGCAATTATTAGACTACTTGTACTTTGGGATGTTATAGAGATTCCACAAAAAGATGTTTTCTCACATCATTTTGTCTCATCTTAAATTTTACAATTTATTTTTTTTCTTCTGTTTTTGTGTTTTTACAGTGGATGAGTTCAGACAAGGCACTGAGTACCAGCCGCACGTCCTGCAGGAGCTCAGATTGAGTGTGATACACAAACAAGACGCTGAACCTTCCAGAACCCTCGTGATGGACCTGAACGCTGGTCTACTCAAAGAACACAGGAATGAGATGCACAGGAGAGCAGACTGTAAGTCTCAACTTCTACTATCTGAGATCAAGGCATTTACGTCTTTGAATCAGTCAGTGTCTGCTGATGTTGAATACCCTTAGTTTATTAAATTGTGCTATTAGTTTACCTTATTTAAACTATAAAATAGGAAAGTAGACTTTCAGTATACTTTTCATGTAGTTCTCAAAAATGTACTTTATATACTTTTCAGAAATACACTTAAAATGACATTCTTAAATTGCTCGGGTATATAGCAGTAGACAAAAATACATTGTATGGGTCAAAATGATCGATTTTTATTTTATGCCAAAAATCATTAGGATATTAAGTAAAGATCATTTTCCATGAAGATATTTTGTAAACATTCTACTATAAATATATCCAAATTTAATTTTTGATAAGTAATATGCATTGCTAAAAACTTCATCTGGACAACTTTAAAGACGATTTTCTCAATATTTTTTTGGTTTTTTTGTACCCTCAGATTCCAGATTTTCACATAGTTGTATCTTGACTAAATATTGTCCTATTCTAACAAACCATATATCAATAAAACGTATTTATTCAGCTTTCGGTTAATGTATAAATCTCAATTTCAAAAAAATTGACACTTATGACTGGTTTTGTGGTCCAGTGTCACATTTAAAAATACTTGACTTATACTTAGAAAAAGTCTAAGTATATTTCAGCTATATTTGTGCTCTGAGAATCCGTGTTTTCATTTCTATTGCACATTAACAGAATTTCCAAAACACAAGTGAAGAAGAAACCGAAACAGCAGATGTTTCCACATGTAATCTAACACAGTTGTCAGACATAAAAACAGCATTAAAACCATAAATATGTAAAACTGTGTAACATTATGGAACAAAATGTCGACCCATGAAGAGGTAATAATGAGTGTTGAACTCCATATATATTTGTATTTTAGCTTTTTGTTCAAAACGTTGTTTATTTTTTTTTTTTTTTTTTCATTTATGACACCCACATTCAAGTGTTTAGCTAATAAAATGCTTTTGTTTACAAGCACACTGCAAAAAATGCTTTTCTTACTTAGATTTTTTGTCTTGATTCCAGCCAAAATATCTAAAAATTCTTAAATCAAGAAGGATTTTCTAGACCAGCAAAAATTATTGTCTTGTTTTCAGAAAAAAAGAAGTCATAATTAAGTGAGTTTTTGCTTAAAACAAGCAAAATAATCTTATTTCAAGCAGAAAAGTAGATTATTTTGCTTACCCCGTTGGCAGATTATTTTGCTTGTTTCATGCAAAAACTCTCTTAATTTTAACTTCTTTACTCTGAAAACAAGACAATAATTTTACTTGTCTAGAAAATCCTTCTTGATTTTTTTAGATATTTTGGCTGGAAAGTAAGTAAGAGAGTAAGAAAAGCATTTTTTGCAGTGCAGATACCCTGTTCTTTCTTTTGATTTTTTGTATGTTCAGATATTCATATAACAAAATATATACAAATTAATAGGGACATAGTAGTATACTTAAAGTATGACATAAAGTTAACTTAAAGAAACCACTAAAACTACTAAACTAGTAGTTCACTGAGACTATACTTCAAAGTGTACTAAAAATACATTGTCAAGTATTTATTTAGTAAACTATCAGTATACCTATAAGTTCACTTTTAGTATACTTGCAGTACAAACTGAAAATAGATGTAAGCTAGTTGTGTTCTCAGTGTTTACTACAGTTATACGTAAAGTATACTTAAAAGTATACCTCTACATACTAGAAAGTGGGCTGATTTAGTCCCAAGGAGATTTGAAATAGTGCACTTAAAATGATAGTACTAGTACACTGATATTTGTATACTTACTACATAAAGTATACTTAAAATATATACTTTACCTAAGTATACTTAATCAAATAAACTTGAAGTATACTTCTTTTTGGGAAGGGTATGTTTGATCATGTGCTTTGCAGTAAACCTCAGTGGTTGACAGTCTGGACTCATATTTCCATCCACCTTCATTCACAGTGGTTTCTGATCATGAGGACTCTTCTGAACATAAGGAGAATGACAAAGAAGCTCCTGTTGAGACCCGCAGGCAGGGAACAGAAGCTTCCAAACGCTTGCTGATAGACACCATCCATGGGATGCCCAAGCAGGAACTCAGTGAAATGAACAGAAGAGTTTCCGGCTGTATGTCTGCAAGTCCTTTTTTAAGTATCAATGCACCTAGCAGATTTGGGGCATATTTAACTAGTGTTTTTTTTTCTCCACAGTCTACAATCCTCAACCTTATGAGATGAGGAAGGGAACCCAGAATTCTCACGCCACTCTTGTGGATCCCAGAACTGGACAACTGCTGGCGTCACTAACAGAGCTGGAGAGGAGCACAGCACCATGTGAGTGCTTCAAAACATGATATCAACCATGTTTTAAAACCGTGTTAAATCCATGTTTCTTTCATGCCAGAAACACTGGTTCGAATCCTACTTGGAGCGAGTAGAATCGGGTTACAATTACACTACCACTGTACATTTCTTATCACACTCTTAAAAATAAAGGTTCCGAAAGGAGGCTTTCGCAGCAATTCCATAGAAGAACCATTTTGAGTTCCCAAAAACCCTTAACCCATTTAATCCCACCGATCACAATTGTGACCATAAAAAGATTTTCATTTTAAAAGCTCTAAACACTTTACTGACTGATGTTTTAGTCCACTTCCTGCAAATATGGAAAAAATAAAGGGTCTCAATTAAATATGTGCAGTTTCACATGGTTAGTGCAAATTGTAACATGACCAGAGCGGTTTATTTCCTGTTTGCATCAAAGCTCCAAAACATAAGGCTAGTAAAGTATGTTAACATAAAGATATGGCAAAGGTTTTTGGTACACATTATCTCTAAGGTGTCTAGTATTAATATTTAACTTCACATATATTCAGTTTAGTTGAGCGTTGTCACAGGATGAGTAAACATGCTGACAGTCACAATTGTGACCGGTTGGATAACAGTGAACTTAGTGAAGATTGCACTAAAATGTTGCAATGACAAAATATTGCACTAAATCAAAAGTTCAAACCTTACAAATAAGTTACAATATTGATGTTGCAATACAGGTAGCACTAATATAACAATTTAATGATATATGTTACAATAAAGTAACAATTTTGAAATACGTTGATTATAATTTTTTGTCTTTTATCTCAGTATTCCTATCAATGTTGTATAAGTTTTTTTTTTTTTTTTTTTTTTTTTATGAATAATAGTAACCCTAGAATGTGATCAAACAGTTTAAAATAGCTGGGCTAAGATGCATAACCATTTTTATGACTGCAGAAATATGTTAAGTCATTATACACATTATCCCACCGGTCACAATTGTGACCGACTATAAAACAATTTTTCACACACTTTTCCCCCAAAATTTCAAAAAATAATTATTGATTATTTTAAAGGGTTACTAATGACACATGGCTTGGATATTTTAATGTCTGGGACAAATTTGGAATTAAATGGGTTAAGTCAACAGTTCTGAAATCTAAGCATATTTCTCACTGTGAAGAACATCTAACATCACTCTTTTCCCACTATAAACAGCCTTTTGTGCAATAAAAATATTCCTGGATGTTCTTTGTGGAACCATCAATACCAATAATGCCACCTTTATTTTTAAGAGTGCATCTTATATATTCATGTTTTTCTTCTTCTGTGGAGCACAAAAGTTATTTAGCAGAACTTTAAAAAATTAAAATATTGAAGAAATGTATTACTTTTTTGAGTGAACTATCCTTCTAAATACAGTTTTTCTGTGTTTTACAGTGGATGAGTTCAGACAAGGCACTGAGTACCAGCCGCACAACCTACAGAAGCTGAGGATCCATGACATTATGAGACAACAGCACTTTTATGAAAGCTTAACACGTTCATGAAAGTCACAGATTCGGCAGAGAATGGGTGAGCTTTTCCTTATCAACAAACATTATCTTTGTTGGTTAGTAAGATACCTTAAGTTACACAACTGTTCATCATCATCATTTGGAACTCCTTTGATTTTTGTGCTATTATTAAGCTCCGTAATGCTTCTAAAATATAACTGAAGGTCAGTCAATACTATATTGGGCCAAAAGTCAAAAATGCTTGCACCATGCAGGAAATGCTGAAAGCAAAGTGATTTTTTGGTCATTTTTCCAGATGAGAGCTGGTGGACAACGTTTGGCTGAGTTTGTACCCTATAACCACATGAAGACCATCTCAAGATCTTTGTGTTTTACTAAAACTGTTGTCATCATATATGTATCTGCCTATTTAGTTGACTTTACTGTTGTATTCAGAGGTTTTATGCAATAAAAGTAACCTCACACGTTATATCTGCAAAATAAAAGCATTGACAAGATCTTTTTTGGCTTTTTGACGAATAATAAATAATAGGCTTTTTGTAAATAATATGATCACAGATCATATCCTAGATGTGCTATATGTTTTTCAGAAACCAGGATAAAACCAGATGATTATATTACTTTAAATGAGTTTACCCCCAAGATTACTCTTATAAACATGAGCTGCGCCCTGAAGGTAAAGGGGAGATGTAGCTACAATTTATATTAGTATTTTCAGTATTTCTCAAAGGTCTGGTTTCTAGTATAATTCATTTGAAATAATGGTGCTTTATGCAACATTCTCTAGAGTGATAAGTGTTAATGATAAATCCCTACTGATATCTGTACTGGCAACTCTATACAGGCCACTAGGGCACCATACAGACTTTATCAAAGAATTGCTGATTTTCTATCTGAGCTATTGCTGGCTACAGATAAAGTCTTAATTGTTGATATGTGAAATTAATTGTAGATAATGAAAAAGATGCATTGGGATAGCATTTCTAGACATTCTAAACTCTATTGTAGTTATACAACATGCGTCAGGACCTACTTATTGTCGTAATCATACTTTTTTTCGTATTGCATGGAGAGAAAGTTTATAAAAAAGCTTTAAAAACTTCTAGGTCTGCTTACTTTCCTTCTCTTTTAGAACACACACACACAAAAACACATCCCCAGGTATTTATATAATACAGTGGCTAAATTAACAAAACTAGAGGTATTTCGTATTGCATGGAGGGAAAGTATTTCCTCTTATAAAAAAGCTTAAAAACTTCTAGATCTGCTTACTTTTCTTCTCTTGTAGAACAAAAAAAAAAAAAAAACAAACAAAAAAAAAACACATCCCCAGGTATTTATATAATACAGTGGCTAAATTAACAAAACTAGAGGTATTTCGTATTGCATGGAGAGAAAGTATTTCCTCCTATAAAAAAGCTTAAAAACTTCTAGATCTGCTTACTTTTCTTCTCTTGTAGAACAAAAAAAAAAAAAAAATACATCCCCAGGTATTTATATAATACAGTGGCTAAATTAACAAAACTAGAGGTATTTCGTATTGCATGGAGGGAAAGTATTTCCTCCTATAAAAAAGCTTAAAAAACTTCTAGATCTGCTTACTTTTCTTCTCTTGTAGAACAACAACAACAAAAAAAACAAACAAACAAAAAAAAAAAACACATCCCCAGGTATTTATATAATACAGTGGCTAAATTAACAAAACTAGAGGTATTTCGTATTGCATGGAGAGAAAGTATTTCCTCCTATAAAAAAGCTTAAAAACTTCTAGATCTGCTTACTTTTCTTCTCTTGTAGAACAAAAAAAAAAAAAAATACATCCCCAGGTATTTATATAATACAGTGGCTAAATTAACAAAACTAGAGGTATTTCGTATTGCATGGAGGGAAAGTATTTCCTCCTATAAAAAAGCTTAAAAAACTTCTAGATCTGCTTACTTTTCTTCTCTTGTAGAACAACAACAACAAAAAAACAAACAAACAAAAAAAAAAACACATCCCCAGGTATTTATATAATACAGTGGCTAAATTAACAAAACTAGAGGTATTTCGTATTGCATGGAGAGAAAGTATTTCCTCCTATAAAAAAGCTTAAAAACTTCTAGATCTGCTTACTTTTCTTCTCTTGTAGAACAAAAAAAAAAATAAAAATACATCCCCAGGTATTTATATAATACAGTGGCTAAATTAACAAAACTAGAGGTATTTCGTATTGCATGGAGGGAAAGTATTTCCTCCTATAAAAAAGCTTAAAAAACTTCTAGATCTGCTTACTTTTCTTCTCTTGTAGAACAACAAAAAAAAAAAAAAAAAAAAAAAAACACATCCCCAGGTATTTATATAATACAGTGGCTAAATTAACAAAACTAGAGGTATTTCGTATTGCATGGAGGGAAAGTATTTGATCCTATAAAAAAGCAAAAAAACTTCTAGATCTGCTTAATTTTCTTCTCTTTTAGAACAAAACAAACACATCCCCAGGTATTTACATAATGCAGTGGCTAAATTAACAAAAAATAAAGCATCAACAGGTGTTGACATTTTCCAACAGCACAGCAGTAATGACTTTATGAACTTCTTTACATCCAAAATTGATCGAAAATTATGACCATTCAGCCAACAGCTGCAGTATCGTATCAGATATGTAGATATGTGCTATAAATCTCCTAAGGAACAATTCTACGCGTTCTCTGCTATAGGACAGAAAGAATTGTATAAACTTCTTAAATCATCTAAACAAACATGTATGGTAGAACCTATACCACCTAAGCTACTAGGTGCTTCCAGAAGTCATAGATCCTCTTCTGAATATTATTAACTCATCATTGTTATTGGGATATGTCCCAAAAAACCTTCAAACTGGATGATGTTAATCCTTGCAGTAAAAAACCCCACAAAACAAACTAAATCCTAGATAATTAGTAACAGACAAATCTCAAATTGTCCTTTTCTGTCAAAAATACTAGAAAAAGAAGTATCCTCACAACTATGTTCTTAGTATCTGTGAGAATTTCCAGTCAAGTTTTAAACCATATCATAAATTGAGACTGCTCTCATCAGAGTTATAAATAACCTGCTCTTATCCATATCTCTGTATTAGTGCTACTGGATCTTAGCACTGTATTCAACACTATCGACCACAAAATTCTTTGAATAGACTAGAAAATTTGCTTTGTAGCAGTGAATGAAGAGGTATCATATCAATCACAAGTGCAGTATGGAGTACCTCAAGGCTCAGTACTAGGGCCGTTACTTTTCACTCTTTATACATGCTACCCTTGGGAGATATAATTAGGAAACATGGTGTTAGGTTTCACTGTTATGCTGATGATACTCAGCTCTATATTTCTTTGCACACCTGACGAAGCATACAAATTCGCAAAATGGAATGCATAGTTGATATGAAAAACTGCATGACTAGTAATTTCCTACTGCTAAATTCTGAGAAAAACAAACAAACAGAGGTGTTATCGGACCAACTCTCCAACACTTTATGGCTGCTCTGTCAAATCTTCATCATCAGATAGAAATCTATTGCGAGTTGTTTGAAAAGTAAAAAACTGTTGCTATGCAGATAAGGCGTCAATATGATAACAATGATATGATAACAACATGTTAAACAATGCTGTTATGATTGGGGCCAGTTCCATAAAAGGTTTAGACTAGTCTTAAAAAGTTAGTCAACCATTTTTTTTTTTCTTTAAGACTGGTGAGAACTTTTTTAATTCAGTTCCAGAAAAAAGTAGATTGGTCTCAGTTGAATCTAAAAAATAAGACTGGTGATTACCCTTTGGTTAACTGATAGTTGGTCAAACTAGTACTCAAGACACTGTCTTAACATAGAGGCTAAGTTTATGCAACTGGACCCAGGAAAACTGTCAATACACTCCAACCAAGAGATGTTGATTGATTCTAGCATTTTAACCCTATAAAGCATACTGTATCGTATTTGATTTATGAATTTTTAAGGCTCTAAATGATCAGCATAATCAAAGTTTTGTTGAAGAACCCGTTGCAAACAATATACTACATCACTTCTATCTTCTGTCAGATTTTTTTTTTTTTTAGCAAGTAAAAGTCCTTTTAGTATAATTATAAAAAATGCCCACCTTCAGCTTCTGCTTCACCTGTCGAATTTTTACAGATTAAAAAAAAAAATAAACATAAGAACTTTTATATTGTTAGGATATTTTAAGATTAACTCTTATTGGACTGAAGCAAGTTAGATTTACTTGATTATAATTTACCAGAATTTCGTCTTATTTTATTTACTTTTTTTTTTTTTGGCCATATTAAAACAATATCTGCTTTAAAGAGTTAAGTGAATACAACTTAATCGAGGTAACGATTTTTTATTTCATTAAAAAAAATAAGATAAAATATATTTCACCTTGATTTATTATTGTTTTACATCGACTATAATATAGTTTATAATTATTTAGCGAGGAACTATGTTTACCAAAGCTGCTAGAGTTATTTTTGTGATTAGTAGTTCAGTTGTATAATACAATAAGCATTTTTACAACTCGAATTTGCCGCCTTGGCGCCTCTGTCGCTGTGGTGACCAGAGGAAGAAGCCGCTGCTGAGGTATTCTGGGATACTGGCGGACCCAACAGCACTACTGTGATGGCGACCAATATCGAGCAGATTTTCAGGGATTTTGTAATGAATAAGATTAAAGAAATCGAAGATGAAACTCAAGAAAACAGGTAAAATGTCCGCTCTTTTGCTTGCGACTTACGAGATCGTGTTTTATCAATATATCAGTCATAGTTTTGTTTGTTTTAGCCGGTTAGCCCAACATTAGCTCTAACGATCAATGTATACAAACTCTGCTGCACTGCACTGCACTAAAACACGGTGGTTAAACATTTTACGGTTATGTTTTTGTGATTATAAATTGTGCCTTTTTCCGCTAGCTGTCAATGTTTGTTGACATGTGCTAGTTGCTATGCAGAAAATGCTGCAAGCACTAACGTTACAGCACTGCCACAGTATAAGATGATAATATACATTACTTATTATAATGACATATACCGTGCTGCTATATTAGATTCTATACTGTAAATGCAACTAGCAGCACATATATTCATAGTGTTTGTGATAAATGTACCTTTTTGTAACACATCAGTTGAAGATATTAAACGTTTTTTTTTGTGTTGCCCTTTTTCTATTTCATTTTGGGTTGACTTAAAAAAAAAAAAAAAAAGGTATATCTGTCAATTATCTTAACAAAGTTTCATATTTATAAGTCAAAAATAATTCAGAAGAAACCATCAAATGTGACCCTGGACCACAAAAACAGTCGTAAGGGTCAATATTTTCAAAAGCTTTCCATTGATGTTTTTGTTAGGACTGGGCGATATTTGGCTGATATACAGCTGTTTGGAAATCTGGAATCTAAGAGTGCAAAAAAATAATAAATAAATAAAAAAACTGAAAAGATTGCCTTTAAAGTTGTCCAAATGAAGTTCTTAGCAATGCATATTACTAATCCAAAATTAAGTTTTGATATATTTACATTATTTTTATGTTATGGAACATGATCTTTACTTAATTTCCTAATGGTTTTTGGCATAAAAGAAAAATCAATAATTTGAATCCATATTTTTGGCTATGGTTTTGTGGTCCAGGGTCACATATGTTACCTTTTGAAAAACTGATCTCACAATATATTTTAAAACCCTTTCTAATATGAGATCACAAAATAAGAAGCTTATAAAAAAAGTATTTTTTTTCCTGGTGCCTTTTATTCTGTTTATTGTGTTTTTTTTATGTTAATGTTCATGTTGTTTTGTTCTGCTTTACATGCTTTAAACTGTATGACATTGCCTTAAAATGAAAAATGAAGGTGCTGTATTAGTGTATATGTACACTACAGGTATATCTTGGCAATTGCATGTTATTCCAGGTTACATCAATGAATGAATAGTATGATATGACCATGCTACGTTTTTGTTATTATAAATAATACAGTAGGTATATAAAGTACAAACCTAAAACTTAGAGTTTACCATGGTACACTAAGGTTTCACCATAATCGTTTCATAGAGGTTTGAGTAACTTCAAAATTGTTCCTTCTTCCTGTTTTTAGACATTTAGACAAATTTCAGTTGTAGCATAATTGATGCCATGTGTTTTGTACTGCAATGTTATACTTAATCTGAAACTGTTTTACAACAACTATATGCCTATTTAAACATCCTTAGATGAGCCCGTATTACAGAAAAGATTACTAATAACTATATATCTTTTTTTTATTGCAAGACAAAAAAAGCAAAAAGAAACAGCACTGTTTAACAATTTAACAATAAGCAAAATCCCAGCAAGAAAGATATAAAAACATCTTTTGAAATTAGTTTTTGTGAATAAAAAATGTACAGTGCAACACAAAAAATTAACATCAAGATCAATAGCATGGCAGAAAAATGCAGAAGTGTATATTTCTGTGAAAATTTAAATCACATTTTATAAAAGAAGATAAATAACAACTTTAGTTATCCCAAAGAGATTTAACCTGATTGCAGTGATAGAATAAATGAAGTAAAGTTTCTTCCTCGACTTTGCAGAATGCACATAAGTTAGAGAGATCAAAAAGAAAAGAAGCAATTTGGGAGTTTGTTGGATAGACATTATGCAAAATCTTACTTCAGTATAGTACCATCATCTTTAAATAAATCCAAAACAAAAACAATATCTCTGTCAAACTACTAATCCACGGATGAAAATATTTTAATTATTCCAAAGATTTTGTTTGTGGGAAGAAAAGTTTCCAAGTATCTTGATGTTTTGGTTATTTGTCATAACAAAAAAAAATAGCTGATTTAAAGTATGAGTTTGAATTCTGTTGCTGAACACAGAAAATGATATTATATTAAATATAAATACTATGGAAGTGAATGGCTACCATAGATTATTTATATAGGTTTATACAAATAAACATGACTCGGTTGAGACACTAAATTATTAAATAATCATTATAAAGAACAACAAAGATTTATGTGTTAACTTTTCTTCATAAAGTCCAATTTCACTAGGAAATGCTTTTAGATAAACTTCAGTTGTGTTAGTATTCCTTCCATTTCTTAGTATTCCTGAGAGTACGAGATTTCTTTGAATTTTTTATAATTGTACATTGTAGATGATATGAATCACAAAATCATGTTTTAAATGAATAATACAATGTTTTTCTTTTCAGTGTGACAGATGAGCCGCAGTCTGAACCTGCGACGGAGATAAAAGAAGATGGACCTAAAGAAGAAAAAATGAACAAACCAACAGGTTAGTCATCAATGCATCTATGTCTTTGTGTTTTCTGACATGTGTTCTGCCATTAATGTCTTTGTTTTCATGACAGATAAAGTCACGCATACGGACCTCCAAGATAACCATAGCAAAGAGGACACCAGCACTAAACACAGGAAGAGTAAAAAGCACAAAAAACACAAAAGCAAAAAGAAGAGAAAGAAACGCAAAGAAGGAAAAGACAGCAGCTCAGACACAGAGTCCGACAAAGAGACTCAAGAAAGGTTAGATTCAGTACTTTGTGCTTACAAATGACAAATAATGTTAGTATAATCGACAATACTTTGTATTTTAGAAGTTATGTTTACAAAATGTTACAAAACATTTGTTTCAGTGCAGTACTAACATTTATTACATTAACCTCAAATGGTGGGGTTTTTCAAATGAATAAAAAAGCAAGTTTAATAGAATAGATATTAATATTATTTTGATTTGTGCTAATGTGATTTTGTTCTGTTTGTTTGTTTTCTAAAGTGGGAAGAAAAAGAAGAGAAAGAAAAAGAAAAAAAGCAAAGATGCAGACAAAGTGAAAAGATCTGGCTCTCGATCCGAAAGCTCTTCTGCGTCTGGTTCTGAATCTGAGTCTGAATCGAAACCTACTAGTGAAGCTGCAAAGTCCTCTTCAACGGGTAAAATTTCAAAGTCTGAGCTCAAAGACTTATCTGGTGTTAGTAAACCTCAGGAGCTGCCTGACATTATTCCTAAGATGGAGAATTCAGTCCACAAAAGCACAGAAAATGAAAAGCCCAAGGAGAAGAAAAGAAGATCTAAAAGTAAGGAGAGCTCCAGAGGAAGACGAAGTAGATCAAGATCACCCAAGCGGAAGTCCGAACGCAGATCGAGATCCCCAAAACGACAGCGGCGATCAAAGTCGACCTCCCGTTCTAGAAATAGCTCCAAAAAGAGGTCTCATCAACAGAAAGAAAGAAGTAGATCGAGGTCAAAGAGACGCAACAGTCGGTCCAGGTCTCATTCTGTCAGAAGAGGCAAACGTTCAAGATCCAGGTCACGCTCCAGGCGAACTAGATCGAGGTCTGTTGCAATCTCAAGGAGGAACAGAAAGTCCACGTCGAAATCTAGGTCTCGCTCGCCACGGCGTAGGAGTAAGTCTCGAAGCAGAACGAAACCTTCAAAATCAAGGTCTGTTTCGAAATCAAGGTCTGATGTGAAACTGGAAACTGAATCGGTTAAGAATGAAACAGAACCAGCAGTGGAGAAGAGCGAAAGTAATGAAATGCAAGCAGATGTGTCTCAAAACACAACTGAGAATGGAAGTCCAACAGTGGCTGTGAACACTAACACGAAGCTGTCTGAAACAGCGCCCAGCGTCTCGAATTCTGGTTTCAACGTTGGATCTTGGCGACCCGTTCCTTTCTTGGCAGAGCCGTCCGAGACCAAGTCTTCCCAAAAGTGCATTACACCTGAGGTGCCTTTGGAAGTGACCAACGTATCTGAAGAAGCTTCAGCGATCTCAACCGCTACGCCAAAAGATTCAGAGTGTGCTGCCAGCCCTGAGAGGAAAGAAATCAATGCAAATCCAACTTCAACATCACTTGAGAGGAACTCAACATCACCCTCCAAATCTCCCAGTCAAAAAACACCCTCAAAATCCAAAGCAGCTCGATCCAGATCAAAATCGCCAACAAAGAAGAGAAAATCCAGGTCGTCCTCACGGAAGTCTCGGTCGCCGTCTGAAAGGAAATCGCACAAGTCTAAAACAAGGAGCAAGCGCTCGAAATCACGGTCGCCTAAAAAGAAAAGGTCGAGATCTCGTTCGCAAGGCCGTCGGAGAAAATCGCGATCTCCAGACAGAAGCAGACGGTCGAAATCGAGAAAGAGGTCGAGGTCGCATTCGAGGAGGAGATCCCGATCCGGCTCGCGCTGGAGAAGAGGTTTCGGAAGCCGGTCGCTAAATCAGAGAGACCGATGGAAACGGGAACCCAGTCGATCTCCAGTCCTCATTCTCCGTAAGAAAAGATCGACGTCCAGAACTCAACGTAGCACCAGCAAGACGCCTCCACGTCTCACAGAACTTGGTATGTTTTTGGTAGACATCTCTTTTTCTCACCAAGACTGTATTTATTGAATCAGTAAAAACTGTGGAATATTAATACATTTTCAAATAGCTGTTCAATGGAAGCCCATTTCCGTCACTGAATAAAAAATATTGCGACTTTTATCTCTCAATTGACTTTTTATTATAGAATTGCATGATACAAACTTGCAATTCTGACTTATTTTCCCAGAATTGTTAAATATAAACTCACAATTGCAAGTTATAAACAATTGTGTGGCTATGAACTCGCAATTGTCAGAATTTTGAGATGAACTCGCAACAAGTTTTTTCTCCTCAGAACTGTACATTATCACTCGCAATTGCGAGTTTATATCTCACAATTCAAACTAAATAAATCACACAGTTCTGAGAAAAAGTCAGAATTGCAAGTTTATATGATGCAATTCTGAGAAAAAAAAGTCTGAATTGTGAGATGAAAACTCGCAATTGCGAGAAAAAGTCAGAATTATGAAATTAAAAAAAAAACACTCTATATTTTTTTTATTCAGTTCCAGAAACGGGCTTCCATACTTTTCTGTGTGAATATATTGTAAAATGTAATTTATTCCTGTGATCAAAGCTGAATTTTCAGCATCAGTACTCCAGACTTCAGTGTCACATAATCCTTCAAAAATCATTCTAATATTTTAATATAATTTAATATTATAATATATTTATATTTTATTTTATTGAGGCAAAATAGTATAGAATTTCAATGTTTTCCATTAAATTGTTAGGTTGGGCTGTACTATTCAAAAAATAATGATAATAATAATGTAATGGTATTGGTTGATATCAGAACAGGCTTTTACTTTTCCACAATTTAAATCATTTTTTATTTTATTATTTTGATATTTCGACAAAATGGTATTGTAATGCATTTAGATTTTTCTTTTTTCAAATATTCACATTTATAACACTTATTACAGTTTTTAGTGTATTATTTTAATTTATTTAGACAAAATTGTGAAATATTATAGTTTCAAATAGCTGTTTTCTATGTGAATTTATATAGATTTTACTTTTTACTTTTCTACAATTTATATATATATTTTTATTTTATTACTGTTATATTTCGACAAAATAGTATTGTAATGCATTTTATGTCAAATCATGCAGCTTGTTGATTTTTTTTTTTTTTAAATTTTTATTCATGAATATATTGTAAAATGTAGTTTATTCCTGTGATCAAAGCTCAATTTTCAGCATCATTCCTCCAGTCTTCAGTGTCACATGATCCTTCAGAAATCATTCTAATATGCTGATTTTCAGCTCAAGAAACATTTCTGATTATTTTGAATAATCAGATTTTTCAGGGTTCTTTGATAAAGAAAACGTTCAAAAGAACAGGGTTTTTATGAAATAGATTTTTTTGTAACATTAGAAATGTCTTTATTTGTTAAATAAGAAAAAATATTAAAAGACTGATTTGCTGCTCAAAAAATATTTTTGGGCTGTTTAATATTATTAAACAAATTGATCCAAAGTGACAGACATTTATAATGTTACAAAATATTTAAATGTTTCAAATAAATGCTGTTCTACTTAAGTTTCTATTCATCCATGAATTCCAAAAAATGAAATGTATCAAGTCTGAAAACTGAAGTGCTGATAGTGAAAATTCAGCTTTGATCACAGCAATAAATTACAACTTACTATATGTTCACATAGAAAACAGTTATTTTAAATTATACAAATATTTCAGAATTTTTACAGTATTTTTGATCAGATAAATGCAGCCTTGTTGAGCAGAAGAGACTTCCTCAAAACAGCAAAATCTTAATTATTCCAGACATTTGACCTTTAGTGTGTTGCATTGGTCTTAATCTTGTTTTTCTCCTTTTCCCAGATAAGGAGCAGTTGCTGGAGATAGCTAAGGCTAATGCTGCAGCTATGTGTGCCAAGGCCGGCGTGCCGATCCCAGAGAGTCTCAGGCCCAAATCTATTCTTCAGCTGCCCTTGCCAACCCCAAATTCCACATCCTTGTCTTTACAATTGCCAGTGATGTCAAACATTACTATGAACGCTGCTATGGCTAGTATGACTGCCGCCACTATGACTGCTGCTCTGTCCAGCATGGGCGCCTTGGCTTCCTTGCCACAACTGGCCCCATTACCGACAATCGTTAACAAGCCGCCTTCTTCAGCGGCACCCAATCTCGCCAGTATTGAAGAAGCCAAAAAGAAAGTCGCAAAACAAGCGAACAGCTTCAGCATTAAAGAGCTAACAGAGGTAAGCGTTGTCTATATTCTTGCACTTTGGTGTTTTGAATCAAGCATTGAATCAGCGCTTTATTTAATCCTTCAGAGATGCAAGAAGATTGCAGAGAGTAAGGAAGAGATGGCCATCGCAAAACCACACGTGTCAGACGACGAAGAGGACGAAAAGCAGTTTGGAGCTTCCCTTAAGGAGAATAAGGGCATCGCGTTCAGTCTCGGTGTAAGTCTTTCACTGTTATTGTTATTCAGGCTTGAGTTTAGGGGTTTGCTTAAATTGTGTTAAAATTTAGAGCGTTTTAATCTTGGCATATGCAGTTTATGTTAAGTAGTTTATTTAATTCATGCTCTTTAAATTTAGATTATCTTTCCATCAAATCATACAATTAATATCTATTTTTAATACTGCACGTTATGCTGTGATGCCTACTTTACTGGTAACATTTAAAACAATTAAATTTACCAAAATTAAACTTAAAATGCAACAAAAGTAAAAAAAAAAAAAAAAATGTTTTTTTTTTATTTAGACAAAATAGTATAGCGTTGTAATATATTCCTTTATACATGAATGTTTGCAAAATTATGCAGGTTGTTAAGGTGGGCTTTTATTTATGTTTTTTATTTTAACTGATTAGCATTTATATCTATTTAATTGAATTGTTTATTTAATATAAGTCGTATAGAATTTTACTGTTTTCCATTAAACAGGAATTTTATCCCAAATTCTGTAGCTTGGGTGGGCTTTAAAAAAAAATATAATATTAATAGTTTAATAGTATTGTCCATATTCGAGTAGGCTTTTACTTTTTATTTTTATGTTTTTTTTATTTATTGTTTATTAACATTTGTAACTATTTGATTAAAATTTTTACTGTTTTATGTTTTAATATTGTTTTATTATATTTATATTTAGACATTAGTATAGAATTCTGATGAATTTTGTCAAATCTAAAATTATTAGCATTTATTACTTTGATTAAATTTTTCAATGCGTCTTATTTAGATAAAATAGAATTTTAATATTTTTTTATTTAATATTAATATTTTGTAATATTTCATATATATTTTTACTGTTTTTAAGTATCAATTATGTTAGTTGTTAGGGTGGACTTTTACTTTTCAAGGCTTTTTAATCATTTAATTTTTTTAAATAGATTTTCTAGATATTTAATTGTGCTTGCAATAATTTTACATTCAGATAAGCTTTGCCATCATCTGACACTCATTCAAAGTAAAACTTTAAAAACAGTAAATCATAAAATAAGTATGTTTTGCCTACTGTATATTATAGTGCTTAATGCCTTAATTCATATGTAGCATTTCAAATAATTTAATTTACATTTTGTGTTTTTAAATGGTGTTTTATTAGAATTTGTTAATATTGGAAATTTAGTTGTGCATGCTGTTTTTTTTCTTTTTTTATATAGACCATCTTTGCTCATCTAAATGAATCTAACATTATTATCTAATATTAGATTTAATATTATTAATATTTAAGTATTTGATTAAAATTATAAAGTTCTTTAGTTAATTTTTAATGTAATTTTTTTTTTAGACAAAATCATATAGGAATTTAATATTGGCCCAAAAAAAAGTCCCAACTTTACAGCAACCGTGTTTCCATATGCCCTCTTTTTCCTTCAGAACACCTCAGTAAAGCCGGCCGTCCGAACCGAAGCGGCCTTTGCGAAGGAGTTCCCAGTGTCCTCCGGCTCCCAGCACAGGAAGAAGGAGGCTGATGGCGCGTATGGAGAATGGGTGCCCGTCGAAAAGAAAACAGAAAAGCCATCTACATCGGGTTCTTCTGGGACTGAGGAAACCACCAAGGAAAGTGATAGTGTCTTTCCTGAAGCACCTTCCCAGGTAAGTGTTGAACTTCTCAAATGCATCATATTGGTCTCAAATAAGTGTTGTGTTCAGCTTGTCTAAGCTCTTGTCTTTGGTTTGCAGCCTGTGGACATCACCTTGGCCGTCAGCGAGAGAGCGGTCGCCCAGAAGAGACTGGCGGAAAACCCTTTTGACATCAATGCTATGTGTATGCTGAATCGGGCTCAAGAGCAAGTACGGTTCCTCTCTTGGACATTGGGATTAAGAAAGCCTGCATTGGCCATAAATCACAGAATAATTTATAGATCTTACATATTTTGTATCTTGGTATTTTGATGCTAGTGGCTAGCTAATAGTAAAAGTCTAGAAGTGTTGTTATTGTTAACTAAAGCATTTATTGGTAAATTAAATAAAGCTGAAATAAAATAAAAATGTAAATATTAGTAAATTAAACTTTAAACAATTTGTTGAAATGCTAAGCATAACTAACATATATATATAAAGCAAAACTAAATTACTAAAACTCATTATATAATAGTATTTAAATAATAAAGAAGGTAAATACTTACAATTTTAAAAGTTGCCTTATCAGCTGAAATACTGAAAATTACTAAAGCTAATAAAGCTAAAATAGAAATATTTAAAAGCAAATAAAAAGCACAAAATCTAACAATGCAATAACAAAAATAAAAATGAAAACTGAAAATACAAAAATTCTCATTCAAAATGTTATAATACTATAACACTACTTAAATAATATAAAATGTAAACATCAGATTTAAAAAGCGTAAACAATTATACATTTTGCCTTGACAACTAAATGAAGCACTAAATCTGAAATAAAAATAAAGCTATATAGAAATATAAAAAAAAATAATAATGACAAAAGCAGATAAAATGACTAAAATATTATTAATTAAAATAAAAGGTAAAATATTAGTAAAGGCTGTAATAGTATTAATTAATAGAAAACGTTAGATTGAAAAATGTCATTACATTTAGAAATGTTGCCTTGATTATACTAAATATTAAGTATTAAGAAATACTAAATACTAAGATTTTTGAAATACTACAATTACTAAAACTAAAAATGAAATAAAAAGCTATATAGAAGTATTAAAAAATGACAAATTATCACATAACAAAATTACTTAAAATTAAAAACTGAAAGTATAAAAATAAAGGTTTGTTCAAAATATTCCTACTGTACTAGCATTTAAATAATATTAAACAAATATTAGATACAGTTTATATAATAAGTGTTGACATACTAAAATGACTAAAACTGAAATAAAATAAAGCTATATAGAATTATATAAAAATATTAATATAGAAATATAAAAAAACAAATAAGTGTCAAAAGCGCATAAAGAAATTAAAATGAAAAATGTAAAAATAAAAGCTCATTCAAAATATTAAATGATATAAAATGTAAACATTGCATGAAAAGCTCAAAAATTTGAAATGTTGCAATGTTGTAAAACTGACATAGAGCTATATAAATAGAGAAATATAAAAAAAAATAGTAAAAATGAGAAAAGCAGATAAAATGGCTAAAACTAAAATTGCGATTAAAATATTAAAAAAAAAGGTTAAAAAATTTAATACATTTATTGGAAATTAAAATTAATAGATTTTAAATAGTGGAAAACAGATGTTAGAGGAAAAACTTAAATTTAGAAATTTTGCCTTGACTGAACTAAAATAGTATTTTTGGAGTACTAAAATGACTAAAACTGAAATAAAAAAGCTGTATTAAGTATTAAAAAACATTACATCAAAATTGCTAAAACGTAAAATTAAAACGAAAACTGAAAATATAAAAATAAAGGTTCATTCAAATATTCATAAATAATGTAGTAGCATTTAAATAATGTTAAACAAATATTAGGTTTACTTGATATAATATTAAGATATTTAATGTATTAATATACTTGATATAATATTAAAGTGTTGACATGCTACTAATACTAAAACGGAAACAAAAATATAATATATAGTATGTTTTATATATATATATATATATATATATATATATATATTAAATGACAAAAGCACATAATGAAATTACTAAAACTTAAAGAAAAGTTCAAATGGAAAATATAAGAATAAAAACTTTCAAATATTAATAAATACTATAAAAGTATATAAATAAGTGTTCTCAATGCCAATAAAAATGTTTTGCCACATTTTCACAGATTTCCCCACCTGCATAAATTCTGTACTAGTCTAGGTTTGAGTCTTTGTTTCCATATTTCATGATTTTCTAGCTCACGTCTGTAATTGTCATTCACAGGTAGATGCATGGGCCCAGTCCAACACCATCCCTGGCCTCTTCACGGGCTCCACAGGTGCTCAAGTGCTCTCCTCCGACGAGCTCACTAACAGCGGCCCGCAGGCCTGGATTAAGAAGGTACAGCCATGAGTCGACGGCACCATTTGTACTATGATGTTGGACATATATTGTGCTTGACGGTTTGTGTTTTGCATCATATATGTGTGTTAAATTCCCAAGAATCATATAGACATCATTTCCTCATGCAAGTTGGCATAGTAGAGTCAGACCCTTTTGACTTCTTGTGCTTATTTGAGATTTACACTCTGACATACAGTGGGGAAAATAATGATTTGATCCCCCGCTGATTTAATACGTTTGCCCACTGAGAAAGAAATGATCAGCCTGTCATTTTAATGGTAGATTTATACAGTGAGAGACAGAATAACAGCAAAAAAACACGCATTTCAAAAAAGTTATACATTGATTTGCATTTTAATGAGTGAAATAAATATTTGACTCCTTTGCAAAACATGACTTGGTGCTTGGTGGCAAAAGCCTTGTTGGTGTTTATTGTAGTTGCACACATCTCACTGGGGATTTTGTCCCACTCCTCTTTGCAGATCCTCTCCAAGTCGTTAAGGTTTTGTGGTAGGGGTGTGCGTTTTGATCGTGGATGATAAAAATGTCTCCACGATCTGCTTTTGCAGAAATATCGTAGTATCATGCTTATCTATCAGCTGCGCATCCGTCTCAATATACTGTACAATGCAACATTCATTCACAACAGTGTTAAGTTACACTCACAGGACACTGCATTTATTCAGAAACACATAAACACATTTGCTTTAAAGTCTTGCTGGTTATACATTTCATATGCGTGATGATCTGACATGCATGCGCTTTTCCAGAGCGTGTACCAGGGCTCGCAAAATATTTAAGTTTTAAATAAATATAATCAATTATAGACTTTATTTATCCCTTTTGATGGTCTATAAAGGCTGAAATGCCAGTGTAAATGATTTTTTGTTTTTGTGAAAACCTGTATCTTAACTGTAAATCATGTAATTTGATGGCTTAATGTTACCTTGCGTTGCCCAACCCCACTCATACTATGTTCATTTTACTTGTGCAGCTCTTAAAAAGGGTCTTAAATTGATTTTTAAAAATGCAGCAGGATGCCCTGTAAATAGTGAAATAAAATTCCCTCCTTAATATTTGTGTATTGACAGTTAGACTCCTATCTGATTATTTATTTATATATATATATATATATATATATATATATATAATATATATATATATATAAAATACTCTACCAGTCAAAAGTTTGGACACCCTCTCATTTAATGTTTTTAAAAGAAGTCTCTTATGCTCATCAAGGCTGCATTTATTTGATCAAAAATACAGAAAAAAATAGTAATATTGCAAAATGTTTTTACAATATAAAATAATGGTTTTTATTTTAATATACTTTACAATATAATTTATTCCTGAGATGCAAAGCTGAATTTTCATCAGCTGTTACTCCAGTCTTCAGTGTCACATGATCCTTCAGAAATCATTTTAATACGCTGATTTATTATATGAATTATCAGTATTGGAAACATATTTTTTTGCAACCTGTGATTGTTTTTTCAGGATTATTTGATGAATAACAAGTTAAAAAGGACCGCATTTATTCAAAATAGAAATATTTTCTAACAGTGTAGATCTATGCTATCACTTTTTATTAATTTAACACGTCCATGATGAATAAAATGTACCAACCCCAAACTTTTGAACAGTAGTGTATATTGTTAGAAAACCTTTTTATTTTAATAAATGCTGTTCTTTTTTGAACTTTTATTGATCAAAAAATCTTGAAAAAGCGTCATATGTTCCAAAAAAAAAAAAAATATTCCATCACTGATAATAAATCAGCATATTAGAATGATTTTTGAAGGATCATGTGACACTGAAGACTGGAGTAATGATTCTGGAAATTTAACTTTAATTACAGATATAAATAAAATTTTAATGTATATTAATATAGAAAAACATTGATTTACATCAAACTTCTTTAAAAAACATTAAATGAGAGGGTGTGTCCAAACTTTTGACTGGTAGTGTACATTCACAACAGTGTTAAGCGGTGAGTTACACTCACAAGACACTGCACTTATTCACAATCACAAAAATGCATAATTTGCTTTAAAGCCTTGCTGGTTATACATTTCATATGCGTGATGTTCTGACATGCATGCGCTTTTCCTGAAACATGCACTAAAAATCTGTCAAATAGTGCCTAATTTCTGAAATAAGTTATGTTTTGCATCTGATTACACTAATACTGTCAAAACACACAAGGATTACCTATAAACACAGTTGCTTATGTCTAAAGTAAAAGTAAACCTGTATATTAGATCCGTGCAGCTCTTAAAGGGACAGCAGATTAATTGTACTAAACATGCTACCGCTTGTCATTAGAGGGATAGTTCACCCAAAAATATATATTTGTGTCATTATTTACTCCCTTACATGTTGTCCCAAACTTGTATTCATTTCTTTCTTGTGCTAAACACTAAATAATATATTTTGAAAAAATATGTGGGTAACCAAACAGTAGCTGGTCCTCATTGAATTTAAAAATAGAAATGATCAAATGGATAACGTCCAACAGAAAAAAGGTTTAAAACAACCTGAGAGTGAGTAAATGATGGCATAAAAATAAAACACTATGACAGAATTGACAGACAAATCACAGAATTTTATTTTTGGGTGAACTATTCTTTTAATGTTAAATAAAACAAAACACACAGAGAAAAATCACTCCTTTTGACTGAAGAACTTTAATAGGAATCGATGTACAATTGATGTATATAGTGTATAAGATACTGTACCTGAAAAATAAAGCACTGTTTTATTTGTGTTATGTTTATTTGTAATGTGTATCTTATTTTATAAGAAACAAAGATAAAAAGATGACAAAGATTTTTATCTTGGCTCACTTTGGCCTAAATATCTGCCATTCTTTTTTTTTTATTTTTATTTTTTTTTTTTCCTCCGTACTTTGTTACCTTGATAGGCTTAGTTTTTAAAAAAGGGAAATTAGTTTGGCTTTACTGCTCAGGCAACTTGCAAAATAGTAAAACCAACATGAAAAAGAATTGTGATTTAAATCTTATAATATTCATGTAAAATTAAAAAAAAATGAACATCCATAGTTACAGGTTACAAATTTTAAGGAAAGTTTGTTTTTCAAAGCACTTTTTTTTTACTTCTTACGCAAAAAAGTGTAAAACTGACACAATCTGGTTTCTTGATGATTTGTTAATTATAAATTATATTATAATTTCAAAATATGAAGCTAAAAGTAGAAAATGAATGACTAATAAGCCATCCATCTACTGGTCATAATTTTATTTGTTTATTTTTTTTTACATAAGTGTTTACCACAAAGTATATTTTGGTCATCCCAAACGCTATGAAATCACTAGTCAGTTTGGTGGGTTACTTTTTGTAAGTTATGTTCACTCATTAATTTCTTAGGGAAGTTCATGCAAGCCAAATCTGTGCAGGTTTAGTGCAAATACTTAACTAGTGAGACATTATAGAGTATATTGCAAAACGCAAACAAAACATGCTGAATGCAGACATTTGCGAATGAAGTCTGGTTAGACTATCTTAGTGTGCATACGTGTTTAGAGTGCATTCTTTCACTGCATGATTGAGTCTATTAATATGCATTAAGAATGATCACATAATTCAAGATAATAATAATAAAATAATATCATGTCAAATAGTTAATATCACACGAAGAGTGCTGTTTTTTTTTCCTTAAAAATCTGCATGGTTACAAATGTAATATTGATTTCATATAGCAGTTTAATAAACAAAGTTAATATCAAGAGACTTATGTTTTAGACACCATATTGGCTGTTTTCGCTTTATTTCGCCAAATAAAAGCATTCCAAACGCAGCCACAGCATTGTTTTGCATCTCTGCATCTCATATGATCAATTGCATTGACTCACTTACTGACACCTACTGGTGGTTTTAATTTCACATTTGAAGTATCTTTTCATTTTTTAAATAATTTCAAATATCAGTATTCAGTGTTTTATGTTTCAAATATTAAAACATTATGCACTTGTAACTGCTGGTTAAAGCATTCCATGTCCCTCTAAGCTGCATTAACGTGTAAATACTTATGCCACTTCATATGCAACTTCTGCAAAGATTAATTTTGTTGATAGTGATTTAATTTGTTTAGTAACACCCTAAATGTATTATTATTATAATTGACTGATTAAATGTAAGAATTTGACTCAAAAGATGATGCACACTTTTAGAAAAAAATAACAGTAATGGTAAAAATCAATTGAAACTTATTGGAAAATATTAATTTATATCACTGCTATGAACTGACCATGAAGAATATATGGAATATCAAAAAGTTTAGGAGTCAGCTGTACATGGTAGTCCTTAAGATATTAGCACAATAACACATGCAAAATAAATAGATACAATGCAAGTATATATTGAGATATTAGTTTTTGTCAATATCTCACACTCCTAGTACTGACACAAAATTATTTGCAACAGTTGCTTTGTCACGTCCAGTGTAGACAGCCTCAATCTGGTTTGTGTTTTTTTTTTTTTTTTGGGCTAGTAGAAGTTATGAATGGCCAGTAACTTAATTTTGTAGCCAAATTGGCTGGTGAATGAAAAAGTTAATTTCAATCCCTGCATAGGAGAGCTTAAAATTGCTGGAAATAGTTGTGTAAAAAAAGCTTGAAAGTCATTGATTTGTACAAACCCTGAAATAAATAACGTAATCACATTCAACTATTTTGTTTATTTCAGTTTGTTTGCCGTTTGATGTTTTTCCCTTATGAGTTGATCAACGCTGTGGTCGCGCCAGAAAAAGAATTGTTGCCTTTCCAGCATTGTGTAGGTCTAAAATCTTGTCCTTGACTTCCTTGGACAGCTTTTTGGTTTTGGTCATGGTGGAGAGTTTGGAATCCCTTTGAGTTGAATGAGAGTGCTCGTAATCTCAGCTTGTTACCTATATAAAAGACACCTGGGAGCCAGAAATCTTGCTGATTGATAGGGGATCAAATTCTTATTTCACTCATTAAAATGCAAATAATTTATAAATGTTTTGAAATGCGTTTTTCTGTTTTTTGTTGTTATTCCGTCTCTCACTGTTCAAATAAATCTACCATTACAATTATAGACGGGTCATTTCTTTGTCAGTGGGCAGAAAATCAGCAGGGGATCAAATATATATATTTTTTTCCCCCACTGTACGCTCGCGTCATACGAGGGAGGGTAAAACGGCTCTCTCAAACTCGATTAAAAACCCATCATCCTCTCTAATAAAGCCATGTACATAAGAATTGTCATCTGTGATTGCTTTGCCAATTGGTGTACCCATCCGAGTCGTGGATCAGACCGCAGTCCACTCAGTCGCACAATGATCGTCCGCTTTTTGTGTAATAAGTATTGATTTTGCACTGAAGATGACGTCAAGGTATCCATGGAAGCGGTCTTGCCAAAAGACAGCTCAGAGCTGTGTTTACCGACGTCATATGCTTTTTCAGCTGAAAGAAAGAGAAACGGCTTCTTTCCTTTAAAGAGCAAATATTTGACCCGATCGTGATCTTCAGAGTCTCTGATTAAACCGGGCCGATGCGGTTGAACGGGTACACCACTTGTGCACAGTCATGCAGGTGTTTTATATCTGAAATTCTGTCATAGCAGATGCATTGATGGATGGGCAGCGCACCACACTGTACTACTCTAAAAAGTGTCTTTTGAGAAAAGGGAGGAAGGAAGAGGATGTGAAGTAAGTCTCTCCACCCCTCCTCTGATTGACCAATGAGCAGAGATATGCGCGTCAGGAACCGAAATCTGATTGGATGAGCCAATGTTTGCACGCTTATACAATTAACAGCTTACAGTTAGATTAATTATCTACTTTAATGTACACTAATGTTTCAAATTATGGGGTCTTCTGCTCAACAAGGCTGCATTTATTAGATGAAAAATACAGTGAAAATTTGGAAATATTATTATAATTTAAAATGTATTTGTAAAATTCTGTTTTCAGGATTATTTGATGAATAGAAAGTTAAAAAGAACAGGATTTATTTGAAATGCAACAAACTAAAAAAAAATAAATAAATAAATATTGAGAAAAAAACATCATAATTATTACAAAAATAATAATAATTAAAAATTAATTAATTTAAATATTCATAAATACTGTAATAGGTTTTAAATAATATAAAACAAATATTTGATTAAATTTGATTTGATTAACATAAAAAATAAAGGTTCATTCAGTATATTCATGAATGCTATAATAATATTTAAATAGCGTAAAACATATTAGATTAAATAATTAATAAATAAGTGTTGATGTACTAAAATTACTAAACAGAAATAAAAATATAGCTATATTGAAGCAGATAGCAAAATGACTAAAACTTAAAATGAAAATGAAAGGGTCTTTTAAAATATTCATAAATACTGTAATAGGATTGAAATAATATAAAACAATTTTTGATAAATTGAAATATTGCTTCGACCGCTAAGGTTGTTGAAGTAAAAAATTTTCTAAAATGGAAATAAAAATGTAGAAATATAGGGAAAAAACTAATAATAATAACTAAAGCAGAAAACAAAATTACTAAAACTTAACTAAATCTTTTATTATTATTTATTTATTATATTATTTAAACTAAAATAAAAAAAAAGCAGATGGCAAAATGGCTAAAATTAAAAGGAAAATCAAAATATTCATAAATGCTGTAATAATTTTAAATAGTATAAAACTATTTGGTTAAAAAATAGAAATATTGCTGAAGTGTAAAATTTTCTAAAATGAAAATAAAAATATAGAAATATGGGGGGAAAAAATCAATGATAATAATAATAATAATAATAATAATGACGAAAGCAGATAACAAAATGACTAAATCTTAACTAAATATAATTATTTTTATTATGAGTTTTTATAGTACTAAAACTAAAATTTAAAAATAAAAAAGGCTCATTCAAAGTATTCAGGAATGCTGCAATAGTTTTTAAATGGCTTAAAACAAATATTAGAGGAAAATCAATTTTAAAAAAGTGTTGACATACTGAAATGACTAAAACAGAAATTAAAAATTAGAAATAAAATTTAAATATGAAAAAGGCAAACACGCATAACAAATTTATTAAAACATTTAATGAAAATGAACAACATTTGTAACATTACAAATCTCTACTGGCATTTTTGATCAATTTAATGTGTTCTTGTTGATTAAAAGTATGAATTACTGACCCCAAATATTAAACTGTAGTGTAGTTATTCATTGAAAACGGCTCTGTTTCATCACTTTGACTTTTAGACATTCCTCAAAACATAAAACATTTTTTAGTTTAGCAGAGATGCGTATTGTCCCGTAGGCTTTAGATGCTGACCGCTGTGTAATGCATACCTTTACATTAAGACACGATAATCCCAGTTTTTATTTAGACTCCAGAGCAGAATACTTTGAGAGACGCCAAACATTCACGCAACCAAATACAGCTCAGGCAGGGTTACCCAAATGGCCAACTTTGCCTAGATACAGCAGTCTCAGTGAATCCTGGGATATGTTCGGAGCTCACTCTTGATCCAAATTGTTGAAATGATACCAAAAAAAAAAAAAAGATTGGCGTGTCAAAAGGGCCTGGTCATGCACTAACTGCAGTCAAAACAATGTTTGGGGTTTGGCATCCAGTGGGTGCGAGGTTCAGGCTCATTGCTTGGGTTGGTGGGTGGGTTTGGGACACGGATGGACGAGGGGTGGGGGCTCACAGTTTGACCTGTGAACTCTCACCCCTCTGTATGGAAACTTGTTGCAGGGTCAGTCCTTGTAGCTGCCTTGTTGCCATGGTCACAGTCAGGCCCCTTCTATTCACGTCAGATGCTCGGCCGATGATGGGGGCCTAGGTACGTACGTCCTCCAGCACCCTTCCTTCTATTCATGTGGATTTGTGTGTGAACTGATGCATTTCTGCCATGTCCTCCTGTTTGTTTGCACTGAACTGACTCAGAGCCTGAGATCTGTTCGGGACGGTACTGATGCTTCGCCTGTTGAAGGCTCACACCTTAATTACTCATGTCTTATGGAAAAATATACACTGCCGGTCACAAGATTGGAATTATGTTTGATCATCTTCTGCTCATTAAGGCTGTGTTTATATCCTTAAAATATAATAAAAAACTAAAATATTTTTACAATTTAAAAAACACTGTTTTCTAGGTGAATATATGCTAAAATGTAATTTATTCCTGTGGTCAAAGCTGAATTTTCCGCATCATTACTCCAGTCTTGTGTCACGTGAATCGTTATCAGTGTTAAAAAGCAGCAAAACTGATAAATTTGAGTTTTCAGGATTATTTGAAAGTTGAAAAGAGCAGCATTTATTTGAAATGTAAAGTTTGTTTCTTCTAAAATGTCTTATGAAATTTAAACTAAATTAAGCTGTTTAGAAATATTGAAAAAAAAAAGCACAACAAAATGGCTAAAATTTAAAATAAATTAAAATGAAAATAAAAACATAAAAACTAAAAGGTTATTTAAAATATGCGTAAATACTGTAATAGGATTTAAATAATATAAAACAAATATTTGGTAAAAAAAAAAGAAAACATTTTTGTTGAAGTACAACATTTTCTAAAACTGAAATAAAAATAAAGCTATATAGAAAAAAATGATGACAAAAGCAGATAGCAAAATTGCTAAAACTTAACTAAATATTTTATTATTATATTACTAAAGCTTAACTAAAAAATATATTATTACTATATAACTAAAAGTAACATTAAAAATAAAAAATAAAGGCTCAAAATATTCATGAATGCTATAATAGTATTTAAATAGTGTAAAACAACTATTAGATGAGCTAAATAAGTGTTGATGTACTAGAATGACTAAAATGGAAATAAAATGAAAATCAAAAATATAAAACAAATATTTGGTTAAAAACTAGAAATATTTTTTGAAGTACTAAAACTAAAACAAAAATAAAGCTATATATATATATATATATATATATATATATATATATATATATATTATTTTATTATATATATATATATATATATATATATATATAATAATAAAATAATAATAATTATATATATATATATATATATATATATATATATATATATATATATATATATAATGACAAAAATAGAGAACAAAATTACTAAAACATAATGTTTTATTAGTATTATTTATTATATTACTAAAACTAAAATAAAAAATTAGGAAACATCATCAATGTACCAATATTTTGCGGAAACCATCATGCATTTTATTTTTCAGGATTCACAGATGAATCGAAAGTTCAAAAGAACAGCATTTATTTGAAATAGTCATTTTTTGTAACATTATAAATGTCTTCCTGGTTACTGACAAAAGTAATAATTAATTTTCAAAAAGTGTGTTTTCACTAAAATAGTGTTTTCAACACTGATGCTAATCAGAAATGTTTCTTGAGCAGCAAATCAGCATATTAGACTGATTCTGAAGAATCATGTGACACTGAAGACTGCAGTAATGATGCTGAAAATCCAAGTTTGATCACAGAAATAAATTACATTTTAACATACATTTACATAAAAAACAGCTGTTTGAAATTGTAATAATATTTCACAATTTTACTGTATTTTTAATCAAATAAATACAGTCTTGCTGAGCAGAAAAGACATGAATTATTCCAGACATTTGGCTGGTAGTGTATATATACTTACTGTGTTTATATTTGTACTTGTTTAGATATTTAGACCTGCAGCAGGTGAGAAATAAAGGATTCTATATTTAAACATTTTACATTTTCTTCAAATAGTTAAAAAAGAAATGCTATTGTATCTAATATCTAATATTAATTTAAACCGCTCCGGCTGAAGTGACGTGACCTGACTTTCGAGCGAGTTTCTCACTATTTCCTGTCTCTCTTCGTTTGCCTCTCTTTCTCTCTGTCTGAATCTGTCCCGTTCCATTCAGGACCAGTTCCTGCGGGCGGCGCCGGTCTCGGGCGGGATGGGGGAGTTACTGATGAGGAAGATGGGATGGAGGTCAGGGGAGGGTTTGGGGAAACACAGGGAAGGAACTGTGGAGCCCATCATTATCGACTTCAAAACGGACCGCAAGGGTAAGAAGCAGCTGTGTGGAAATCATCAACTCATGTTATCATCACTGAGATTATAGCGCTGATGCTTGTGTTTATACAGGCCTTGTAGCTGAAGGAGAAAAGACGCAGAAGTCTGGCAACATTGTCGTGATGAAGGACCTTCTAGGTGAGTCTCCAATCTGGTCATCAGGATCTTTTGGGCAACGTTTGTTTTCAGAAGCTTTACTTTCACTGAATGGTCTTAAGCAATAGACAGAAATACATTGTATGAGTCAAAATTATCGATTTTTCTTTTATGCCAAATATCATTAGGATATTAAGTAAAGATCATGTTCCATGAAGATATTTTGTACATTTCCTACCGTAAATGTATCAAAACTTAATTTTTGATTAGTAGTGTGCATTGCTAAGAGCTTTATTTGCACAACTTTAAAGGCGTTTTTTAGATTTTTTTGCACCCTCAGATTGCATTTTTCAAATAGTTGTATCGGCCAAATATGGTCCTATCCTAACAAGCCATACATTGATGGAAATCGTATTTATTTCGTTGTCTCAATTTCCCATTTTCAGGAAATTGACCCATATGACTGGTTCTGTGGTCCAAGGTCACATATCTTTTGAGAAACGTTTATTGGTTTATCTCTCAATCATCATTGGATTGCATGGCATTATATTTTTGGATAATTTCAATCTTGACAATTTATTGGAGATACAGGGTGACCACTAGGGGTGTGACGAGACACTTATCCAGAGACCAGATTTTTAAAGTTTTTTTTTTTTTTAAAGAAATCCTCAATTATGGAATATATAGGGAAAAATAATATTTTATTCAACTGAAAAACACAAAAAAATATAGGTGGGTTTTTTATATGAACTTGTACTTTATGAAATTAAACTTCTATTTTAACGAATTATATGCCGTAATAAACATGTAAACTAAAGCTGCATGATTCTGGATGTATTGAAAACCATGCTTCTTTTAATAAATTGGAGATTCTCATGATTCTGAAGAATAACAGATTAGAAATCTAGAAATAACGTAATTTACTAGTGATTCTGACACAGTGTTCGTTGCTTAAGTCTTTTAAAAAAATATTTGAACAAAATTGAAAAGAAATGAAGTCAGTGTCTCAATTAATAAAGACTTGTTTCACTATTGAAATCTCCTAAATCAGGGGTGGCGAACTCCGGTCCTGGAGAGCCGCAGCCCTACAGAGTTCAGCTCCAACACTAGTTAAAACTTACCTGCCTTTAGCATTCTAGTTACCCTTGATTAGCTTGTTCAGGTGTGTTTAATTAGGGTTGAAGCAAAACTCTGCGGGGCTGCGGCTCTCCAGGACCGACGTTCGCCACCCCTGTCCTAAATGAATGATTCAATGATAAATACGGAAGAGGCGAAAGAGGATAAGCCTGTTTGTGTTGCTCTTTCTGGATCTGCAGCAACATGAATGCAATCAATCTTTTAAGGATTAATCTTGTAGCTCTAACGTAAACCCTTCAAAATGTTTTGCAAGGATATCGTCATGTACCACGAGATCTTGTCACATCCCTAGTGACCACTGATATTTAAATCATTTTATGTAAGGTTCTGCAATAATGTTATGAGGATCTCATTGATTTACATTACAAGCAGCAGAATTTCAGCACTTTTTAACCATCTGCAACAAATTGCATATATATCAGACTATATGAGCCATAAAAGCCTGATGGATCAAACAAAAACCAAAAACGCATACGCTATCAGTCTTTGAGCAGTACATTTTTTAATATTTTTAAATTACATTTACATTTTTGAAATATTTTTATTGTAACTGTTTTCTATTTGAATACATTCTAAAATGTAATTTATTCCTGTGATTTCAAAACTGAATTTTTAGCATCATTACTCCAGTCACATGATCCTTCTGATTTGCTGCTCAAAAAACAGCTGAGTAGAATTGTTTCAGGTTTCTTTGATGAATAGAAAGTTCAGAAGAACATCATTTATGTGGAATAGAAATTCTTTATCATCACTTTTTATCAATTTTAAGCATCCTTGCTAAATAAAAGTATTCATTTCTATAATTTATTTCCATTCTTTTCTTTGAATGGTACAGTGTATGATGTTACAAAAGCTTTTAATTTCATATAAATGCTGATCTTTGGATCTTTCTATTCATCAAAGAATCCTGAAAAAAATATAGTCAAATGATTTAAATATTGATTATGATGAAAATAATAATAATAATAATAATAATAATAATAATAATAATAATAATAATAAAATGTTTCTTGAGCAGCGAATCAGAATATTAGAATGATTTCTGGGTGATCATGACACTGAAGACTGGAAAATGATGATTACATTTTAATAAATTACATTTTAAATATATTCACATGGAAAGGAGTTGTTTTCAAATGGTAAAAATATTTCACAATATTACTACTTTTGATGTGTTTTGGATTAAATAAATGCTGGCTTGGTGAGCAGAAGTGACTTCTTTAAAAAAAACATTACAAATCATACTGTTCAAAAACTTTTGACTGGTAGTATATGCAAACTTCTTTCTTTAAATTTCTTTATTTGCCTAAAGGTTCAATAAACAAAGATAAAAAAAATATATGGCTATTATTTCGTGTTTCAGGCTTTACGGGGTGAATCCGAAAACTAGTGTAGTCCTGACTGATATAAATGTGGGGTTTATGGGAAGTTTGATATGAGGTTTCTTCTGTAGGGAAGCATCCGGTGTCTGCTCTGATGGAGATGTGCAATAAGAAGAAGTGGCCACAGCCAGAGTTTGTGATGGTGCACCACAGCGGACCTGACCACCGCAAAAACTTCCTCTTCAAGGTTGGCGTTTCATTTTAAAATGATTGTTTTAAATATCATTTCATACTGTTTTGCATAAAACATTATGTAAAACGCACTAAAAATGAATGATATCAATAATAAAGGAATTTAGACATTTTTATATTATAATTGGAACTACAGCTGCACAATATTGGGGAAAAAATATTTTGCAATATTTAGTTTTTCCGCCATTTGAAAAAAAAAAAAAACAAGATAAAAACTGTGGACATTTTGTAGGGTACATAGAAAAGACATTTTTCTCGAAGACAATTTTTTGATTGTGAAATCATCCTTTTAGGGCTAAACAGTTTTGTTGGTGTTCACACTTCAGTTTACTCTTTACAAGAACCAACTCAAGAACCAACAAAACTTTTGTTCAATATGATTTTTATTTTTTAAGGTATCATTAGAATAATTGTATTAAATAGTATTAAATTATTTGTTATTATTGCTATTATTATATAAATGTCAGATATTAGATATAAAATAAAACAGTTATTTAATAATAATTTTTTTTAAATAAATAACAGTATTATTATATAATATTCATTATTTGTATGTACAATATGATTTGTATGTAAGCAATAAGGTACGAGAGGCCGTGCTGTATCGTGAATAAATCACGGCTGAAGGGCGTTGTTAGGTATTTTGCCTATGATATTTAGGCAATGCATGGTTTTTACTTCTGGAGCATCAATGAGTGTTTGAACTTTTTGTAAGGGGTATGTAAACTTTTGAGCACAACTGTATATGAATAAAACTAGTATATTTTCATTTTGAAGCCCCTAAACCCATCGTTTTGTATCATTTGTTTGTCAGGTGGTGGTGAACGGATGTGATTATCAGCCTCAGACTGCCAGCCCCAATAAGAAACACGCCAAGGCGATGGCGGCGACGGTCGCTCTGCAGGCCATGGGAGAGGTGGCAGGAGACGGCGTTCATACGGGCCCAGTGTTCACCGCAGCCACCAGCACGTGACAGCATCGCTTTTCGCTTCTCATGTTGTCTTCTCAATGCAATGTCATCTTGATATGCCACATCTGTAGGTATTTTTGTAACTGGTTCGTTTTCTTCAACCAGCCCCACTTGATTTTGGTAAACCGATGGCCTTTGCATGACAATGAAATGAGAAAGCATGCACACTAATGAGAATATGTCGGTTCGAACTGTGAAGGTTTGTGTTTGATGCGTTTGACTGAACCACTCCATTGTTTTAAACTCGCGTCTGCTCTTGTAAATGTTGCTCATGCATGCTGTAAAACTATTTTATCTTTGTAAACAGTTTTTTTGCTTTAATGTTATACCAGCCCCAGTTCGGTACATCCTCTATTTCTGAAGGCTTGTGTTCTGTTGCTGGCATAGAACATGTTTTTTGTGATGAAACGGAATAAATGGAAAATCATGTCACTGGAAAATGATGCTCTTTATTGTGTCTGGTACAGTTTAAGGCGGGACACTGCAGGTGAATAATACTTATCACCTTACTTACCCAGTTGATTGATTACATTGATAATTGCAAATATTTTGTAAGTTTTCTAAAATGTTAGGTTTAAATATGCAAATGAAGCATTGTTTATTAAAATATGCACTAATTTGCATACATTTCTAGTAGAAAAATCTAAACACTGGATGAAGTCAGTTTCAACATTCTTGTTTCTTATTTTTTTGGCATATTAGAGTCAAATGTTTTTACAGAGGGAATTTTGGGTGTGTCATTTTGTCTCCATATTTCAGGAAATAGAACAGACAAAAAAACCGTATATATATATATATATATTTTTTTTTTTACAATTTTGGGGGGTAATAAAATGTATATAATCAAGCAAATTATATATGTTTAGTTTTAGTTTGGTTTATTAATTTCTAAAGCACATTTCAAACAGAAGTTGCAACCAAAGTGCTGTACAGAAACATAAGAACAAAAATGTACATAAAAATGAACATTCCTCTGTAAAAACCTTCAGGATATAGACAAGAATAAAAATGTAAAGTTTGTTGTGTGTAAGTGCTATTGAAGTGGAGATTTAAAGCTCAGTGTAGGAGAAAAAAACTCGTTTTGAGAAAAACGCCCTTTAAATATATGTATTGTAATTGAAATCTATTGACACAAATAGATAAAGCGCTACACAAGAAACATTTAACAGTGTCTTTTGGATGTTTTCCTTCCATTAGTCTGAAAACACACTTTATGAAAAACCAAAAAGCCCAAAATCTCAAATTTGAGAGGCGCATGAAAAAACTGCATTTTTGCCTGCAGTGTCCCCCCTTAATTTAAAAAAATAATAAAAAAAATAAATTGCAAGGAGTCTTATGCTGCATTTATGTGGTCCTGGGGCCTTTGTACTTACGAGTTGACAAGTCGTCAAAGTCGCTTTGGTTGGAACAAGATGGCGATTTACCTTTTCTGCATAAAATGCAACATTTTTTTAAACTCTGCATCTACAAAATGATGAATAAATAAATGGATTGTTGTGTTTTTTACTTTTTATTCAGTTTATGAAGGTGATGTAAACTGCAGCATTATATATTCTATGGTAATTATACAATAATTTAATAGTTTGTATATGTAACTTATGTAGTTTTATTGTACATTACAAAAAACTTTTTCACTGACATGCTCCCAACTCGGAAACTCTGCTTAAAGAAAAGTTGTTTCCCACTCGTAATAATGACTTTGTGGCGGCGTTCAACTCGTAAATTAACCATTAATTTGCCGTTCTACAAATTAAGGCCTTAAATCAGAGCACAAAGTCCTGCATTGTGATTAAATGTGGCATGCAGTGCAAAAAAGGGAAATCTGCTTTTTGTTTTCCAAATTAAATAGCTAAACATTCTTAAATCAAGATCATTTATTTGCAATGCACATAAAGTCTTGAAATTTTATTCTTAAAACAGGAGCAAATATCCGTTAGTGGGAATTGAATTAAGTTGATTTTTGAGCCCACTGGCAGATTTGTTCTTGTTTTAATCATGAATACACTTCATTTTGATCAATTCATTACCATCAAATGAACCAAAACAACTAATCCAAAAACAAAAAAAAGACAAAAAAATGTTAGGGCTGAAGAAAAAAAGAAGAACATACAAACAAATGAATAGCACCATTTACAGCTATAGAAATGAATAGCACCATATTTGAGAGTACAACAGTTTTATACAGAAAATGACAGTTTCTCAAACGTTTTTTTTTTTTTTTTTTTTTTTTAAGCAAGGCAAGGTCCCGATTTCTGTTTTTCAGAGAAAACATGGGTTTAGTTTTTCAAAACATGCCAGGGCTCTTTCTGAAAACAAGAGCAAAAAATATCTATAAGAATAGAAAAATCTAGTATACAGTATTTGTAGAATATAAATGGACCTCAAAACCAGTCTTAAGTTGCAGGGGTTTATTTGCAGCAATAACCAACAATGCACTGTATGTGTCAAAATGACTGATCTTTCTTTTATGCCAAAAATCATTAGGATATTAAGTAAAGATTTGGTAAATTTCCTACTGTAAAAAAGTTTTGTTTAGTAATGTGCATTAAGAACTTGGCCAATTTTAAAGGTGATTTTCTCAATATTTAGATTTTTTTTTGCACCCTCAGATTTCAGATTTCCAAATAGTTGTATCTCTGTCAAATATTTTCCTATCCTAACAAACCATACATCAATGGAAAGCTTATTTTATTCAGCTTTTAGATGACGCATAAACCTTTATGACTGGTTTTGCGGTCCAGGGGTCACATAGGTTTTCAAGTTATCAAGATAAAGATACAGTATGCTCTACACATAAGACAAGGTATATATATATAAAAATATGTAATATTTTGTTGAACTACTTTGATTTTCACAGCTCGCAAAATCGGCTGCTTTCCTGGAAATGTCTGAAACTTGAATCCTCTCGCTGGTTTTCTCTCTGCGACTCAGACTCTTCCGGATACCAGCAATAAACCCAGAACGACAGCAGTGATGAGCAGAACTCCGCTGATGAGGCCGATGCGGATCCAGGGAATCTCATCCGAGAGGAACTCCAGACGATCCCACTGACCTGAGAGAAATGTCTCGTATTAAACACACATCACTGCAACTGGGGAAAACATTCATGCTAAAGGTTCATATCAGACTTCAGAGCTTGATGTTCAGTGAAAACTGGACTGTTCTGCGTTTTTGTTGTTATAATCTCAAATATACCAAATGATATACACTACCAGTCAAAAGTTTGGACACACCCTCTCATTTAATGTTTTTTTAAAGAAGTCTCTTATGCTCGTCGGCGCCGATAGCCTTGTGGGCAGTGCGCCGACATACAGCGCCGTTGCGCAACGGGCGTCCCGAGTTCGATTCCCGGCTCGAGGACCTTTCCGTTTATTTTTTTTTTCTGTATTTTTGACCAAGTGAAAACAGCCTTGATAAGCATAAGAAACTTATTTAAAAAACATTAAATGAGAGGGGGTGTCCAAACTTTTGACTGGTAGTGTATATAAAAATAATTTACGGTGATATACAATGCATACATAGCATGCTATGTCTTCAGACTTGGAATAGCGCACACAGATCTTGTTGTTTACTTTATAACCTAAATTTATGAATTAACCTTTTGAAAGCATAAATTTGTCCCAGTGTTTATTATCTACATTCAACTAATAACAAATCAATACTTACCAGAAACACAGCCTGTCTCAGGGACTGATGTGTCTGTCATCACTAAATGACTAAAACTACTAAATAATAATAATAATATGTTAATAATAAATCACTGCAACAAAAAATGCTGCTATTTTAACTTAAATTCAGTTGCTGCCTTAGATTTTCACCTACATTAAATACAAGTCATTTAAACTTAAATTACATTGATTGAACTGACTCAAAAAAAGTTGAAACTGCACAGTTTATATTTATTGTTAAAAACATAAAAACTAGTGGTGTCAAAATTAGCGCGTTAACGCAGGCGATTAATTTTTTCATTTTAACGCGTTCAAAATATTTAACGCAATTAACGCATGGGCAGGGCCACCCCACTCACAACTGCTTCTGAAATGCTTTTATTTAAATGCGCAGAGCCTCTTTACGAACACATCAAACAGGAGACTTTTCAGATGCGCGCTCCAACTTTACTTCAGCACCAGACGCGAGTCAAACGACCGCGGAAGCGGTACCGGTGACGAGGAGCTTAAGTAAAACGTCAGTGAACTGCGGTCAGATGAGATGCTGTCAGGCCATATGTCGGTAAAAACGAATTTAATTGTCCTGTCAGCCTATATACTCTGCTTGTAGCGCGCGCTCTTGAAGTTCACGCGCAAATGTGCCGACGCGCGCTGTATTAGGCTATATTAAACCCAAATGAAACTGCGAGCATGCAAAGTCGTAGTTATATCGTCAGGTAAAACATGAATTCACAAAAAAAAAAAAACGATTAAAGCTGCCTTCAAACTGTCCGTGTAAGAATTTATTAGGCTATTTATAGGTCAAAGCAGTGTCAGATCAAGTTCAACAGCGACAACTTTTATAGTAATAGCAGCCAAAATATCCTTATAACCAGTTGCTGTGATGTCTGTTAATTAAGGAACAAAATTAAAAAGAGGAAATTAATAACTAAGTTTTATCTTTATATAATTTAGAATTTGATATAATTTAGGCTATATTTTCTTGCTGAAGGGCACAGGTAGCTACTAGCCCTATATGACATTTATTATAATGGGTTTGTGTGAAGATTGTTTCAAGTTCACTTAAATTATTATTATTAGTTATTTTTTTAAAAGTCTAATAAATGTTAAAGTGATAGCTCTTAATGATACTGTAATGTTGAATGATTATATATATATATATATATATATATATATATATATATATTCAATGGTTAAGTATTGGAAAATAAATCAGTGATACTTGCCTTCAGTCCTAAAACAAGATGGCGTTAAACAAATATTAAAAATATATGTTCTTTATGTTGTTTCTACATTAATTTGAAGCATTAAAGTGAAATTATTGCAATCTAAAAGTATAATTAAAAACTTTAATGTCAGGTAGAATTAATCACGATTAATTTCAGGTAAAATGGCGATTAATTAGTTAATTTTTTTTAATCGATTGACACCACTAATTAAAACATAATTTTTTACTAAAAATGTGTTCTGTATATTATATATATATATATATATATATATAAAAGTATAAAAGTTGTATCCTTTAGTAAAGCTAAGATTAGATTAAATACTTAGACATAAAAAAGAATGAAAATTATTATTATGTTGCCATGGCAAACAACATCAAATAAAACAATGACTAAAGCTACTGAATAATATTATGCATAGACTACCTCATAAACTACTTTTATCATTTAAAAATTACCCCTTAAAATGCATAAATGTGTCTCTGTTTATTATTGTTACAGTCAAACAGAAACAAAATCAATTCTCACCAGAATCAGTGGCAGTTTCTGTGACTGATGTATCTGTCGTCACTAGAAATAGAGCTGAAAGAGAAAAACACAGACTAAAATTAATAAACTTCTAAATAATAATTCATAATAATACATTAACTATATAAATAATACCCAGATAGCACACACATACATATACTTACCAGAATTGGTGGCGGTCTCTGTGACCGACGTATCTGTCGCCACTAGAAATTTAATAAAACTACTAAATGATAATATGTACTAATATATTAATAAATTAAACAATTACAAAAGTGCAACAAAATTACTGAAACTTTAAAATGAAAATTGAAAATATAAAAATCAAAATACTAATAAAAATGTTATTAACATAAGTGATACTTAATATTTATAAACAACTCTCTCAGTGTCTCAGTGTTTATTATATATTACAGTCAAAGAGAAACTTACATGATGTATCTGTTGTCACTAAAGTAGAGTAGAAAAAGAGAAGCACAGACTACAATTACAAAAACTATTAAATAATAATATGTAATAATAATAATAACATTAATAATAAATTATAACACACACACAACATATACTTACCAGAATCAGTGTCTGTCTCTGTGACTGCCGTATCTGTCATCACTAAAAATAGAGCTGAAAGAGACAAACACAGACTACAATTACTAAAACAAATAAATAATAATTGTGTTAATAATAAATCAATGTAAAAAAAAAAAAAAAAAAAAAAAAAAAAAAGTCCTATTTCAACTTCAGTTTAAATGCTCAAATTTTTTAAAGTGATCATCTTAGGTTACATAAGTCATTTCAACTTCAATTATATTAAACTGACTCAAAAAATAAATAGATAAATAAAGAGTCTTATATAGCTTATATTAAAAAAAAGTTGAAATTGCTCAGCTCTCTGCTTAAATACTTTGACATAAAAAAACTTGCATTATTATATTTTTAATATTTATTATTATAGTATTATCATTAAAATTATTATATAATTAATGTAATAAAAAAGTATTAAAATACTAAATAATAATAATAATAATAATAATAATAATACAATGATAACAATTACATGAAATGTATAAATAATACCCAGATAACACACAAATTGTAATGGTCTCTCTCAAAAAAAATATTTGGTAACGCTTTAAATTACAGCCCGCAAAGAACTATGTAAGTATGCTGAACTTACAGCGTACTTATAAAGAACGTACGTGTAGGTATAAGGGAACAATATGTTAAGTTCGGGTAATAAGGGGGTAATAAGACTGATAATTAACCTGCAAAGAACTATGTAAGTATAAAGCATTTACGGTGTACTTACTGTGTAATTATAAAGAACGTACGTGTAGGTATAAGGGAACAATATGTTACGTTCGGGTAATAAGGGGGTAATAAAACTGACAATTAACCTGCAAAGACCTATGTAAGTAAACTGAAGTTACACCGTAACTTTGTTGTAATTACAGTATAGCTATTTAATACATCCATGTAGGTATAAGGGAATAGCATGCGATATTTGGGAAATAACGGGGGTAATAAGCTGTGAATTTTTTTTTTATACTGTAGCCTATCATTTATAACTAGGCTATTTAAAACTAAGGGCTACTATAATTAGGCTACATCGTATGGTACAGTGTACTGTATATGGCCTAAACAACAGTCTTATGTTGTGAATATGATTTAAAAAGACGATGTACTTTTCATAATTTTATATTAATGTTTTTTACAGGCCTAGATAGACTATTTCTTATAGCGTAGCTACATATTTAATATTAAAGGATACAAGAGGGTAGTCAATGAGCTTTCATAAGGTAAGGAGACATGTGCATGATAAATTATAAACTCAACTCATTTCACTGGATGTCTAGTTTTTTTGTGAAATCTCCATCATGTATCCTTTAATATATACAGTACACTGTACCATACGATGTAGCCTAATTATAGTAGCCCTTAGTTTTAAATAGCCTAGTTATAAATGATAGGCTACAGTATAATAAAAAAAAATTCACAGGTTATTACCCCCGTTATTTCCCAAATATCACATGCTTTTCCCTTATACCTACATGGATGTATTAAATAGGTATACTGTAATTACAACAAAGTTACGGTGTAACTTCAGTTTACTTACATAGGTCTTTGCGGGTTAATTGTCAGTTTTATTACCCCCTTATTACCCGAACGTAACATATTGTTCCCTTATACCTACACGTACGTTCTTTATAATTACACAGTAAGTACACCGTAAATGCTTTATACTTACATAGTTCTTTGCAGGTTAATTATCAGTCTTATTACCCCCTTATTACCCGAACTTAACATATTGTTCCCTTATACCTACACGTACGTTCTTTATAAGTACGCTGTAAGTTCAGCATACTTACATAGTTCTTTGCGGGCTGTAATTTAAAGCGTTACCATATTTTTCTTACTTAGATATTTTTTTCTTGTTTCCAGCAAAAATATCTAAGAAATCTTAAATCAAGAAGCATTTTCTAGACAAGTAAAAATTATTGTCTTGTTTTCAGAAAAATAAGTCAAAATTAAGTGAGTTTTTGCTTAAAACATTTTTGTCAGTGTATGTCTTCAGACTTGGGATATACATAGAGTACAGTATGCATGGACTACCTCAAAAACTACATTTATAATTTATAAATAACCCTTTAAAATGCATAAATGTGTCTCGGTGTACATTTTTATTACAGTCAAACAGAAACAAACTCAGTTCTTACCAGAATCAGCGTCTGTCTCTGTGACTGATGTATCTGTCGTCACTAGAAAGAGGACTGAAAGAGACAGACTAAATTTAATAAAACTACTAAATAATAATGTATAATACATTAAACTATTAAAAAAATCACAACAAAAACTCAAATTAAAAATAAAATTGGAAAACATAAAAATAAAAAAAACAACTCAAAACATGAACAAAAACTTCAATAACATCCCAGTGTTACTTAAGTAAAGTACATTTATATTTATAAATGACTCTCTGGGTGTATAAATGTGTCTCAGTGTTTATTATTATTACAGTCAAACAGAAACTGAATTTAATACTTACCAGAATTGGTGTCTGTCTCTGTGACTGATGTATCTGTCGTCACTAAAGTGAGTAGAAAACAAAGAAAATGAAGAAAATGGTTAAATAATAATATATTATTATATATTATATTAAATATATAAATAATACCCAGATGACACATACATACATACACTTACCAGAATTGGTCTCTGTGACTGACATATCTGTCGCCATTAGAAATAGAGCTGAAAGAGATAAACGCAGACTAAAAATGTAAAAAAATGACTAAATAATAATATATAATAAATAAATACATTTAAAAAAATAAATAAAGGGAAAATATATTGTTATAAAAAGCCTAAATATTAATAATTAACATCTCAGTGATGGCATCCCTACATTTACAAATGACTCTCGATTCTTACCAGAATCTGCACCTGTCTCTGTGACTGATGTATCTGTCATCACTAGAAGAGAAAGAGAAACCAGACTAAAATGAATAAAACTGCTAAATAATAATATTTCATTATAAAATTACAAATATAAATACACATACATATACTTACCAGAATCAGTGTATGTCTCTGTGACTGATGCATCCATCGCCACTGGAAACAGAGCTAGATAATAGAAAAACAAATACTAAATAATAATATATAATAATAAATTAATACATAAAACTAATGGAAAAGTGCAACAAATTTTCTAAAACTTTACAAAATAAAACTGAAAAAAAAAAAAAAAATACATCCCAGTGGTACTTAAATAATATTTATAAATTACATTTATAAATGACTGTCTGAATGCATAAATGTTTCTCAGTGTTATTACAATCAAACAGAAACAAATTCAATTCTTACCAGAATCTGTGTCTGTCTCTGTGACTGATGTATCCGTTGTCACTAGAAATACAGCTAGAACATAGAAAAACAAAGACTAAAATTAATGCAAATACTAAATAATAATATATAATAATTAATTAATAAATAAAACTAATAGAAAAGTGCAAAAAAAAAATAAAAATTCTAAAACTTAACAAAATAAAACTGAAAATATTAAAATAATAATAAAAACAAACAAACAAAAAAACTATTCAAAATATTAATAAAAACTTTAATAACATCCCAGTGGTACTTAAATAACATGTATAAATTACATTTATACATGATTGTCTGAATGCATAAATGTTTGTCAGTGTTTATTATTATTACAATCAAACAAACAAATTCAGTTCTTACCAGAATCAGCATATGTCTCTGTGACTGATGTATCCGTCGCCACTAAAAATACAGCTAAGAAAATAGAAAAACAAAGACTAAAATTAATGCAAATACTAAATAATAATATATAGTAATAGGTTAATAAATAAAACTCTAAAAAAGTGCAACTAAATTTCTAAAACTTTACTAAATAAAACAATATGAAATATTTCTATATAAAAAAACAATTCCAAATATTAATAAAAAATTTAATAACACCAGTGATAACATTATTATTATTATTATTATTATTATATTATTACAATCAAACAGAAACAAATTAAATTCTTAAATACTAAATAATAATATATAATAATAAATTACTACATAAAACTATTGCAACAAAATTTCTAAAACGATATAAATAAAAAGCAATTTAAAATATTAATAAAAAATAAATGAAACAAATTCAATTCTTACCAGAATCAGTGTCTGTTTCTGTGATTGATGTATCTGTCGCCACTAGAAATAGAGCTGAAAGTGAAAAACACAGACTAAAATGAAGAAAACTGCTAAATAATATTATATAATAATAAACTAAATATAGAAATAATGCCCACACTAAAAAGTGCTTTTTTTTTTCAGACTTCTTTGTTTTGTTTCCAGACAAAATATCTAAAAATTCTTAAATTAAGAAGGATTTTCTAGACAAATTAAAATGTTAATTTTAGAAAAGAAGTTAAAATTACATCAGTTTTTGCGTGAAACAAGCAAAATAATCTTATTTTTTTATCTTGATTATTTAGCTTGTTTTGAGCAAAAACTCACTTAATTTTAATTTCTTTTTTCTGAAAACAAGAAAATAATTATTTACGTGTCTAGAAAATCCTTCTTGATTTAAGAATTTTTAGACATTTTGTCTGGAAACAAGACAAAAAATCTAAGTAAGAAAATTATTTTTTACATATTCGTACCAGAATCAGCACCTGTCTCTGTGACTAGAGTAGAGTAGAAAAAGAGAAACACAGACTAAAATGAATAAAACTACTAAATAATAATATAGAATAATAAATTAAATACATGAATGTTGCCCACATAACACACATATACATATACTTACCAGAATTGCTGTCTGTCACTGATGTATCTGTCATCACTAGAAATAAACCTAACAGAGAGAAACACAAAGATCAGATAGCACAATCAGTCATTAAAAAGCATTTATTGACTAGTACGCAGCAGCGTTAATGCAAGGTACGTAATCAGATCACTGATTTCAAGTAACTAGTAAAGTAACACATTACTTTTTCACTTACAAGAGTTACTTTTTGTTTCTTTTATGTATTTAGCCCCTTTTTTTTTGTTTCAAGCAAAAACACACTTAATTTTGATTTGTTTTCAGAAAAAAGACAATTTTACTTGTATAGAAAATCCTTGATTTAAGAATTGTTAGATATTTTGGCTGGAAACAAGACAGAAAATCTAAGTAAGAAAAGCATTTTTTGCAGTGTACTAGTAAGCAAAACTTACTTTAGATTAACTAACATTTGTGCTTTTTCTTTCCTCGTTGCTGAAGAGTATTGAACTTTCTTTTCCTACAGTTCTACTGTACAGATGTCAATTTAATTTTTCTTTAGCCTTAGCCTTATTCACTTCATTTCATTTTTGTGTGAAAGGGCTTTTACATTTGCTAAGAATCAATCTTTTTTTTATTAAAAACAAACAAGCCCTACCCAGATTTAAAAAGTAACGCAAAAGTAATGTAACACATTACTTTCCATAAAAAGTAACTAAGTAACGTAACTAGTTACTTTTTTAGGGAGTAACGCAATATTGTAACGCATCACTTTTAAAAGTAACTTTCCCCAACACTGGCCCCCAAATACATTTTTTGGGTGTTATGGGGGGTCCCTGAATGCTTATGGGAGGTCCGGGACCCCCCAAGCCTATTTGAACACTGCTTTTGCTTATTTCAAGCAAACTGCACTTAATTTAGGAAACAAGACTAAATATCTTATGTTATTTTGCTTATCTAGTAAATGCATTTGAATAGAATTTTTAGATATTTTGACTAGAAACAAAAGACAAAAATATGTAATATAAGCCCCTTTTTTTTTTTGCAGTGTATTTGTTTTTTGGGGAGTAATGCAATATTGTAATGCATTAGTTTTAAAGTAACTATCCCCACTCAGGATCTGTGAGGAGGTCACTGTGAGTGTGTGTGGTGTTTGTGGCCCTGATGAGTGTCAGTACAGTACCTTCGTGTCTCTCAGCATATGTCAGTGTTGGCAGAGAGCTGCTGCTTTGAGTCTGAGAGCTGCCAGCATATGCGTGTGCTGGCACTGAGCTGACGCTTTCAGTCTGAGCGCTCGCAACAGACGTCCAAACTGGCACGCTACTGCTCGTGTCAGTATGAGAGAGCATGCTGGAGCTGGAGAGAGATGCTGTGCTGCTCCGCTCCTCTGAAAACACACCTGACAATATGAGAGAGAGAGCGAGAGAGAGAGAGAGAGAGAGAGGGGTTACATGACAACATTGATTTCCAGGTCCCATCTTTCATGACAGTTAAATACATCTGCCTTCAAATTATCATTAACACAATGCAAACTAAATATCAATTGTGTTTTTAACTACCAGTCAGTTAAAGATGTCTCTTCTGCTCACCAAGCCTGCATTTATTTGATGAAAAATACAGCAAAATCAGTAATATTGTGAAATATTTTAATTTTTTTTAAAAACTGCTTTCTGTTTGAATATATTTTAAAATGTAATTTATTCCTGTGATCAAAGCTGAATTTCCAGCATCATTACTCTAGTCTTCAGTGTCACATGATCCTTCAGAAATCATTCTGATATTCTGATTTGCTATTCAAGAAACAAAAAACTTTTATTTTCATTCTTCTTCTTCTTCTTCTTCTTCTTATTATTATTATTATTATTATTTAAAACAGTTTAATCTTTTTCAGGATTCTTTGATGAACATAATAACCCAAAGATCCGAATTTATCTGAAATAAAGCTTTTGTCACATTATATACCATTCTATACCATTCAAATGCTTGGAGTCAAAATAAAGACATTTATAATGTTACAAAAGATTTCTGTTTCAGATAAATTCTGTTCTTTTCTGAACTTTTTATTTATCAAAGAAACCTGAAAAAAATATACTCAGCTGTTTTAAACAATAATAATAATAATAATAATAATAGTAATAAATGTTTTTGAACAGCAAATCAGAATATTACAATGATGTCTGAAGGATCATGTGACTGGAGTAATCACAGGAACAAATTATATTTTAAAATATATTTAAATAGAAAACAGAAAATATTTCAGTTTTACTGTTCTTGCTGTACTTTGTATCAAATAAATGCAGGCTTGGTGAGCAGAAGAGACTTCTTAAAAGTATTAAAAATCTTACTGTTCAAAACCTTTTGACTGGTAGTGTATATATAGATTTGCATAAAACTTTAGATACAGCAAAGAGAACTGCTGTAAAAAAAAAAAAATATATATATATATATATATATATATATATATATATATATAAATGACTCTCTGAATGCATAAATGAATGCACAACTGCTTATTGTCTAAAGTCAAACAGAAGCAAAATATTTACCAGAATCGATGCCTGTGTCTGTGACTGACGTATCCGTCACTAGAAGTAGAGTTGATTGAGAGAAAAAGAATAAAATAATACAAATATATTATTACACAAAATATTTTAATAGTGAAGTATTTATATACCTAAAATTGTTGTACTGTTTTATGCTGACTGAAATAACAGTGTTCAATGTTTATTGTCTGGTTTGGCACAGCAACAACATAATCAGACATCAGAAGATTACAGAGAATGAATCATTGGTGCTCCCCTGCCCTCTCTTCAAGATCTGTATACATCCAGAGTGAGGAAAAGAGCTCAGAAAATCACTCAGGATCCCTCACATCCAAGCCATCCCCTCTTTGAACTTTTGCCATCTTGCCAGTGCTACAGAGCACCAAATACCAGGACAACCAGGCACAAGAACAGTTTCTTCCCCCAGGCAATCCACCTTATGAACAGCTCAGGGTTCCCACTCTAAGCCAAATGTCAAATTCCCTGACTTTTCCCTGACTTTCACTGACTAAAAAGCTGAATTTCCATGACCTACAATGAACAGATCCATCCATTTGCAAGCTTTATTTACTTGTTCACAGACATTTTTAGTACAAAACACACATATACACTACTTTATTTTTGGCTTTTAGCCATTATAAATGCACTTTGATATTTTTCTGTGCTATTTGTACAGAAATTAATTTAAAGTTTTTATGCTTTCATAACCATAACCTAACCATAACAATAGGCACAATGTGTGAAACAATGCGATAAAACAAAATGCGGTATAGAAAATTTACATTTTGATAAATGGAAACAAAAAAATTAAAGCAACAAACAAAAATACCTGATATTCCATGACTTGAACATTTTTTTTTAATATTTATATTTATATTTACATATGTGCATTTTTATTTTATTGTCTGTGTGTTATTGTTGTCTCTGTGTACTGGAAGCTAATGACACAAAAACAAATTCCTTGCAATAAAGCTCTTTCTGATCCTGATATTAAAAAAAATGTAAGATATGACAAAAATGTAAATATTTGTGACTTTTAGAGGGTATTTGTGAGAATTTAGAGTGTAAATGTGTCTGTTTTTCATTATAAAATATAATAAAATATAATAAATACATAATGCAAAAAGATGGTTTATCCTGCTCAAGTGGATCTATCAATTTATCTATCTATTTATCTATTAAAAAAAAAATACTACAACTTTTACTGTAACGCTGTATAAAAAGATGCATTTTTATTTTAAGCGGCCCATCTATTCTACACTACAATTCTGGTTCCACCAATGGCATGAGTTGGGGGCATGGCTATCAGTTTCGGCCAATGGCTGACGAGCATCAGAAAGCAGAAAAAAATGGTGGTTTTGAAAACAGTGATGTTAGTTTTGGTATTTAAATTATTACTTATTTCGTCTTTGAATATTTTGGCTACATTAACTAACCCAGGAGAAATGACATCTACTTTAACTACTTCACACATCAATATTTTTAGCTTTAAGGAATTGTCAAAACTGGTTTAAAAAATGATTGAAGACGTTCCGTACCCCAAACAGTGAGTGCGTAGGTCTCCGGGAATCCACTCCGCGGCGCCCCGTAATCGGTGCTCTTGTAACGGCATTGATAAACACCTTGGTCGAAAACACTCACAGACATGATGCTCAGCGAGAAGATACCGCGACTGATGTCGTGTTTGGATGGTAACTTCAGGATGCTGTAATCAATGCTGACGTCCGTCTTTCCAGAGCTCAAGCGCAGGATTTCTCTGTCATCCTTCAGCCATTGGATGTAAATGTCTTCCCATGGTTTATTTTTAGGGACATTTCCGAAGCACTCCAAAGTGACATCGTCACCCTCAAACGCTTCAGCGTGATCGGTGAAATCCTCCGGTGCTGCAGAAACATGAGAGAGTTTTATATTACACTTATCTGTTGAAGCTTTAACTACAGAAATACTGATAAGACTCTGTAAAAATAAAGATTCCAAAACAGGTTCTGATTTACTAAAGATAGGATAAGATTTCAAAAGAGAACCTTATGTTCTTCAATGTCTATTGCAGTTATGGATCTGCTACTTTGGGCCTGACAGTTCAGAGGTACCTTTTTGCTAATTAAATTCTAGAAAAAATATAGCTGCAAGCAGCGATTACCGGGTTCAAGCTCTTTAAGCACATATGAAAAAAAAAAACATTATGTATCAAGCTTTTTTTTTTTTTTTGCAAATACAGGTAATTTACCATAGAAATATTATATTTTGTAACATTTATGAGTGTTATAGCGCCAGCTGTTGTCCGATCTCTTTAAAACATTGCATGCTTGTTTTGAATCACCTGTCGCAAGTGCTCAGCAGGTTTTGTTAAGTTTTGAGTTTTCCTTTAGGCTTTATAGGATTTTGGATGAATTCAGAATTGTTCTGCAGTGTCTTTTTCCAGATTTCGGGCCACAGCCGATGCTATAACAGTCAGAAACGTTACTAAACATAATATTTCTATGGTAAATTACCTGTATTTGCAAAAACAAGGCTTGATACATAATGTCTTTTTTTATATGTGCTTAAATGCCTTAAAGTGCTTGAACCCCCCCGAGTTTAACTTTCGACTCATTGTCGCAAAGAAGTGCAAATGTTAGAAATGGGCAGGAACACTTTTAGTAAAATGCCTATAACTCCTGAACAGAATGAGATATCTTTGCCAAACTTCAGCGAACACTTCTGTAAGACCTCAATCTGAGGTCACAGAAAAAAAATTGTGGCGCTTGACCAGTTGGTGGCGCTATAAGAGGAAAAAAACATAAAAATGTATATAACTGTGCAACCATTTGTCCTATCGACATAACAATTTACTGTGAACGATCTTGGTCCAAAGTGCCTCAAGTGTCTACAAAGACATTACCGTATCTCGAAAAACATGGCCGACGAATTTTGAGCATCTGTTAGACAAGGTTCAAGTTTTTAGTTTTCCTTTAGGCTTTATAGGATTTTGGATGAATTCAGACATGCCCCTTTTCTAAATTGACCCCGCTATAGCTTCCCAAAGGATACATTTCAACATTTTTGATAATTATTGACCTAGAGAGTCCAGAGAATTGTACTGCAGTGTCTTTTTCCAGATTGAGCGAAAAACCTAGGACTAGTTCACAAAAGTAGGTTTCTCATTCATTTAACAAACAATTGGATTGATAGCAGTGGTTCAAGTTCTATCGTATGATACAAATATTGTGTGTAGTTGTGAAAGCTCTTGAAAAATGCGATATTGCCCCTGGTGGCCGTTTTCTTTCAAATTTCTCTCAGACCTTTGAGGCCGTGAGTCAGACAGGCCCTCCGTTAAACAGCCTCCCCTTTCCAACATTTTGCCATTCCTTTTCGACAATGAGTCAAAAAAGCAAATAAATTATTAAAACAAATCAATCATTAAGATGTTTTTAACTAAAATGTGAGTTTGTAATCCATGATAATGGATTATATGATGATTAAATGATGTTTTTATCAGCTGTTTGGACTCTCATCTGACGGCACCCATTCACCGCAAATTGAGGACTTACATAGGTGTTCTGAGTTTGCCAAAGATATCTCATTCTGTTCAGGAGTTATAGGCATTTTATAGTGGCCCTGCCCCTTTTGAACATTTAGCCGTTCCTTTGCAATGATGAGTTGAAAGTTCAACTTTTTTTGATAATTATTGATATTCACTCTCTAGAGAATCTGGTTTGGTTCCAATCGGGCGAAAAACCTAGGACTAGTATGCAAAAGTAGGTTTTTCAAAAAATGCTGAACATTGTAAAAAACTATTTGTTGAGTCAACTTAAAATTATTTGTTACCTGGCTGCCAACTCGAAAACAGTCAACTTGAAAAGCGACAACTTGGATATTTGAGTACACTCAACTTAAAATTTTAAGGAAGCTAAGTAACAAACACAGCTGATAAGTTTAACAAACAATTTTTTTTTTGTTTAGTCAACTCGAATATCTAAGTTGTCACTTAGTACAACTTAACATTTCAACTTGAATAAGCTTATTTGAGTTGACTGAACTTAAAACAACTTTTTTTTTTTTTTTTTTTTACAGTGAATACCTGAAAATTTTGCACAGTTTAAGATTTAGGATAGATTTTGTACTTTTGATTGCTGCAGCGCCCCCGTCAGGCCAATTGGAGCGAGCCTTGGTGACATTGTCGGAGGTGTGCGTACTACAATGCCTCCAAGTTTCACGTGGAGATCTGTGACCATTCTAACAAGCTACGCACTTAAACCTCTAACAATTAAGACACCGTTTCACAAGTCTATACTAGTAATCTAGACTAGTAGTTACTGCTGCACTTACTCGACACTTGTAGTAACACAGAGGAAATGGGTTTTGTTCCCTCCCACAGGCATTCATATATCTCTCCGTCGTTCAGCATCAAATCTGACAGAATGAGGGAGAAGTCTGCAGACTCCGTAGGATCGCTGAGGAAGTTCACGCGGTCTTCAAACCCTTTCCCGACCGTGATGACATCTCCTTGCAAGGAGATCACGTCTTTGCCCATCGCCTCCCAGTAAACTTGCAGCTCTTCCTCAGGGAATGCTGAACCATTGCAGGCCAAGATCACGCTTTCTCCAATGTACGCCTGGACCTCCGACGTCTGAAGGTAGAAACCTAGACAGACTGGAAGAGGAAACGCATTAATTCCTCAAACCACAGCTTTTAAAAATAAAAAGTTCAACCAAAAAAATGAAAACTAGTCATTCCATCACTGTCTTACCAATGGATTCTCTGCAGTGAATGGGTGCCGTCAGAATGAGAGTCCAAACATCTGATAAACACATCACAATAATCCACACCACTCCAGTCCATCAGTTAACATCTTGACAAGACAAAGGCTAAAACAAATAAATTATTAAGACAAGTCTATAATCCATAATAATGCTTTTCCAGTGAAAAAGTGCTTTGGTCTGAATCAGGAGAGAAATCTGCACAGATCAAGTACCATTTACAAGCCAAAAAGCTCTAAACAAATATATGGCTGAATTTTGAAGCATTATTATGGATTATGAACTCATATTTCAACTTTTAACTGATGTTAACTGATGGACTGGAGTGGTGTGGATTACTTGCGATGTTTTTATCAGCTGTTTGGACTCTCATTCTGACGGCACCCATTCACTGCAGAACAGCAAGTTATGAATTATTGCATTTCTCCACATCTGATGAAGAAACAAACTCATTTACATCTTGGATGGCCTGAGGATGAATACATTTTCAGCAAACTTTCATTTTTGGTTGAACTATTCTCTTAATATCAACAAATGTACAGACACCAAACAGATGAAATCCATTACTTACCTTTGAGGGTTAGAATAAAAATAAACGTAGTCCCACAAATATGCATTTCTTTTGAGAAAACCTATTAAATAAGCAAATAAAAACGATTATTTTAAACCTAATACATGCTATTATACTTGCAAATAATATAATAATCAGTGATATTGCGGTGGAGCACGTGGTGAACGGTGTTTTGAGCAGCAAATAGATCATCCAATGATCTTCTGCTCGAGCTTCCGCCTCTGCCACTCCCACAAACGCTTCTAAAGCTTTATTTAATAATGCTGATGTGTCACACTGAGCGTGAAACCAGAACCACAGAAAACACTCCACACACTGCAGTCCAATAATCTCACGCAGAGAGAGGTGCAGTTAACAAACTTCTTAGTTATATATAAATTTTTTTTTTTAATGAATATTTTTTTTACAGATTATCACAAAATAGACACTACTTTATAGTATTTAGTATTTTAGCTATTATATACTTTTTTCCATTTTATAACTTTTTATTTCTGTTTTATTAAAATCATACTATTATTTATTTTATATTTTACTAATGTATTTTATTATTAAATGTATTTCAGTTATTTGCCAAGGTAAGATTTTTTTAAGTTTAAGTTGAAATTTTAACGAACTATTATGATCCTGTTTTTTTTTTTTTTTTTTTTACAGATTATCACAAAATAGACACTTATTATTACTAAATACTTTATAGTATTTAGTATTTTAGCTTTTATTGCATTTATTAATTTTATGTATTATCTTATTTTTAATTCAAGTTTTAGTAATTTTCATGCTTTTGTCATTTTTGTTATTTTATTTTTTTTCCATTTTCAACTTTTTTTTTCTGTTTTATTAAAATCAGTATTATTTTGTATATATTTTACTTATTTTAAAGTATTTTATTGTTAAACGTATTTCAGTTATTTGCCAACATAACATTTTTTTTAAGTTTAAATTGAAATTTTAATTAACTATTACCATCCTGGTTGTTTTTTTTTTTTTTTTTTTTTTTTTTTTTTTTTTTTTACAGATTATCACAAAATAGACACTTATTTTAGCATTTTTTCATTTTATGTATTAGGTTATTTTTATTTAAAAGTTTTAGTGATTTTCATGCTTTTGTCATGTTTATTATTTTTTATAAACATTTTAGCTTGACTTTTTTCCATTTTCAACTTTTTATTTCTGTTTTATTAAAATCATACTATTATTTATTTTATATTTTACTTTTTAAATGTATTTTATTATTAAATGTTTTTCAGTTATTTGCCAAGGTAAAAAGATTTTTAAGTTTAAATTGAAAATGTAATTACTATTACAGTTTTTTTTTTTTTTTTTTTTACAGATTATCACAAAATAGACACATTAGTAAATACTTATGAATACTATTTTAGCTATTATAGCATTTATTAATTTTATGTATTAACTTTTTATTTCAAAGTTTTAGTCATTTTCATGTTTTTGTCATTTTTATTATTAATTTTTTTTTTTCCGTTTTCAACTTTTTCTGTTTTGTCTATATATATATATATATATATATTATAACAGATTATTACAAAATTATGACACTACACAGACACAATACAGCAATAATTAAATTCTAAAACTTTGTCTAAAGCACATGGGATTACTGAAATATTTTTTTAAATGCTATTACAGTATGCTATTGAAATGTATACATTTCAACTTATTTTATTTGTTTCAGTATCGTAATATTAATATTATTTTATTAATATTTGACTTATTTTAATGTATTTTAATATTCAATTTGCCAAGGTGAGATTTTTTAAGTTTAAATTGAACTTTTAGTTCAACTAAAAAGTTCAATTTACGATCCTGGTTATGCACTTCTGTCATCGAAATGATTGTTAACTGAGGAAAAACATTGTATGCATCAGATTTATTTTATCGTAGACATCAAGTTTGATGACAAGGAAAACTAAATTGAAAAAAAAAAAAACAACAACAACCACCTAAAAATGATTATGCAATAGATTGCATTACATAAGACAGTAACATTAACTTAATTTCACCTTTATTTTGTTCATTTTTATTTAGAGTCATTTCAGTGCTGCATGAAATAGGATGTTTCTCTAATACTGTTAACCAATAGCATTGCACCACAGTACTGCTTGTAAGAGCTAAAGTGAATGATAAAATGAGGATATTAAAGCAGTACTTACCAAGTCTTCAGTTTTTCAGTGTTTTTTTAAGCCTTTAAGCCTTTTAAAGTCTCGAGTTCACTAAAGTTCAGTGCGCTTCAGGGCGAGTAACATGCTGAACAGAGAGAACATGAATCCGGCGGATCTGTACGTGAGTGTCATGCTGCACAGATGCTGCTTTATGTTTAGGGCTCGAGGTGACATGAGTGCTAAAATATGACCTGACGCAAAATCACAATTACATTACACCGCAGTAATGCCATTGCATTTACAATACTGCATTGCAATTGCATTCATTTAACAGGCTGGCGATATAAAGGTTTGTTTCCGTCCTTCATGCATGTTCTGTCCACCTCAGACTTTGAGTATTTTTAATGTATAAGTCGTGTCTGAAACGTTAGACGCCGAGGCACACGGGCACCGGGATCATTTTCTGAATGATGGAATCTCTTGGCTTCACTTCAAGAATTTACACTTCAACACTTCTGGCGCTATTTTAAGACGAGTAGGACTGATCTGATTCGCACAAGGACAATGACACAAAGACCCAGCAGTTTGCTTAAATATTACCAGGCCTTCAAGCTCAGATGTAAGACTTTTTAAGACCTGCACAAATAAAATTAGCACCATATGAGTGGAATAGGGCAATGTCTATAGCGGTGTTCAAATTGAAGGGGGGTTGTAATGTCATAAGCATTAAGGGACCCCCATAACACCCCAAAAATATACTATATATGGGGTTGGGTTTTTCAATAAAACTATAATACTTTAAAAATCACAAATGTGAAGTTGAACAGTTCAACAAGCTAGAACTTAATATTAAGAAACTCACGTTTTTGCCTATTTTTGCTCTATTTTTCCAACAAAAACGGTTCGCAATAACACACATTAACTACTTGCTGCCACCTACTGGTGGTTTCACCATTCAATGTTTTAGGATTAAAAAAATCAAACCTTATTTCTGCATTTGTAATGCTTTCTGTCCTGCATTAGACAGTGCGTAAATACATCTAAATGCCAATTCAGACGCAGCATCTGTGTTCCCTCTGCATTGAAAAGATTATTTTTGTTGATAATTTTATTTGTGAGGTAACAACCTTAATGTCTTATTATTCTAAGTGACTTTATTGATTAAATATAAGAATTTTATGCAAAAGTTAATGCACACTTTCAGAAAAAAAGAATGCAGTTCAGATACAAGTTTTCACAAAAACAAAGTTTTATAAAATTATAAACTTTACAGTTGAGCCTTTAAACCATTTTTAAGAAAATGGTATTAACTATATTCAAACAAATATCAATAAATTAAATAACATAAATTAGAGGTGTGCAATACTGACAATATATATAGTCTCAGTTTTCTGGGTTTTTATTGATAACAAAAATTAGATTTTTTGGATACTCTTTTGGTTTTATCATTACCAACAAGTTTTATGAGCATTTTTACCTTTAAGACTTTTTTTTACCAAGCAAAATAAATCAGTATCAACTAAATGTATCTTTGCAATGCAGAGGAAATACAGGAGCTGCATTAGAAGTGGCATTTAGATGCATTTACACAGTTTAATGCAACTCTGAGGGACATGAAATACTTTAACCTGCAGTTACAAATGCATAAATGTTTTGAAATTTTAAACATAAACCATTGAAAACTGATTTTTGAAATTATACAAAAATAAAAAAGTACCTTAAATGTGAAATTAAATCACTGTTAAGCAAGCCATTGCTATTGAACCAAATCATTTAAAACGGTTGATTAATTCAGGAACGAAACGCCAACTGTGTTTGTGTGGCTGTGTTTGAAATGATTTTTGTTGGAGAAATGGAGCAAAAAAAGGAAACACTGTGTTCTACAACGCAAGTCTCTTAATATTAACTTGTTCATTTAACAGTTGTATAAAATCAGTATCACATTTGTAACCATGCTGACTTCTGGTGGAAAAAAGGCACTTTTTGTGTGATATGAACTATATGAAATGCCCCATATCTTGAATTATGCAATCATTCAAAATGCATTTTAATAGATTAATACAGTGAAAGAACGCACTATAAGTCTAACCTGCTCATCATGTAATGGACACACTGTCGGTGTGTTTTGATTGCTTTTCATGTTTTATTAAACCATATCGCACACCTCTATACTGTTTAGATTTTTCTTATTGATCCAGCAGTTCACATTTAAAGCTCTGCATGTTTGCAGGGTAAAAACATGGGTTGATTTTTGCATTTATCTGAACAAAAGAGTTTTATTAAAAAGGACCTGTATTTTCAAAAACTTTCCAGGGCCTTGAACATTTTTTTTCCAGATTCGCACACTTTCAAGGATTTCAAGCACCAGAGGGAACCCTGTAAGCCATAGCTCAATTATGCCCTTTCCATCAAATTTAAGACCTCTTGAAATCATAATTAAGACTTTTTAAGGCCTTAAATTTGATACAACTAGATCCCACGGAAACCCAGTATTACACAACAGAAATATGAAAAAGGCTGAAAAAATGTAAACATATTCATTTAATGTGACAGACACTGGCAAAAAGAATTTCAACAATCAAAAATATCATCATGAAAGCTTTTAACAGTTTTACACACACTTCCCTTAGACATTGATTAAAAATTAAACTTTAAAAATCACACACAGTCTAAAACATTATTACAGTCCATAAAAATAAAACACTATCCAAACTCCTAATGTTTTCATACAACACTAAAAGCTACACTATATACAAGCACAGTCTCTATAAAGATAAAGGCAAAGTGAACGAGGCTGGGCTTCATCTGCTGGAAGCGTCATTGGAAGCCTAATGCGCCACAGATATTAATAGGCCGGGCCTGTCGGGTCTCTATAAATGTTTTCCCAGTGGCCGTGGGGGCAGGAGAAGCCGGATCTCAGGACTTCCAGCTGTACGAATAGTCTCTCATGTGCAGCTGTCTGAGCGCACTCTTTCCCAGAATGCTCGGCGCTGCTAGCTGTTGAACGGAGCTCTGTTGAAGGCCACACCTGCTCAGATCCTGCACGACGGACTCCTGGAAACAACAGCAAATGAGAGAAACTCTTCAACACTAACACGCAATATTAGAAAATTGACTGTATGGGAATGCAATGTGCATCAGGTTCACTTCATTTATAAATCAGGGTTCCCACTCTGAGCCAAATGTCAAATACCCTGACTTTCACTGACTAAAAAGCTGAATTTCCATGACCTTTAACGAACGTCTCCATGCATTTGCAAGCTTTATTTACCAGTAGGGCTGGGCTATAAATCGGTAATTTCCTCGATAATTAATAAGAGTTTGATGAATGTTCGATGTAATGTTTATGCGGCAAAGGCAGCTGGTCAAAGCGTGCCACTCGGACCGTTTACCCGCTCGGATCAAAGCTGAAACAGCGGCACAGCGCCAACTTACTAGAGCAGATGTTTTCACTCGCTAAACTGTGCCAAACGCACTTGAATTCAGTGAAGAACACAAATGACTGTTTATAGCCAAACAGCGCTGACAAACGAGAAACACTGTGCTCAACGATAGACGGAAGGCTTTTTAATCAACAATTCTCATTTTCCGTAGATTTACTTTAGTAGCATTAACTGCACAGTGGTATTGTGTCAGAAATGTGGGTATATTTGTGTCAGATTTTATTCTATTATTAATATAGGCATGTATTAAATGTATTGACGGAGTAGTAATGGAATATAATTACAGTATTTTTTGTGATCGAGTTATTGTTTATGCATTTATACAAAATGTATTTAAACATTTATTGAGGTGCTATTTTTGTGGTTATAACTGTTTATCATGATACTACGGAAGAGCAATGGTTAAAAAAAAAAAAAAAAAATACATTTCATCATAAAAATGAGATTGCTACAATTTTTACAGACATTACTGATTTTAATAATGAACATAAATCTACATCTGCATTCGAATAAAGCTACCACCAAACAGTGTTGGGGAAAGTTACTTTTAAAAGTAATGCATTACAATATTGCATTACTTCTTAAAAAAGTAACTAATAATGTTACTTAGTTGCTTTATGGAATGTAATGCGGTACATTACTTTTGCATTACTTTATAAATCTAGTTTGTTTTTTTATATAAAAAGTTACATTTTAAGCAAATGTAAAAGCCCTGTCACACCAAAAAGTGAAATGAATAAGCCTAAGGCTGAAGGAAAAGTAAATTCATGTCTGTACAGTAGAACTGTAGGAAAAAGTAATCCAACACTCTTCAGCAATGAGAAAAATGAAGCACAAATATTAAAGTAAGTTTTGCTGCTTAGTTTGGTTGAATTGGCTCAACAAAAGTCAGCAGTGAAGTCATTGGTTAATAAAATGGGATTAAATACATAAAAGGAAACAAAAAGTAACTGGCGTTACTTTTTTTGAAAAAGTAACCAAGATATTTTCTTGTAAATGAAAAAGTAATGCGTTACTTTACTAGTTACTTCAAAAATGTAATATTATTATGTAACTTGAGTTACTTGTAATGCGTTACCCCCAACACTGCTACCAAAAGTGTATTTCTAAGAGACAAAATTTTTTTATTATTATTATTAATATTATCAGGTAACACAAACCCGTTTCTTGATTTTAAACAATATTACTCAATATTATTAAAACAAAACAAAATACTTTTTTCCTATTTCTATACTTATTTTGTTAAGGAAAAATTACTGGAAAAAGTGTGAAGAATTAAAAAAACATGAAGTGTTTGTCATGTTCTGACCATAAAGAATATTTTAAAGCCACATTTAACGGTCTGGTTTTTACATTGTAGCAAAAATCTGCTTTTAAAACCTGAAAGAAATAAAAAAATGATAATCATCATTATCGACTGATATGAAAAATAAAATTATTGTGATGATGATAATTTTTTGGCCATATCACCCAGCCCTAGTTCACAGACATTTTTAGTACAAAACACATACACTACTTTTTTTTGTTGCTTTGATAATTTTCTGTACCATTTCTACAGAAATTAATTTACGGCTTTTGCTTCCATAACCATAGGCAAAACATGTGAAACAATGCAATAAAACTAAATACGGTATAGAAAAATGACATTTTGAAAAAATGGAAACAAAAGATTTAAAGCAACAATCAAAAATCCCAGATATTCCATGACTTGGACAAAATAAATATTAAATTCCCTGACTTTCAATGTCTGCAATAGACCTTTTAAAATTCCATGATATTCCAGAAAAACAAAACAATATAAAAGTAAAATGCAATAAATAAAAATAAAATAAATGAGAAAGGGAAATAAAATGCAATTAAAAATAATTAAAAACTATAATAATAACAACCATAGGCAAAAAGTGTGAAACAACACAAAACAAAATACGGTATAGAAAAAAATAACATTTTGATAAATGGAAACAAAAAATTTAAAGCAACAAACAAAAATCCCTGATATTCCATGACCTGGACAAAATAAATACAAAATTCCCTGACATTCAATGGCTAGAATAGACCTTTTAAAACTCCACAACATTCCAGAAAATCCATGACCCATGGGAACCCTGACCAATGTGCATCATTTCCAACAGAAGGACAGAAGTTTAAAGCACTTCAGCAGTATTAAGCCAAAACATAAGAGTTTTATGATTAGGGTTTGAAATCGTACTATTATTATACCTGTTGCTGAGGTTCGGGGGGCTGGCTGATGGGCACGTTGAGGACGGCTGTGGGTTCGTGAGTGTAGAGACCCACAGAAAACTCTCCCTTTTGAGCGGGTTTGAGGAGCTGTGTCAGCGCGTGGAGCGTGTGGGGCATGATGGGTCCTGTCACCTCCAGACTGCACACGTCCTGATAGCCCATTCTCACCTGAGTCTTCACATTCACAGTACGGGCCTGGAATGTTTTCATGTGAGGCGGAAGAGAGATGCAGACAAAACGTTTTCATTAGAAAAAACAAAGGATATGTAATAAAATATTAATAAAATAACATTATAGTACAATAAATAAAATTACAATATAAAGAAAACTTGAAAACATTAAATTAAAAAGCAAATATAAAAATACAATATATAAGTGAAATGCAATAAAAATGGAAAAAAGCAAAATAAAAAAATTCTAATGAAAAGGAAAAAATGGCATAAATAAAAATAAACAAAAATACAATAAGTAAAATACTATGCATAAAATTGAATTGAAAAAAAATGCAACAAAATATAAATATACATATATTACTTAGAAAATTTATAAATAACATCAATATTAACAATATTTAAGCTTAAAGTTTTTAATTATTAAAGTTAATTTAATTTAAATTTTCATATAAAATAAAGATTATAATTAAATTAATACTAAAACATTTTAAAATCTTTTCAAATACTACAATCATATGAAACCACTTATTTAAAGTATATTAACAAATCTTTACATTATATATAAAATTAATGAAAACATCACAACATAATAGGTTACATTTTTTTTTATAAAAAACTAATATGAAACGTTACATCATAAACAATACAATAGCATTACAAATTTTATATATGAATAAAGCCCACTTAATTCATTTTATTTAATAAAATGCAAATCTAAATAAAAATAAATACTAAAACTTATATGAAATCACATATTAAAAATTAAACTGTATACATGCTTTTAAATGTCATATATAAAACCATAAAAAGAAATTTAATTTAACAAAAAAAAGCAACAAAATAAAATGTAAAAACCAATAAAAATGAACAATATAAAAGTAAAATATAATAAATTAAATTGAAGAAAAATGCAATAAATAAAAATTAAATGCAAAAAAGTACATTTAAATACAATAAATAATGCAAAAGTGAAAAATTAAAAACAAAATGCTAAAAAAAAAATACAATAAATAAAGGAAAAAGTAGAATTTAAATGTAATCAAATAATACAATAAATTAATAAAATATAAACAAAAGTACAATAAAACAAAATAAATTCAATTCAATAAAATAAATGTACAGCCATTTTTGTAAATATGTGAATACATTAGTCTAAATTAAAGGGAAAAATAAACATGGTTGAATGCTAATAATATGACAGCAGCACAAATTCAGAACGTCGTACCTTTAGCGAGTGCAATGTGGCCCCTTTGAAGGCTGTAGGGGCCAGCAGCGTAGGAGGAAGTCCCGCCTGAGAACCGGCTCCAGCCACCAAACTCTTACAGTTAATGAGGAAGTTGAGCAGCGTGAAAGTGTTCAAACCTTCCACCAACACCACAGACTCCGGCCTGTGATCCAAGCGAACCTCTCTGTGCTCCTTACGACTGTGGAGTGACTTAAGGAACAAGGCCAGGTGAACTGAGCATTTAGGGCTAACAAACCACATATGAAAACAATTTAGAGAAGTACAGCACATTATAAGCTTGCAATATTTACATTTCATCACACGCATACACTACCAGTCAAAAGTTTTCAAACAGTTCAATTTTAAATTTTTATTTTTTGTGTGAAAAAGTCTCTTCTGCTCACCAAGCCTGCATTTATTCGATTCAAAATACAGCATAAGCAGTAAAATTGTGAAATAACTTTACTATTTAAAACAACTGCTTTGCATTTGAATTTCCATTTGCGTTTTAATATGCAATTTATTTCTGTGATCAAAACTGAATTTGATGAAAAAAAATGAATGAATGAAATTGAAATGTAAAAAAAAAAAAAAAGGGCAACAAAATATAAATATATATTTTATATAAAATGTATAAATAACACCAACAATAATTTAATGATATTTAAGCTTAAAATTGTATATTTAAATTTTCATATAAAATAATAAGATCAAAATTAAATAAATCAATACTAAAACCATTTAAAAATATTTTCAAATACTAAAATCATACAAAACCACTTATTTAAACTATTTAAGTGTACAGTAAATATTTAATATATAAACAAATCTCTTTACATTATATATAAAATTAATGAAAACATCAATAATAACAACATCATAATAATAGATTATTTACAATAAATGCTAAAACAACAAAAAATAATATATAAAATGTTACATCATGAACATCATAAAATAGCATTAAAAATGTATATATTAATACAATTTTTTTTTTTTATTATTTGACTGGTAGTGTGCATGTGATGAATTTTCAGCATCATTACTCCAGTCTTCAGTATCTCATGATCCTTCAGAAATCATTATAATATACTGATTTGCTGTTCAAGAAAAATGTATTACTATTATTAGTATTTAAAACAGTTAAGTAAATTTTTTTTCAGGACTTTTTGATGAATAGAAAGATCTAAAGATCAGCGTTTATCTGAAATAAAAGCTTTTGTAACATTATACACTATACCACTCAAAACTTGGGGTCAGTATGATTATTTTTTTTTGGGAGAGAGAAAAAAAATGATAGAAATAATACTTTTATTTAGCAGGGATGCTTTAAATTAATCAAAAGTGATGATAAAGACATTTATGATCTTACAAAAGATAAATGCTGTTCTTCTGAACTTTCTATTTATTAAAAAAAAAAAAAAAAAAAAAAAAAAAAAGGAAAAAAATTCTACTCCGTTGTTTTCAATAATAAATGTTTTTTCAGCAGCAAATCAGAATATTAAAATAATTTCTGAAGGATCATGTGACTGGACTAATGCTGACAATTCAGCTTTGAAATCACAGGAATAAATTACATTATAAAATATATTCAAATAGAAAGCAGTTATTTTAAATAGTAAAAATATTTCAAATTTGTATTTTTTTTTCTGTCTTTTGGATCAAATAAATGCAAGCTTGGTGAGCAGAAGAGACTTCTTTAAAAATAACATCAAAAACCTTACTGATTGAACTGGACATACCATGTGAATATGTAAAGACTGTTTAGATTATATGTTGCAACTCATTTACTGGCACCACAATGTGTCCATATTTTATTTAAATGCAGCCCGGGCTGATTGTAAAGGATACAGTTTGATAGAAATGGCATCTGGCTTTTTGATCTTGTCTTGGACGCCCATCTCCTTCAGCCAGGAAAATCCACCGTCGTCATCATCTTCGTCATCCTCCTCGTTTTCACTGTGCTCGCTTAATCTGTAAAAAGCAAAGACGACGAATGAATTGATCAATACTGAAAGCAGATCACAATCCCATAAGAAGTCAGTGCTCATGTTCATCTACTCACACAGCGCCGCTGGACGTCTCATCGCCGTCAGTCTGCTGAACGCTCTCACCCAGCTGAGATGAAGCCAGCTCTTTGCTCTTCCTCCTCTCCTCCAGCAGAGGGAGTGAGAACTCTATCCCTGAACACAACAAACACAATACACAGCCGTTTAGAAGAGCAAACACTGACAGACTTCAGAAAACAATAAAACATCACTTGTGGCTATGCAAATGTGTGACCCTGGGCCACAAAACCAGTCTTAAGCAGCACAGTAATATTTGTAGCAATAGCCAAAAATACATTGTATGGGTTTAAATAATAGATTTTTATGCCAAAAATCATTAGGATATTATGTAAAGATCATGCTCCATTAAGATATTTTGTACATTTCCTAGCGTAGATATCAAAACTTAATTTTTGATTAGTAATATGCATTGCTAAAAAATTCATTTGGACAACTTTAAAGCAATTTCTGGCAATTTTCTCAATATTTTGATTTTTTTGCACCCTCAGATTCCAAATTTTTCAAATAGTTGTATCTCGGCCAAATACTATCCTATCCTAACAAACCATACATCAGTGGAAAGCTTATTTGTGACCCTCATAAGTGTAAATATTTCAAAATTAAGATTTTTATATCATCTGAAAGCTGAATAAATAAGCTTTCCATTTATGTATGCGACTTCTCACAATAAGCTTTAAAGTGTTTACATCTCACAATTCTGAGAAAAAAGTCAGAACTGTGAGTTTTTAACACGCAAATGTGAGAAAATAAGTCAGAATTATGAGAAGTCGCAATAACCTTTTAACCTTTTTTATTTAGTGACAGAAAAGGGCTTTTTCTTTACTATTTCTACTGAAATTAATTTATGTTTTTATGATTTCAGGGGTTAAACACTCTGAATGTTTGTAATCAAGTTCATCATTCAGTTTTTTTTATTTCTTCACCTTTAGTTTTTGCTTTTCTAACATCTACTTTTCACACCCAGTCTTTGAAGTGGTCATTTTGTAGCCAAAACTCTTTTTACAAATTTACATTTTCCAGGCATGTTTGCCTTAGTTATCAGGTACAGCCTGGTGACTGCATTTGACTGTAGTGATTGCCAGTTGACGTGGGGGAAGGGGATTAAATAGCGTTGAAAAATAGCCTAACGTAAAGGCAAAACGTGCAAAACAAGTATAGAATAATTACATTGACAAATGGAAACTAAAATTCAAAGCAACAAACACAAATCCCTGATATTCCAGGATTTGGTCCTTGGACCAAAAAAATATTAAATTCCCTGACTTTAAATGACTGGAATAGACTTTTTAAAATTCCATGATATTCCAGAAATTCCATAAACCGTGGGAACCCTGTTGTAAACACTGGGTCGGTCCTTCTGCAGTGCTGTTAGAAAAAGATATGAGAGTTTTTCCACATACCCTAACTGTCTTGAACCGGAGTGCACATCGGACAGAGCTAGACAAGATGAGCATTTGTGGTGCAAATATTAATCTATTCATGAAAATGACAAATCGCTAGATAGGACCCTTCTTCCTCGTCTGGGATCGTTTAGAGCCTTTTGAAGGTGCATTTAAACTGCATTTTGGAAGGTCAAACTCGAGGGCACCATTGAAGTCCACTATATGGAGAAAAACCCTGGAATGTTTTCCTCAAAAAACAATTTCCTCACAACTGAAGAAAGAAAGACATGAACATCTTGGACGACAAGGGGGTGAGTAGATTATCTGTCATTTTTGTTCTGGAAGTGAACTCAGGGTTCCCACTGTAAGCCAAATGTCAAATTCCCTGACTTTTCCCTGACTTTCACTGACTAAAAAGCTGAATTTCCATGATCTATAATGAACGGATCCATCCATTTGCAATCTTTATTTACTTGTTTACAAACGTTGTTAGTACAAAACTATGGAAGCCCGTTTCTGTCACTAAATGAAAAAAAAAAAAGATAAAAGTTAAAGTTAAAACTCGCAATTCTGACTTTTTTTGCAGTTGCGAGTTTGTATCTTGCAATTCTGACTTTTTTTTCTCAGAATTGTGAGATATAAGCTCATTTCTGAGGAGAAAAAAATACTGATATACTCACAGAATTGCGAGTTTATCTCACACAATTCTGACTTAACTCTCAATTGTGAATTTATATATCATGCAATTCTGACTTAACTCACAATTGCGACTTTTTATCTCACAATTCTGACATTTTTTCTCGTAATTGCGAGTTTATATCATGCAATTCTGCCTTTATAACTCGCAACTGCAAATTTTTATCTCACAATTCTGAGAAAAAAGTCAGAATTGCGAGTTTGTATCATGCAATTGTGAGAAAATAAGTCAGAATTGTGAGATCAGTCGCAATAACCTTTTTTTAGTTTTTATTTAGTGGCAGAAACTGGCTTTTTCTGTACTATTTCTAAAGAAATTCATTTATGTTTTTTATGATCTCAGGGGTTAAACACTCTGAAGGATTTTCTCTTTGTAATCAAGTTCATCGTTCAGTTTTTTTTTTATTTCTTCACATTTAGTTTTGCTTCTCTATCATCTACTTTTCACGCCCAGTCTTTGAAGTGGACATTTATGTAGCTCTTGAAATTTACATTTTCCAGGCATGTTTGCCTTAGTTATCAGGTACAGCCTGGTGCCTGTATTTGACGTAAGTGATTGCTAGTTGACGTGGGGGAAGGGAATAAAATGGTAAAACACAAATAGAAAAATTACATTTTGCTAAATGAAAACTAAAATTTAAAGCAACAAACAAAAATCCCTGATATTCCATGACTTGGACCAAAAAATATTAAATGACTGGAATAGACCTTTTAAAATTCCATGATTTTCCAGAAATTCCATGAGAAATTCCATGGGAACCCTGTGAACTAATCTTTTAAGTGCATTTTAGATTTGAGTCACAAATTCAAGTGAAATGCTTGCATGAGGAGCTCTGGTTGAAAGCGCAGTGACTCTTACCCTCCGCCTTCATGGCCTCTCGCAGCCCTCTAGTGGTGGGGGACAGCAGTGCGCTGATGCCTTTAGCGCCGCTCAGGCCGGCCGCTCTGAACAGCACCGTGAACTGATACGAACACAGGTAGAAATACGGACAGAGTCGGGCCTTCAGCAGACTGTAGAGAGACGTCAGACTTACGGACCTACAACACACACATAACCTCAGTCAGAAACACATTTAGTGTGTGGACCAGGCCAGGATTTATTTTCATGCATATAACGCCATCGTACCAGTCGCTCATCAGACTCTGCTGCAGCGCTGCGTCCTGTGCCCACGGCATGCACTTGCCAGTGAACTTGCGTTCTGCGCCGATTCTTGGAAACAGGGAGAGCCAGGGCAGAGACGGGTGCTGCCAGTACTGAAGACACTGCTGAAAACCACAGCGCAGCTCGGCACAGCCCCGCGGCTCCTGCAACACACACCACAATAACTTAAGAAACACACATTTTATAGTTCAGCATGATTTCATCTTACCGGAATGTGACCCAAGACCACAAAATCAGTCAAAAGGGTCAATTTTTCTTAATCGAGATTTATACATCATCTAAAAGCTGATGCGTGATAAATAAGCTTTCCATTGATGTATGGTTTGTTATGATAGGGCAATATTTGGCTGAGATACAAATATTTGAAAATCTGGAATCTGAGGGTATAAAAAAAAATCTAAATATTGAGAAAATCACCTTTAAAATTGTCCAAATTAAGTTCTTAGCAATGCATATTACTAATCAAAAAAAAAGTTCTAATATATTTACAATAGGAAATAAATGAATAGTTAAAAAAATCTATATTATAATATTACTATATATATAAAGCTTATATAAGCTTGTATTTTACAAACAAAACAAAATATTAAAAAAACTTTATGACATATAATAATTTAAATCTTTTAATACCAAATTATTTAATATTAAAATTGATGTAATATTACAATAAAATTATACATTTTTATAAATGAAAATGTATAAATAAATAATAGAAATATCTAAACCATAAACCATACAGAAATTCTTATTAAAATGATTTAAAAATGTATAGAAAGTATTTAACAAAAATATGTATATGTATTTTATATATATATATATATATATATATATATATATATATATATATATATATATATACACACACACACACACATATATATATATGTGTGTGTGTGTGTGTATATATATATATATATATATATATATACACACACACACACACATATATATATATATATAACAATTATTTATACAAAAATAATGGCAGCATAACATAAAATAAACAATAGTTTCAAAATAATAGATTTTAATTATTTAGTAGTATAAAATAAAAAAAATGTTAAAACAACAAACTATAGAAACTTTGAAATTACACACTAAAACTATAAAAAACGGTATGCAAAATTATATATAAAATAAATGTGTTACATCATAAACCTAATAAAATAGCCTCATGAATGTAACAATTGAATAAAAAATTTTTTTTTTTTTTATTTAATAAAATAAAAATATAAATATTACAAATATAACTATATCACTAATCTAAATATTAAAACGTACGAAATCACACATTAAAAATATAAAACTGTCTTAAGTAGCACAGGTATATTTGTAGCAATATCAAAAAAAACATTGTATGGGTCAAAATGATTGATTATCATTAGGATATTAAGTAAAGATCATGCTCCATGAATATATTTTGTAAATTTGCTACTATAAATATATCAAAACTTATTTTTTTGATTAGTAATATGCACTACTAAGAACTTAATTTGGACAACAGCAATTTTTCAAAAGGTAATTTTCTCAACATTTTGATCTTGCACTCTCAGATTCCAGATTTTTAAATAGTTGTATCTCAGCCAAATATTAAATAATATTTTAGATTGTGTATAAATCGCAATTTAAAAAAAAAAGACCCTTATGACTGGTTTTGTGGTCCAGGGTCGCACATAAAAATTATAAAAACAGCACAATACAATATTTTAAAACATAACTAAGTAATTTATCAGTAGTCTGACTTCTACTAGTAGTTTTAGATTATCTACAGAAAACATCTAAAGACAAGACTGCTCCCTTTATCTGTGTCCTTACCTGTATATGAGCAGGTAAGCTTGCGAACTCGGCCCTGCAGTGAGAGCTCAAACCTTGCGCCTCCTCCTGCGCCTTCAGATGCTCAGACCAGGAGAACGACTGAGAAGACGTGAACAACAGACGAGTTTTAAGGGACCAATCGGCCGGAAACTCCAGACACACTTCAGCTGGAGCTGCGTCGCAAACCGCTTCTGGACTCTAGAGATAAAAACTCGTCACTCAACCTCATGAAAACAGATAAACCACCACTGAAATCATGAGGAACTATTAGTGGACATCAGACAGATACCTTTAGCACTGGAGTGGATCTCTCCGGCTCAAACAGGTCCTCCTCAAACAAACCATCATCTTCAGAGAGAGACACAGGTGTCTGCAAACAGATCACAACAAAAACATCAGCATCTGTAAACTTACTAAAAAAAAATTAGAAAAATATTAATTTTTATGATAAGGCTGAGAAGGCTATCTAGAAATCCGATCTTAAACAAAATTAGACATCAAAACTTTGTAATGTACAGAAGAAATTCTGAATAACTAAGTTAATGATAACATCATTATTATTATTATGAGTAAATATAAACCCCACACAACCCCATGATAACAGATAAAGTCTAAAAAGTAGACTTTATATAGTTATTAAAATGATACAAAAGTGATACTAAAATTATTTTTAAAATATCAAAACTTTATGTACAGAGAAAATTAGATAAAAAGAATATCTTGGTTAATGATAACATTATTTTTTATCATTGTTATTTTGAGTAAATATAAATCATGTCACAACCCAATGAGCCCACTACTTAAACTATAAATAAATAAATATTAAACTACAAATACTAATATATATATATATATATATTAAATACATTAAACATGAATATTTATTCTAGAAAGCACTATTTATTATAATTAAAATGATTAAAAAAAAAACAAATACAGAAAAGAAAATTCAAATCAAACCTTTACATAGAAGCAATTATGAATAACATAACTATACAAGTCTATAGAAAAATATTTAACCAGAAATGCAAGCATTATTTTATATAAAAAAAAAGAAAAAGAAAAATACTTTAATAATATAACACAGCATGGCATAATAATAATAATAATAATAATAATAATAATAATAATAATAATAATAATAATAATAAATATCTGAATTAAAGTAATATTTAAAATGTATAAAAATAAAATGATATTACAAAAGGTGCATATACATTATATATATATATATATATATATATATATATATTTTTTTTTTTTTTTTTTTTTTTAAATCAAAACTTTATGTACAGAAGCAATTAAGAACAATATGACTATATAAAACTCTATAGAAAAACATTTAAACAACATAGGAAATATTATTTTATAAGTATTAAAAAGTACTCTTTATATACTTATTAAAATGACATAAAAGCAATAAAAACTAAAAGTACAGAAGCAATAATGAATAATACCACTATAAAAGTCCATAAAAAAATATTTAACCATAAATGCAAATATTATTATATATTATAAAGTAGTAAAATACTTAATTTTATATATTATATAATACTTTTATATTAAATTATTATTTATTTTTATAGATATTTTAATATAAATAATATTTATAAAAAATAAATAATATTAAAAAATTACAAATACCTTTTTATTTTTTTAGATATAATGAATTGCTTTAATATACATACATATTTTATACATATTGATAACATAATTAAAATATAATTCTGTTTAGATTTTATTTATATGTGTGTTATATGTATGCATGTGTGTGTAATGGTAGATGATGTACAGTTACTGTACTGTAATATACCCTTCAGTCACCTTTATCTCGTGTTGTTTTTGTTGGTCATTGTTGAACAGCTCCTCTCTCAATGCCGTTCCAGCGTTCAGACGTTCTTCTATAAATCTCGCGTCCAAAACCACAGCTGCCGCCTTTTTTCCTTCCACAGCGGCGTTGTGTCCGTCGCAGTATGATAAAGCTCTTTTCTTGGGACTGTTGTACGTGTTCTCGATGTTCGCGAACGGATTTCTCCGCTTGACGCCGCCGCTCGTGCGGCCCGGTGCGTTCAACAGCGGCCCCGGAGAGAACGGCCGCACTCCGTCCACCGACACCGCCGGACTCGATGTCCTCCGACCGGGTCCTTCGCTCCTCGCTCGCTTCCGTCTCATCCGCAGAACATCGGACGGTTTTTTAAAGCTGGGAGAGTAGCAGCCCAAATCCGCCATTCTGAACGTTTCAAGAGATTATTGTTATGAAGCGGGAACTGCGGTGGTTGAACGACTCTTGTTTTGTTCGGAACGCAAAGCTCAAAATTTCGCGCGTAGCGGAATTACGTCAGTACGTTGCGTAATGACGCAAATAAGTGCGTCGGTGTAGTAGTAAAACACCCGACAAATGTAAAGTCACTGCTGTTTCATATTTCTTTTTCTAATATTGAGTTAATATCTATATATTTGAATATTAAATATATACATATCCTAGAATTACTTTTGTACGTACATGAAAGATTGTGTAGATTTTGTGGACTAATTAATTTAACTTTGCATAATATAATATAATATAATATAATATAATATAAAATAATATAAAAATAAACAAATAATAACATATTTAATAACACATAATAATAATAATAACACATTTAAAGTATTTTCCAGCTGATTTTTAATTATAATATAATATAATATAATATAATATATGCTTTTATATTATTTATTTATCAGTACAGATTTAAAGTATATAAATATAATATAATTAAAGATATATAAAGATATAAATCAATTATAAAGACGTTTATTTATTATTTATTTATTTATCATTTAAATGCATATATTTATCATTTTCCAGCATATAATATAATACAATATTTAAATAAAATAAATAATATTTATTTATTTATCAGTACACAGTATTTTCCAGCTGTTTTTAAATAATATAATATAATGTAATATAATACATTTTATTTATTTATTTATCAGTACAGATTTAAAGTATTTTCCAGCTTTTTAAAATAATAAATTAATAATATAATATAATTTAATTTATATTATATTATAGATATATAAAGATATAAATACACTATAAAGATATTTATTTATTAATAGAGATTTAAAGCAGTTTTTAATTAATATAATATAATTAAAGATATGAATAAATTCTAAAGATACTTAAAAGTATTTCCAGAAGTTTTTAAATAATATAATATAATATAATATAATATGATTAAAAATATTAAACATATATAGAGATATAAATAAATTATAAAGATATTTATTTATTTATCAGTAGAGATTTAAAGTCTTTCCAACAGTTTTTAAATAATATAATATAATGTAATATGATTGTAAATATTAAACATATATAAAGATATAAATAAATTATAAAGATATGTACTTTTTTTAAAGTACTTTTTTTAATGCTAGCAAGCAAAACTTCCTCTGTCACTCCTGTCTTTCAATATGTCAGCATCTAGATTAATGAGAGCATGTCACAATTAATTGCCTGCTATTCATCATTTGCATCAGTGATTAATGAGGATGTGAGGTGTCAGGAGCTGAATATTGTGGGTATGGATGAATTGTCGGAGGTTCTGGTTTTTCAGATCGATCCTGATGACACGCGTGATGAATGACCGCCTGACCCTCAGCTAAATTTGGGCATTTTTATAATAATATAAAGATTAGATTTGGTTTTTGAAGAATATATTTACATGAAAACACAAAATCAGCTTTGCAAAAAGCGAAAGACCCCAGAAATGTCCTCTAGACTTCTCAATAATGTCTCAAGCTGCACTCTTAAAAATAAAAGTGCTTCATGATGGTTCTGTTTTTTATGGTGAAAGAAGGTTCTTTTAGATTAGAAAGAGATTAGAAAGAGATGGTTCTTTAAAGAACCTTTGACTGAATGGTTCTTATCCAAGAATATTTCTTCTATTGCATTGCTGTGAAGAACCTTTTGAAGCACCTTTATTTTTGAGATTGTGGGCTCAGATTTGCTCAAGAAGCCAAAACCTGTGATCAAAAGTCAGTAAGAACTAGTAAAGTAAAAGGTTCGCTTCACTGCAAAATAAATAAATAAATAAATAATATATATATATATATATATATATATATATATATATATATATATATATAAAACTTTATTTATTTTAATAAATTATATATATTAATTTGAAATAAATACTAATAAAATATATATAATAAATAAATAAATTATATATATCAAAGTCAGTAAGAACTAGTCAAGTAAAAGGTAAAGGTTTTTTAAACGTTATTTATTTTTATGAATTATTTAATAAATTATATTTTATATATATTAAATTAGAAATAAACCATAATAAAATATATATAATAAATAAATAAATTATATATATCAAAGTCGGTAAAAACTAGTAAAGTAAAAGGTTTGCTTCACTGCAAAATAAATAAATAAATATAAATAAAATAATATATATATATATATATATGTGTGTGTGTGTGTGTGTGTGTGTGTGTGTGTTTAAACGTTATTTATTTTAATGAATTATTTAATAAATTATATTTTATATATATTAAATTAGAAATAAACCATAATAAAATATATATAATAAATAAATAAATTATATATATCAAAGTCAGTAAAAACTAGCAAAGTAAAAGGGCTTCACTGCAAAATAATAATAATAATAATAAAAAAAAAATATACACACACACATACACACAAATTATTTATTTATTTATTTCATTTTCATTTAATATCTAAAACTTAATTTTAGATGTCATTTGCTCATTTCTTTATGCTTTTTATATGAACTTGCTGTGTTTTCCAATATGTACATTTGGGAGGATTTATTTATTTATTTATTTTTTACATTTAGTTAAACTATTAAACAACTATTATTGTCAAAAAGCAGAAAAAAATGTGTAATCATAATTAAAATAAATAAATAAATAAATAAATGAGAACAAAAAAAAAACAAAAAAAAAAACACAAACGCACACACACACAAACCCCAAAAACACAAATCATTATCATAAAACATTATCATAAAATGCATTTATTTTTGTAATTGTCTGGTAATTATTTATATTTATGCAAAACAATTTAGCTTGTTTATATCAGCTGCCTGAATGGAATACTAAAATCAGCTGATATTGTTTTAATATTAATTATTGTTAGTAATTGTCAGAATTTCACAAATATTTAAATATTCCATACATAATCATTAGAGTATGATAAAAATGCACTATGAATATTATATGAATTGATTAAATTCACCGGCATATACCATTAGTGTGTATGCATTAGTGTGTTTTAGATGGTTGCAAATATATTTTTGTTTTTAGTTTGGTGGACTTTCTTTCCAAAATAATCAAGTAGACCCAAAGCACAAAAAGCATCAGACAGACTCTGATTACTAGAAATAACCCCATTATTCAGCATTTTCAGCGGAGTATTTCTCTCTCTCTCAGAAAGACAGTCAGCTAGCCGGCTGTGTGTGTTTGTGGGTGTTTCTGTCATGTTGCTCTCACACCCTCAGCTCTTTTTATAAAGGCGATTTGATTTTATAGGCCTTGGCCCGACTCCTAGACCACAATTATAGCCGAGGCCCGGCTGGCAGCGTCCCGGGACAGGTCTGTCTTTATTTAGCCTCTGCGTCTCCTGCGGGTCTGTGTGTGTTTAATTCTGGCCAGAAAGAGGGAAGTACAAATAGAGGGGAAGAAGGAACATTGTAAACGAGAGCGAGCGAGAAAGAGAGAGAGAGTGGTTTATCTGTCGTATCTGCAGGCTGCGGGCAGGTCGAGGCTCGTCTCTGTGTAAATTCTTCCTGGGTCGAGAATAGTACACAGACGCATGAGCCGAGAGACGGGGGCGTTTAACGCTGCCACATGCTCAATAGACCAACAGAGATGACACACAACAGTTGGAAAAGCGTGAGAAGTATGTTCAAGTCAATGTCAAATGCCATTTCACGGCTGTAATGTGATGTATTTCTAGTGAAAGTGGACGTTAAATGAGTATAAACTTAGGAAATGATTTGATTTCATCCATCAGGAGCAGGAAACGTTCTCTTAAAGTTATAAACAAATAGAACTTTCATTCAGAGTCATCTGGTTGAAGTTACAGTGTTCATAGAATGTTTGTTAAACGTTACTTTTACGTAAAATTTGTTTCAGAAAACATTCTAAAAAAGTAACATTCTCATGTTTGCAAAGTGATCAAATGGAATGTTCCCTTAACGTTGGTTAAAAACTGGATGTTTTGAAAGTTCAAAGAACATTCCAAAATAACGTTTATTGGAGCAAATCGTTCTTGAATTGTTATTTTAAGTTGGGTAGATCTTTAATTCGTCCCCTCTAAGTTTACTTCACCATTTTACAAAAAAAAAATAAAAATCTAATCATGACAAACTATATATCGTTGGAAAAGTCCAAATTATTTAGGAAAAGTAATAGATTAATTTATGAAAGAGTGCTTTATAAAAATTCATCCTTCGAAAGCCATTTTAAAATCAGACATTGCATTAACATGGAAAATGGACATCCAAATCATGTTACAAAATGTTTTCGTTCGTGACTTACAAAGAATTAAGTTTGAATACTGCGTTTTCATGTCTATATACATTATTCATGCATTTTTTTTTTTTTTTCTCTGAAGTTGGATGTTTGTCTTGCGTTTTTAAAATGTTCAGAAAACATTTAAAAATGTCCATGTTTGCAAAATGATTAAATGGAATGTTTTTCAACATTGAGATTTATGCATTGCCTGAAAGCTGAATAAATAAGCTTTCCTTTGATGTATAGTTTGGCCGAGATACAACTATTTGAAAATCTGGAATCTGACGTGCAACAAAATCTAAATATTAAGAAAACTGCCTTTAAAGTTGTCCAAATGGAGTTCTTAGCAATGCATATTATTAATCAAAAATTAAGCTTTGATATATTTTCCGTAGGAAATTTACAAAATATTTTCATGGAACTTGATCTTTACTTAATATCCTAATGATTTTTGGGATAAAAGAAAAATCGATGACCCATACAATGTATTTTTGGCTATTGCTACAAATATACCCATGCTCCTTATGACTTGTTTTGTGGTCCACGGTCACATATAACTAAAACTAAAGCTGAAATAAAAATCACTGAAAACAACACATGTATTAAAAATACAAAAAATGACAAAAACTAAAATTAAAACATAATATTAAAATAAAACTGATAGTATCTCACAGATACTAATATATATATATATATATATATATATATATAGTTTTTGTATTTTACCTACTATTTATTTATACCTAATGCACAATCAAATTTGCTGGCCAGGTTTACTGCATATGTGATAAATAAAAATCTTGAATCTTAATTGCATTGAGACAAAAGTGTCTCTATATTACAGCTGGTTGAAATGTAGGACATTTCTTTTTTTCCCTTTTAGGATAATGTGCTAATTAATCAACTGTTCACAGTAAAAGGTGTATTAAATTAGATTGAGTTTTAGCCTTAAAACAATAACTTTGAGTGATTCAATAGAAAATCCATCTTTGTCTCTGCTCAAACTGTTCAGAAAGAATTTATAAATAATCCAAATTAGGTTTTAAAACCTTCTTAAGGAATCATAAGTGTTGCTTGCTTGTGCAAAAACTGTCTGAAAATTGTAATGGACTGTAGAAGATAAAATGGAATTGCATTTCTTGTACCAGGTACCATGATAACTGGACAGTTGCATTATATATGCACTTTGGAGCATGTGAAATCCATCTTTTATGACTGTAATTAATGATAGTATGATAGCATATATCTAGTTGATTTCAAACCCTGAACTAATAAGAAATAAACACAAGACACATGATATAGAAATAAGCAGTTTCTTCACAACAAAGTGTTATATTCTCCAAAGAAATGTCAAAAAGGGACAAAGAGGAAAAAAACGAAGCTGCATTTCAAAAGGTTTTTGCTCGTTTCACAATTGTGGGAGTCGAGAACCGTGTCGAGTGTGTGAGGCGATCAAACCGCCCGAGTCTTTTACAATCTATTTACATAAAAACCAGGTCCATGATTCTCCCATCTCCCATCCAGCCGACCGGCAAACCGTGACGTGAGCGCATCAGTCGGAAAGCTTGAATTCGCAGAGAGCGTGTATCACCGTAAATCTAGCGGAGAGAACGAGCGTGAAAGGCAGTGACCGGGCGAAGTCTCGTAAACCTGGAAATGTAAAGAGTCAGAAGTCTGTTGAAGCTCTTAAGAGCGAATCTTCAAATCCACTGCAGGAGCCGCAATGAAACGGGAAAGAAACAGCAGGCCGGGAACTGACTGAACATCGGCTGACCCATTCACACAATTCAAGCGTGAACGGATTCTTCATTGCAGATCAAATCAAGTATGAGACCCAAAACAGACTCTACACAAGTTCGACACAAAGTCTTCCAGCTACACAAGATCATTTTCATGCATCGTTACATTCAGAAATATGTCAGAATGCAATGCACACTATTGCAAATGGACATTAGTTAGCTGACGCATTTCTATGAGTTACCTTAATGGAATATTAAATAGTGATCAATTGGATATTGTTTTCTAGTATTAGTTTTATTGCATGCCTGATAACTCTGATATTTTAAAATATTTTAATATTTATTTTTATCAAAAAGCAAAAAAAAAAAGCAAAAAAAAAAACAACAAAAACAAAAAAAACCAATAAGTAATCATTAGACTACAAATTGTATTATTTTTCAGCTATTTTGCATGTTCATATCTATGGAAGTCCATTTCTGCCACAAAAAAAAAAAAAAAAAATCTAACACAACTTTTTGTGAGTTATAAAGTCAGAATTACGATATATAAACTTGCAATTCTGAGAAACAAAGTTGGAATTGCATGATATAAACTCAATTGCAAGTTATAAAGTCAGAATTGTGAGACATAAACTCTCAATTCTGTATACATATAATTCTTTTTTTCTCTCCTCAGAACTGGACTTTATAACTCACAATTGCAAGTTTATATCTCACAATTCTGAGAAACAGTCAGAACTGCGAGATACAAAGTTGCAATTGCGAGAAAAAAGAGTTGCAAATTTATATCTCGCAATTCTGACTTTATTTCTAGCAATTGTGAGTTTATATCTTACAGTTCTGAGAAATAAAGTCAGAATTGCGAGATGTAAACTCGAAATTGCGAGAAAAAAGTCAGAATTGTGAGATAAAAAGTTGCAATTACCTTTTTTATTTTTTTATTGAGTGGCAGAAACGGGCTTCCATATATATCAGTTACCTGAATGGAATATTATATAGAATTCAGCTGATATTTATCATTTTTATTAAGCATCTGACAAATAAATCAATATTTATTCATTATTATTGTCTCAAAGTAGTAACAAAACAATCAGACATAAAATAATTAATAAAATATTCATAATGCATTTCATTGACAGACAAGTTATTTTGCATGTTTATATCAGTTACCTGAATGAAATACTAAGTATCAACTGATTTTGTTTTCTGATATTTATTCTTTTGAAGTGCATGATAACTGAATAAATATTAAATTATTTAAATATTAAACTATCAAAAGCAAAGATAATAAGCAATCAATAAACTACAACAAACTAAACAAAATGCATTATGAATATTTTATTAATTATTTTAATTCACGGCATATAGCATTATATTTATGCAAAGATATTTGCAACCAATGCCGTTTTCTGATGTTATTTTTTTAAGTGTCTGATAATTGAAGCAATAGTTATTTAAATATTGAATTATTGTCAGAATAATAAAGCAGAAATAAAAGCATTAGTATATGCATCAATATTCATTATTTTAATGTATTGCATATACCATATTTATGCAAAGTTGTTTTGCGATCTACATTGTAAAAAAATGCAACTGCATATTTTCCAGTTTGCAAAACATTTTAAGTCTCAAATACAAACAAATACTATTTTCTTGAAACTACATAAAACAAAAAAAAACCTTGTCAGACCAACAAAATGGCTTCAAATGTTGTCCCAACTAGTCAAACACAGTTGTCTGAACAAAGAATTTATTGTTGTTGAAATGTTAAGGCTTTGTGAGTTCCCAGCATGCATTGCAGAATGAATAAATGATGCAGTTATTGTTATAGGAGTACTTTTTTGCTGTTTGCTGACTTGTTGTTTTGTCATTATTGTTAGTTATTTATTGTACTTGAGGCTTGTGTGTCTAGTTTTGAGGCCTAGAGTATGCTCCACCACTTGCGTCTATTTGCTGGATATCTTAGTCTTGTAAGATATTTAACAAGCAAAGACAAAGCTGTTGTTTCAGTTGCTGTGACAAGAATTTTTTTCTATTAGCAAAATAAGACAATGAGCATTGCATGAACAAACACATTTGCATTGGCTAAACAATTACTGAGAAAAACTAAAAAACTTGTTGAGAGAACTAAAAAGTCTTACTGCGTCAAGTTGCCTTATTTTTTTTTGTTTTTTCAACTATTTATTTTTTACAGTGTAGATGGTTGCACATTCTTTTTGTTTGCTGGACTGTTATGTTTTATAGGCATGTTAAATATCTTGCGTCACACAGTTCTTGCGTAGAGTCTGTTTCCGGCTTTAGACGTAATATGTGACCCTGGACCACAAAACCAGTCATAAGTCGCTGGGGTATATTTGTCGAAACAGCCAAAAATACATTGTATGGGTCAAAATGATTGATTATCATTAGGATATTAAGTAAAGATCATGTTCTGTGAAGATATCTTGTAAATTTTCTACTGTAAATATGTCAAAACTTCATTTTTGATTAGTAATATGCATCGCTTAGAACTTCATTTGAACTTCAAAGGCCACTTTCTCAATTTTTTGTATTTTTTGCACCCTCAGATTGCAGATTTTACAAATATCCTATCATAACAAACCATACATCAACGGAAAGCTTATTTATTCCGCTTTTAGATGACGTATACATCTCAGTTTCCAGACTGGTTTTGTGGTCCAGGGTCACATATGATGTTTGAACCTGGGCAACGTTGATGAACAATTTGGTACAGTGCTGATGAGACGAACGACAGTCATAATAATAATAACAATAACAATAATATTATTAATAATAATACAAACTATTCAGAACTTTAAAAAACAACCGAGTCTCATGCTGTGCTGTGAAAAAACAGAAGTCCGTCCGTCGAGTCCAATCACAAACCGCCTCGTTCAAGCGACGGCTTCGAGCGTCAATACGGCCTCCAGACGGCTTCCACCGACATGCTGGTCGGCGAACTGCTGTGGCTTCCCTCGGCCTCGACCACCTCGCTCTGATTGGGCAGGGAGGGGTGCAGGAGGGCGGAGCCTGTGGAGGCGTTGGTGCAGGGCGGTAAGATGCGCGGGGGCGAGCGCTCGCCTCCTCCTCCTCCTCCGCCTGGCATCATGGAGAACTGGTAGGAGCCGGCGGCGCTGCTGTAGTACAGGTGATACGGGGACGAGCCGGCCTGGAAGGGTCCGGCCTGAGCCTGCGAGGAGCCCGCGGGGTACGCCGGGGGTAAGTACGTGTGGTAGCGGCCCGCGGGGCTGGTCATGGCCGACATGCCGATGCCGATGGCGCTGGTGACGGGGGTCGGCGTGTACGTGAACGCTCCGGTGGGGTACGGCACGCGCGGGTCCGAGAAACGGCCGTCCGGGAGCGAGGGGAGCGACGGGAAGGAGCGCTCCAGACCCACGCGAGGGTCAGTGAACGCCGTCAGATCAGGACCTGCAGGAACACAAACATCTGATCAGTCATATAGTTAAAAAACTCCTTTGGACAATTTGAAAACAGGCCCAAATGAGTCAGTAGTCGTCATTTAGTAAGAGTCTAAAGCTGTTGAATGAATGTGGAGCTGCTCAGATCATTCGAGGAGAAATGTTTTGAGGTTATATTGAGTTTTGATTATAGACGTTTGAGACACTGGTCAGATCTGGAACTTTAGAGGTGATGCATGTGAAATGACTTTAATATTAAATGCAAAAAAATTGTGTTAACTAAAACTAAATGTCTTAAAACAATTATTCCTATATGAAATAAAGCTGAAATAAAATAACTAAAATATACATTTTAATTTCTCATTTTAATTTAGTTTATGTTTTTTCTTACACACACACACACACACACACACACACACACACACACACACACACACATATATACTATATATAAAAATAAACACTAAAACTGAACACACACACACACACACACACATATATAAACATTAAAATGGAACTAAAAATAATACAAATGGAACTAAATAAATAAAAATATACAACATTCTGATTGGTTTATAATGGAAATGTCATCTAATGGTGAGCCTTTAATTTAGTTTTTTTCATTTTTTGTATTAATATTTAATTAATTACTTCATATTTAATTATTTTATATTTAGTTGATTAATTCATGTATAAATAAATGTATGTATATACAAAAAAATGACAAAAAGCACAGAAAATTAATAAAAATGTAACAAAATAAGCAAAAAATATAAAATATACAAAACTATACTAGTATGTACACACACACACATAGAACAAAAAAATATAATTTAATAATAATTCAATTTAATAATAGTAAAAAAAAAATAAAATATAATAGTAAAGAAGCATTACTAAAATTACACGGTTGCAAATTTTGGTCTAGAATGGAAATTTAATCTAATGGTAAAGCTTTCATTTATTTATTATTATTTTTAAAAACATTTTTATTAGTATTTTATTACATTTTAAATTGTTATTTTATGCCATATACTATAGCATTACATTTATGCAAAGTTATTTTGCATATTTATAACAACTACCAATTAAAACTAATTGGTAGTTCTCTCTCTCACGATATATACGCACAAAAACTGAACTAATAATAATAATAATGATAAAATAATTAAATGTAAGTTTATAACATTAATAAAAATTTGATCTAAATAAATATAAATATAATTAAAATAGAATTTTAATAGTATAGAACCAATTTGGCATTTATATATCAGCTACTATTTAGAGATCAAGTAATATTGTTTTCTAATAATAAACTGTTTGATAACTGAAACTATATTTATTTAATTATTTAAATATGTATGTAATGTCAAAAAGCAGAAATAAAACAAGTAGTCATTGGAGTACAAGACAAAAAAAATTATATATATATATATATATATATATATTTAAAAATAATTACAAATATTATTTTGAAATTTCTCACGAAAACTCACAGTGTATAGCGTTGCGGCTGGGTGAGATGGGTGTGGTGGGGTGAACCGCTGGGGTGGAGATTGGGCCCAAGTAAGGGTACGACTGCTCATAGGACCAGGATGGAGACGTCTGCATCTGCCTAGAATCTAAAACCAAACATCCATATTCAATAAATGACTCTTTGACCGTTCCATTTCACTTGCAAATCCAAGAAACACACTCACAAAAATATAGAAATATTATTAATGGCTACAGAGAACACAGACAGAAACACACACCTGCACAAACACACACACACACACACACACACACACACACACACACACACACACACACAAGTTTTATGCATTACAATTTTTCCGTCCAGTTTCCAATTCACTAAACTCTTACATCTCCTAAAAACTGCATTGATGATATCAGATGATAATATCCTAAAAGTGAATGACTGCCATATTAATGCTTTATGGCATTTACACTACTGTTCAAAAGTCTCTTCTGCTCACCAAAGCTGTATTTATGTGACTAAAAATACATTTACATTTAGTTATTTAGCAGACACTTCATCTAAAGCGACTTACAAATGAGGACAATGGAAACAATCAAATTCAACAAAAGAGCATTGATAAGTGCTATGACAAGTCTCGGTTAGCTTAATGCAGTACATAAATAACATTTTTTTTTTTTAAATAATATAATAAATGAAAAGAAAACAGATAGAATAGAAAAAGAATAGAGCAAGCTAGTGTGACAGTTTTTTTAGATATGTGACCCTGAACCACAAAACCAGTCATAAGTATCAATTTTTAGAAATTGAGATTATACATAATCTGAAATCTACATAAATAATATTTTCATTGATGTATGGTTTGTTAGGATAGGACAATATTTGGCCGAGATGCAACGATTTGAAAATCTGGAATCTGAGGGTGCAAAAAATCAAAATATTGAGAAAATCACCTTTAAAATTGTCCAAATGATGTTCTTAGCAATGCATATTACTAATCAAAAATTAATTTTGACTATATTTATGGTAGGAAATGTACAAAATATCTTCATGGAACATGATCTTTACTTTATTTTGGCATAAAATAAAAATGTATAATTTTGACCCATGCCATATATATTTGGCTATTGCTACAAATACACCTGTGCTACTTAAGGTTTTGTGATCCAGGGTCACATATAGAAATACAGAAGATATAAACAGAATAAGAATAGAAATAGAATAGAGAGTGCTGAAGTTAGAGGGTCAAAAAAAGATAAAAGAGATTCTGATTGGATTGAAATATATATACATACATATATATATATATATATATATATTTTTTTTTTAAAGGTAAAATACAATATAAAAATTCTAAAATATTATTACAATTTGAAAAACTTGTTTTAAATATGAATCTATGTTAAAATGCAATTTATTTCTGTGATCAAATCTGAATTTTCAGCATCATTACAGTCTTCAGTGTCACAAGATCCTTCAGTAATCATTCTAAGATGCTGATTTGCTGCTCAAGAAACATTTCTGATTATTATCAATCAGTAGAGCATTAAAAAAGGATCTCCATTCAAGACAAACACGAGGACACTGAATAATTGAGCGAGAGGAGCAGGAGGAGGAGAAGACATTCTCTAAGTATGAGTCTCTCTCTCTCTCTCTCTCTCTCTCTCTCTCTCTCCCAGCGGTCTAATAAACGCTCGCCGATCGCCTGCAGACTTCCAGACAGAAGGGGAGGGAGAGCCATCAGAGAGGAAGCAAATTATGCACAGCGGCCAAAGAGTGTGCAGCCCGTTTCAAGTGCAGCCAGAGCGCGGCCCGCTGCCAGGCCCCCCAGAAACCCCCTCTTTTCCTGCCTCCCTCCCCAGGCTCAGGGCTTGTGATCTGGAGCAGGAGTCACACATGGCTGGGTGGGTGGCTGGAGGCGGATTCGGGCATCCGGTGCGAGCCGGACTCATTTTTACTGGACTCACACACACTCACACACACACACACACACACACACACACACACACACACACACACACACACACACACACACAGCTACCAAAAATGGAGACGGGGAAATACACACTAAATATAAGCTACATGCAAATCAGTGCTGTTGTTGTTAACTAATACCAAAACTATTAAAAATAAGTGAAATGAAACTTACATAAGGCTTAAATCAAATAAAGTAAAGCTTAAAATAAAAAATAACTAACTATATACAATTGTAAGATTCTAATCTACTGCCTCTTGTATTTTGGGATGTAGACCTAAGTCTAGTCATAGGACAATAATATATATAAAAATATAAAAAATAAAGGAATATAAATTAAATATATACAAAAAAAAAAAAAAAAAAAAACTTCTAAAATTTAAATTCAAGTAAAAAATAATAAAATAAAATGAAATCAAAATATTACTGTATATATTAAAAGTATTAAAATGACTAAAAGTAAAACAGAAATAAATATACATTTAAGTAAAAAAAAAAAACAATATATATATATATATATATTATTATATTACAAAAAAAAGGATCAAACTGTTAATAAGTAATACAAAATCCATATAAATAGTACTTAAATAAAGGAAACTGAAACTGAAAATTCTCTCTTATGTTGTTCCAAACCTATTGGAATCCATATGATTACTACAAAAAAATAAATAAATAATAATAATAATAATTGAAATTAAACTTAAATTAAGCTTAACTAAAATAAAATAACTTTAACTTAAAAAAATAAATAAATAAAATAAACTATCTAACAATAAACAAAAATTAGAAATATACTGTCTTGGCAACTGAAATAAAATAAGTTTAAGTTACTACAATTAAAATAAAATAAAAAAATATGTACATAAAACTACTACAACAAAAAGAAAAATAAAATTAAATTAAAATAGAAAACTAAAGCTAAAACAGAAATAAATACAAATTTAAGTTAAATTTAAATATTAAAAAAAAAGCACAAAAAAGCAAATATGAGTACTAAAACTGAAAACTGAGCATATAAAATTTAAATCTACATCAAAATATTAATAAATAATACAAAAGGTATATACATAGTACCTAAATAAAGGAAACTGAAACTGAAAATTCTCTCTTATGTTGTTCCAAACCTACATACTGTACTAAAATAAAAGAAAAATGAAAATTCTTCCTCATGTTATTCCAAACCCATTTGAATCCAAATAGGAGCCATTAAACGATCATAAGGCAGTCCATTTGATTACTAAACTGATTATTGCCAATTGGAGCAGCTCTAAACTCTTTCTGTCAACCATGGAAAAATGAACAGCATATGGATTAAGGGAATAATCATTTCGAGGTGGGAACTGAGAAGAGTTGACTTGGGAAAGTGCTCCTGTAATGACTGGAAACACGTCTTTTAGAAGTGGCTTTTTGCGAAGAATTCAATGTTATCCTCTGAGGTTGGATTTGCAGAAATGATCAAAGTTGTGAACGTTGTTGCCAAAGTCTCAGTTATCAGACAGCAGATGTTTGAAGCTTCCAAAATCCCTCATCTACTTTCGGAAAAACTACTGGGAGAAACCAAAGCGGTTGAGGACATTCGAGAACTTCGGCTGTGAGTGAGTTTTTTACAAAAGTACAAAAATGTACTTCTTTAAAAATCTGCACGAGGCAGAGTTGGTCCGAACACGTCGGCACACAAACAAACAGGGACGCATCGGGCCCAACGCGAGCAGCTGCTTCTGATTTTCGTGGTATGAAAAGAGAAGTAGCAAAGAAGGAGAGAGAAAGAGAGCTCTTGAATGACTTAATAACGGTTTCCGCTGGCCGTAATCCCGCTGCTATTTCTGGCCGGCGGATCAGAGGGAAGCACGAGGCAGGAAACATGCAGTCCGGCCCGGTTCAGTCCTTTCATCAGTCCATCATCAGCCGTTCAGCTCAACGCCACAAGAACACTTTGTGTCAAGTTTCTCCGGCGTTTCTTAGAAAATTCCTTCAAAACGCTCTCAAATGAGTCACTAGTTGTCATGCAGAGCTATAGAATGATTATTTATAACGCTTTTAAACGCAGACTTTGGTGTTTTAGGAAGTTTTGCTGGTAAACAGCCGTCCAGCATGTACCATCCAGACTTGCAACTTCATTTTTGGCTTAGAAACCCAGCTTGTTGCATTTAACTTCCATGAATAAAATCAAACGGTGCTAGATTTGGTTGCGCTTTGAATGAGGGATTTTCACACAAGCCTGCTTCCTGTCAAACACGTCTCGCTTCCTCTTTTCTGCGTTCTGCTTCCTCCTCGTTACGCACATGCAAGGTGCTCGTTTTTTCTGTCGTTCTCTCTCACACACACCTTTCTCCCATCTGTACCCATGAAGGGGAAGAGAAACTAAGAGGATCTTAGTATTTCGGAGCGGGAGGGCTGTGTTTACAGATTGGGAAATGTTTTAAACAGCGCATGAAAAGCAGAAGTGCTGCCGGGGCCAAACTTAGAGCTGTAATCAGTCGATTTCTCAGAAAGATGGCTCTATATATACACACTATTGTTCAAACGATAATACTTTTATTCATCACTGATGCATTAAACTGACTTCTATTTCAACTAAATGCTGTTCTTTTGAACTTTCTTTACATTAAAGCATCCTGAACAAATAAAATGCATCATGGCTTCCATTAAAACAACTTTTCATCAAAGATAATAATCTGAAAAGTTTCTTGAGCTGGAGATTATCAGAATGATTTCTGAAGGATCATGTGACACTGGAGACTGGAGATGATGCTGAAAATTCAGCTTTTATCACAAGAATAAATTGCATTTTAAAATCTATTCACACCGAAAACAGAAGTTTTAAACTGTAAGAATATTTACTATTTCTCCTTTTCTCCTTTTTTTTCTCCCCTCACTTTATTTATACATTTTCAAGTTTTACAACATTTTCAAAGACATTTCAAAAATACAGTTTAACCCTTTAACTGTCACTTCAATTTTTGAACACAGACATAAAAATGCATTATTTAAACTTAATATTTTATATTTGATGAACAACAACATTTTGTGATATGATTTTGATGTACATTTTCCATCATATGCAATGTCTGATTTTAAAATGCTCTTCAAAGGATGAATTTTGAGATTTTAAGTTTTCAAGTGCTATTTAATTTCTTATGATTTCTAAAGCATGATAGGGAAAAAGGCAACAAAGAAAGTCTTTTTGTGACAAAAGTCAGAACAATTATTTACTCCCCACCCCATCACCCACCCAAAAACACCCAGATGACAAAACAAAAAACAAAACAAAACAAAAAACAAAACAAAAACACTTTTTTCCTGTATTTTTGAGCAAGTAACTGTCATGCTGCACTGTTTTCAATGCAGAAACACATTCTGTGCCGCTTATTCGTAACTGAACGCATAATCGAGTTACCCAAAATATTTAATAAACTAATACGCTTCACACAAGGCATCACACTCGAATGGCACATATCTGCAGAGGTAATGCTTATGCTGTTCAGGCTGTGTGAAATGTCACTGCGCTGCTTTAATTGAAGCAAATGTGTCAGTCGAACATTCTTCTGTACAAATGTTTAAGTCTGGCTTCTCTGTAGTATGAAACAAAAGAAACGATGAAAGAGGAAAGAAACATTTGTGGCCCCCACGAGGCTTTTGCTGATTGTAAACTTTCCCTTCCACTTCATGTGTGTGTGTGAGAGTGTGTGTGTGTGTGTGTGTGTGTGTGTGTGTGAGAGTGTGTGTGTGTGGCGGCACGCTCTGGCATGCTTGTCTAAGCTCCAATCAAAGGAGGCCTTGTTCGCTGTATTTGTTATGTCTGAACGTCCGATGATGTGTGATGTGTCCCCACTTCCCCCCGTCACCTGCCAGGAACAAGCAGAACCAAAAACAACGTGCCGAACACACACACACACACACACACACACACACACACACACACACACACTCTCACTTCCTTTCACTATCCCTGAACTATTACACACTAATGCAAAAGCACAACATAAGTGTTTGCAGGAAATTCAGATTGATTCTATGAAATTTTCCTATTCCAGTTTAATATGATTAATATGATTTTACTACACTCTAACGAGGACACTGAGGGCTAGAATTATCTACAGTGGGATCATGAAGAGTGAAAGACTACATACAGAATAGAATAGTTAATAATAAAATACTTTATTACCAGGTTATTCACAATGATTTTTATCCGATGTGTCGAGAAAAGCGTTCCACTGCATGTCATATATGGTTGTGTGTGACAAATAAAATTTGAATTTTAATTAAATAATTAATTATTAATTAATAAAGAAAATATAAAGCACTTACTAAAATATTTTGATTACAATATTTATTTTATATGTGTATAAAACATACTATATATTTGATAAACAAATAACTATGAAAATGTGTTGGTAAATTACTGCAATATTAACTTAAAATGCTTAAAATAGATTTGAGAAGTAAACATTTAAATATATACAAACATAAAAAGTAAATACACAAGTAAATATTTAAGTCACAGGAGTTCACCGGACTAGACTTTTTTTTTATTTTTAAATTATTAAAAAAGTTAAACTGAACTGAAGAACACAATCAAACAGAAATAAATGACTAATGATTCTCTTTACTAATGATTCTAATTGGTATTTAAGTAAATTACTCTACAAATACAGAATAGAATAGAATAGAATAGAATAGAATAGAATAGAATAGAATAGAATAGAATTAATAAACTGGCCTGCCCTCAGTAGAAGAGACTACAGAATAGATTAGGACAGAACAGCAGAACAGAATTTAATAGATGAAACTGAATAGAAATAGCAAATATGTCTGCCCACAGAAGAGTACAATATAGAACAGAATAAGATGAAACAGAAGGAAATAGAATGGAAGTGAATAAAACTGAAAAGCATTAACAAACAGGTCTGTCCTCATTGAAAGAGTAGAATATAGAACGGAACAGGACAAAACTATAAACCAGAATGGAACTGAATAGAATTAATCAGTTATGACCTCAGTAGAAGAATATAGAATAATCCAAGACAAAACAAAAGGGAATAGAATGGAACTAAATAGAATTGAAAAGAACTAACAAACAGGTCTGCCTTCTTTAGAAGAGTAGAATATAGAACAGAATACAGAACAGAATGGAATTAAATACACTTATAGAATATAGAATATAAGACGATGAAACAGAAGGAATAGAATGGAAGTAAAAATAAATTTGAAAAATAAAGTTGAATAGAGTTAAACAGGTCTGTCCTCATGAGAAGAGGAGAATAGAGAACCATATAATAGAATGGAATTGAATAGAACTGAATAGAATGAACAAACAGGTCTGCCCTCAGTAGAATAAAATAGAATAAACTAAGACAAAACAGAAGGGAATCGAATGGAAGTAAATAGAACTGAAAAAACAAAAAACAAACAAGTCTGCCTTCTTTAGAAGAGTAGAATATAGAACAGAATAGGACAGAACAGAATGGAATTGAATACACTTAGAATATTAAATATAAGATGATGAAACAGAAGGAATAGAATGGAAGTAAATATAAAATTGAATAGAGTTAAACAGGTCTGTCCTCATGAGAAGAGTAGAATAGAGAACAGAATAGGACAAAATCATAAAACAGAATGGAACTGAATAGAATTAACAATCAGGTCTGCCCTTAGTAGAAGAGTAGACTATAGAATAGAAGAAAATAGAATGGAATTGAATAGAACTGAATAAAATGAACAAACAGGTATGCCCTGAGTAGAAGACTATAAAATAAACTAATGCAAAACAGAAGGGAATCGAATGGAAGTAAATAGAACTGACAAAATCCAGTTAAACAGGTCTGTCCTCATAAGAAGAGCAGAGAACAGAAAACAGAAGGGAATAGAATAGAATTGAATAGAACTAAAAAAATAGAAGAGTACAATATAGAATAGAATAAGACAGAACAGAATGGAATTGAATATACTTAGCAGAATATAGAATAGAATAAGCCAATACAGATTGGAATAGAATGGAAGTAAATAGAACTGAAAAGAATTAACAAACAAGTTCTTTAGAAGAGCAGAATATAAAACAGAACTGGACAGAACCGAATGGAATTGACTTAACAAACAGGTCTTCCCTCAGTGGAAGAGTAGAATATAGAATAGGACAGAATTGAATTGAATAGAACTAACAAACAGCTCTGCCCTCGTGTTACTCTATGATGTAAATGTGCGTCAGGTACAGAGGTTTTGCCGTCTAACTCACCGGAAATCTGGCTGTGGGCGGGGCTGCTGAAGGGGGGCGTGTTGAGGGCGGGGCGGGGATTGGGGGCGGGGCCGTGGTGTGGACTGCACCGCATGGCACTTCGCCGCAACTGTTCAGAGAAAGCTAACGCGCCTGGCTTTACCGCTTCATCCGGCTTCTGTCGGTGGCCTGGACACACACACACACACACACACACACACACACACACACACACACAGAACGGAGATGAGAGAGAACGATTTAGTTACTAACTGTCCATTAACACAGTCAAACCACTTAAACACACACAACATATACACCATGACCTGACCACACACAAGCACTTCTGTACATCTCACATCCCACTAATGATGCTGAATGAGCACTGCTCCAGTAGGGGGCGCCGTGGTGTCTAAAGTGTGCGCGAGTGTGTGTGTGTCGCTCTGACCTCACACATAGAGAGCATGGTGGGATTAATGATCACAGGCGATGAGAGAAAAAGGCAAACGGAAAGGAACAGAAAAGACGCGGCCGCAGCTGTGTGAAACCATCAGCCGCACTCATCCGCGCAGTCGTCGGCGCGCACGCGAGGAGAGGAAGTCCTGCTGAAATCAGAGAGCGCGTCTGAGCGCTTTGAAGACGAGGCCAGCGCATCCCGCCAGACAGACCCAGAATATGTGGGGTGGCGCCGTCCGACGGATTCCCGACCGGAATAACGGACCAACGGGGAATAGAGCCGCCACGGCCACCAACACGAGAGCACAGCGTGATACGCGCTCATATAAAGACATGCTATTAAAACACACACACACACACACACACACACACACACACACTGTCCACTAGTATACTAGTACAAGTAATGTGGTTTACCAATACAAATAAGTTTCAGGCGATAACTCAATATTAATGCCAGCCCTGGTTCTTTAATAAAAAGAAATTAACAATAATAATAATGACAAATATAATGCATAATAAATATTATTATTAATATTCAAATTAAGTAATAGTTAAACAACAACAATAATAATAAAAATGTAATATATTTAAGTCAAGTTAAAATGAAAGTTCAAATAAAAATAATTATAAATAATAATAATAATAAACTATAATCACGAAAAACTTAAGACACAATGCATATTATTATTATTATTATTAAAACTTAAAAATAATATAAAAATAGTAAAAATACAAATAAACTATGCATTAACAGATTTTCACTGCAATATTAATATCATATGTGACCCTGGACCACAAAACCAGTTCCAAAATCTGGAATCTGAGGGGGGCTAAAAATCTAAATATTGAGAAAATCTCCTTTAAAGTTGTCCAAATGAAGTTCTTAGCAATGCATATTACTAATCAAAAATGAAGTTTTGATGTATTTATGGTAGGAAATGCACTAAATATCTTCGTGAAACATGGACTTAATATCCTAATCATTTTTGGCATTAAAGAAAATTGTATCATTTTGACCCATACAATGTAATGTTGGCTACTGCTACAAATATACCCGTGGTATTTTTTACCATACCTTAAATGCCATCTAACACATTTGGTAAAAACTTTCAATACTATGGTATTTACAGCGGATACCATCACTATACTATGCATTGGTTTGTAAATGTCATAAAAAAAAGTTTCCCATGAACCATCATAGTAATCAGACTTAAATCTCACCTGTTACTTGTTAAACTGACTGAAATCACAGAACAGACAAAACGAAACCCATCCAGCCACCAACAGCCAAACCACATCAAACACAAACACGTCCACAGCTTTAATTCACTATTTTACACTGATCGTGATAACGAACATAATAAAAATAGTTGGCATACATTACATGTCTGAATGCAAGCATTGCCCCAAAAAGTGTGTGTGTGTGTGTGTGTGTGTGTGTGTATAATATATAATATTTAACATTTGTATTTAGATATATGTGACCCTGGACCACAAAACCAGTCACAATTAGTATATTAGTAGCAATAACCAAAAATACACTGTATAGGTCAAAATCGATGATTTTTCTTTTATGTCAAAAATCATTAGGATATTAAATAAAGATCATGTTCCATGATGATATTTTGTAAATTTTCTATTAATATATCAAAACGTAACTTTTGATAAGTAATATGCATCGCTAAAAACTTTATTTGGACAAATTTAAAGGTGATTTTCTCAATATTTGTATTTTTTTGCACCCTCAAATTCAAGATTTTTAAATATTGTCCTATTATAACAAACCATGCATCAATGGAAAACATATTTATTCAACTTTCAGATGATGTATAAATCTCAAAACCCTTATGACTGGTTCTGTGGTACAGGGTCACACACACATATATATATATATATATATAAAATATCTATTTCATATTTTATATGTGATTATATTTCATATATTTATATTTGCGTGTGTGGTCACTCACGTCGTGGTTCTCGGGGGCCGTCCACAGTGATCTTAATGGCTCTCTGATATGTGGCCACCTGAGGAGGGTTTGTGAAGACGGTGATGGTGAGAGTGAAACTCTTGCCTGAAAAACACAGACAAACCTATCAGAAATTCAGCATTTGCAGAATATAATTAGCTTGCATTCAGAGGACATATTTATTAGTAGCTCCATGTGCGATGTACATATTTAAAGGAGTGTGAGAATGTAAAACACAGTAAGCGAGATGACACTGAGCGCGTGTGTATTTCTGGATGAAGACATTATGGCTGATCTATCGGAAGTGTTCGTGTCACAATAAAACTCCACAAACAGACACAGAAGGGAATTTAAAGTCGCCTTTGTTGTGCCCTTAAACAGAGACAAGAGTTCAGACAGTACAGCACAGACACGGGCCAAATAGCGTGTCATGTGACCGCGTCCCCAAATAAACAGAGGACACATAGACGATCTCGAAGAGAGAGAGAGAGTCAGAAATAATACAGTGAGATATCGAGAGAAGCCACTGAACAAAGACGGACAGATTTCACATGCAACAACACGCTTACGAACAAAAACAACCAAAACGGTAAAAGTCATAAAATCTGAAAGCATTTTGCATTTTCAGGAGATTTAGGAATTTTTGCAACTGAGAATTAAACACATTTCACAACCAAATTCTCAACACCTTAATGCAAAATAACTTAAATTGTATACTGTAATGCCAAAAAAAATGCCAAATTGAAAATAAAACAATAAAAAACATTATTGTAATGCCGGTTTTAGGTACAATTTTGTTTTACAATCATTTTATTTAAATCATTGTATTTGAGCAATGAAATTTATATAATGAAACCACAATAAAAATGCACAGTAAAAACACCATGCCACTTCATAAAACATCTAAAAACATGCTTAATTGTCATGAGAATAATGCTGAAATGCAAAAACTGGTTTCATAGACAAGACTTAAGCCTAGTCGAGACTAAAATGTAAGTCTGAGCTGGTTCAACTGAAAGAAACTTGCACTGACTGATCTTAAAATATATCAGTGCCTTTGTTTTGTCTTAAGATGTACACCAGTAATGTTTTTTTTCTAAGGAATGTTTGTAAAAATTACTTGAATGTCTTAATTGAACTATGGCCTAAGCCCTGTCTACGAAACCGGGCCTTAATAGCACAAAAACTAATTTCATATTCTTTTTTTCATAAAATATTATTTTTTACTTTTGATTTTGGGATGAAATGTGACCTGAAGATGAGATGAGACCCCAAAAAGGGTTTTCAGACTTTAAGTTTCACAAATATATTTTATTTTACAACTCCATAAAGACCATCTATATTATGGTCAGTAATTAGATTTATGAGTAATGAGAAGAACCATTCAAATGTTTGTGGCCATTATAAGTTTTTTATGTTTTCGAAAGGAAATTCTGCTCATCAAGACTGTGTTTATACAGTAAAAATTGTGAAATATTATTACAATTTAAAATAAGCATTTTCTATGTGAACATATAGTAAAATGCAATTTATTTCTGTGATGCAAAGCTGAATTTTTTTTAGCATCATTACAACAGTCTTCAGTGTCACGTGATCCATCAGAAATCATTCTAATAAGAGACATTTCTGATTATTATCAGTTGTGCTGCCCAAAACTTTTGTGGAAACTGTGATACATTTTATTTTTCAGCATCTTTGATGAAAAGAATGTTCAAACGAACAGCATTTATTTAAAAATAATTTTTTTAACATTTTTTTATTTATTTAAAAATAAATCTTTAGTAAAATTATAAACATTTTACTGTCACTTTTGATCAGTTTAATGCACCCTTGCTGACTAGAACTATTAATTTCCTAAAAAAAAAAATATATATATATATATATATGTAAAGTTTTGTGAAACAAATCCTCAGCATACAGCTCCAAAATAGTCTTGAAAATAAAATTGCTTTAAAAACACAGACTCCCCTAAAAGTCAGTGTTTATATTAATTCACTCTGGCTGCTCTTGCTATGAGTCAACAAACGCACTCAAATTATAATGAGATGCACGATTTTGCTTTCATAATGAGCTGTTTCTCATGTTTTGACTGTTATTATGAGGCGAGACGTGCACATGTGCCAAACGACACAAACCGGATTTGACTATGAGGATTATGGGAGCTGGGCTCTGCAGCCACAATTCCTGATGCCTTCACCTGTCACTCATCGCAATGACGATGAGATGGACCCCCAGGGAGGCGGCCGCTTGCGTGCCAACAGCGGGTTTGAGTTACATGGGCGCTAAACGGGCCTAAGCGCGCCAGCCGAAGCAAGGTACGGTTACACGCACACGCGCTAGTCGCTACTCAGCCAGAAAAATAGAGCTGGGAAAAACTCCAAGCTGTTCCCCAAAATCTGACAAACTATGAGGTCTGACCACACACATATGCACAGATGTGAGGCGCGCACACAAACACGGGCCGCGCCAAGGATCGGCGCTCGAGTGCGATGCCAGGTGCTATTCTGAGCGCAGTCGCTGTGACAACACCGATCCACTTCTGTCTGCCATGATCTCACGCACAAACAACACAAACATCACATCACATTCACGAAAACACACTTAAGACGCGCTAATAATGTGCACTGACAAATAAACGATAAGAATATTCAGTTTTTCACGCAAAAACCATGTAATCTACAGCTGCAAAATGATTAGTAGTGATTAATCGATTCAAAACAAAAGTGTATACATGAATATATTAAGGAACATTATAATATATAAGTGTTTACACACAAATATTTTTACAATATATACATATATGTGTGCATTTATATGTAGATAATAAATCTACACAGTACACACACATAGTATGCAACATAAACTTTCATTTTCAGTTGATTAGTGCTCTAATGTAATCTGAATACAGAAATTATTCACTACCATGGTATGTCAAATAGCAGTTACACTGTTGTACTATGAAATATAGCAAATTAAAGACCTATTAAAAACACAATTTGTTGAGTCAACTTAATTTGTTACACTGCTGCCTTCAAATTTTAAGTTCAGTCAACTCAAATAAGTGTATTCAAGTTGAAATGTTAAGTTGTACCAAGTGACAACTTAGATATTTAAGTTGAATAAACTAAAATATTGTTTGTTAAACTTAACAGTTACTTAGTAACTTAGTTACTTGGCTGCCTTAAAGTTTTAAGTTGAATCAACTCAAGTATCTAAGTTGTCACTTAGCGAATTACATATTAAGATTGCTTTTTTCAAGTAACTAGTAAAGTAACGCATTCAAAAACAAATATCTGAGTTACTTTTCCAAAAAGTAATGCCAGTTACTCTTTGTTTCCTTTATGTATTTAAGCCCATTTTATTATGCAATGTCTTTGCTGCTGATCTTTGTTGATCCGATTCAACCATACGTATAAGCAAACCTTACTTTAGATTAACTAACATTAACATTTAATATTAAAAACAAACAAGCAAGCCCTGCCCAGATTTAGAAAGTACTACCGAAAAAGTAATGTAACGCATTACTTTCCATACAAAGTAACTAAGTAATGTAATAAGATTACTTTTTTCAAGTAACTAGTAAAGTAATGCATTAGTTTTTCGTTTTTCATTCACGCCAGTTAATCTTTATTTCCTTTATATATTTAATCCCTTTTTATTAACCAATGTCTTTGCTGCTGATCTTTGTTGATCTGATTCAACCATACGAATAAGCAAAACTTACTTCAAATTAACTAACATTTGTGCTTCATTTTTCTCATTGCTAGGTTTCTAGGTTTTACTTTTCCTTCAGCCTTAGGCTTATTCATTTTAGTTTTTGGTGTGAAAGGGCTCTTACATTTGCTAAAAATCAAACTTTTAATATTAAAAACAAACAAGAAAGCCCTGCCCAGATTTAAAAAGTATTGCAAAAGTAATGTAACACATTACTTTCCATAAAAAGTAACTAAGTAATACAATAAGATTACTTTTTTCAAGCAACTAGTAAAGTAATGCATTCGTTTTTCATTTTCATTCACGCCAGTTACTCTTTGTTTCCTTTATGTATTTAATCCCATTTTATTATCCAATGTCTTTGCTGCTGATCTTTGTTGATCCAATTCAACCATACTAATAAGCAAAACTTACTTTAGATTAACTTAAATTTGTGCTTCATTTTTCTCATTGCTTGGTTTCTAGGTTTTACTTTTCCTTCAGCCTTAGGCTTATTCATTTTAGTTTTTGGTGTGAAAAAAAATCGAACTTTTAATATTAAAAACAAACAAGAAAGCCCTGTCCAGATTTAAAAAGTAATGCAAAAGTAATGTAACGCATTACTTTCCATAAAAAGTTACTTTTAGTTACTTTTTTAGGGAGTATTGTAATATTGTATTGCATTACTTTTAAAAGTAACTTTCCCCAACACTGATTGCAACAAAGTAAAACCTCAAACACAAACCATGTACCATGATCCTATCATGTTTTTTTGAATACCACGGCACTTTGGAGAATCATGTAAATACCATAGTATTCGCTTAAAACACGACTCAAGTTGTTTGGAAATGGTACCGTGGTACTTCTTTGCAGTTTCTTGGAGCACCATGGTAAATACCAAAGTGTATGTCAGTATCATGGCATATTTCACATCTCATTCCATGGTACTGCCACATTTATATGACTAGTTTTTAAACATTTACTGTGATTATACAATCTCAAGTAATTTGAATATGTGACCTTGGAACACAAAACCAGTCATAAGGGTCAATTTTCTGAAATTGAGATTCATGCATCATCTGAAAGTTGAATAAATATGTTTTCCATTGATATATGTTAGAATAGGACAGTATTTGCCTGAGATACAACTATTTGAAAATCTAAAATATGAGGTGCAAAAAATCTAAATATTGAGAAAACGGCCTTTAAAGTTGTCCAAATGAAGTTCTTAGCAATGCATATTACTAATCAAAATATATTTACAGTAGGAAATTTACAAAATATCTTCATGGAACATGATCTTTACTTAATAACCTAATGATTTTTGGCATAATAGAAAAATCTATAATTTTGACCCATACAATGTATTTTTGGCTATTGCTACAAATATACCCATTCTACTTACAACTGGTTTTGTGGTTCACATATTGCAATAGTTCCATAGTACTATTTTGTATATGAATTCTCAAGAAATATAAATGCAAAACACTGACTCATCTGTTCCTGTCTAACACACTCATTACAAAACCTTCTGCATTAACACACACATACACACACACACACACACACACACTGACTGTGGTTCAGCGGTTTAGCGTCTGGATGGGAGACGTTCTGTCTGAGAGACTCGCTGCCCAAACAGGGAGGAAGTGCAGAGCGTTTCTCAAGGGGACGTCCCTACATAGTGTGTGTGCGTGTGTGATGCGGGGGAATTTGTTTATAATTTGTTTATATGTGTCTGTTTTGTAGAGCAATGTTCGGTGTGAGTGTCAGTGTGCAAAAAAGCAAGAAACTGATATCTATCTTGCTTTCTAATGTAAATATCTAAACATTTGTAATCAAAGTGCATTTACTTGACAAGTAAAACGACTTGTTTAATAAAAAAAAAAAAAAAAAAAAAATTGTTAGTTTTTGCTTAGAAAAATAATCTTAATTCAAAGGCTAAACCATCTTTGCTGATATTTTTGTTTTTTTAGAAAACAAGACATAATATCTAAAGTCATTTTACTTCTAAAATAAAAATTCATCTTGATTCAGGTATTTTTAGATATTTATACTAGAAAACAAGACAAAGATGGACGGACAAAAAGCCACACAGATGCACTCTTTGTTGTCTTATCTACTCGTGGGCATAATACAGAGTAGCAAGAGTGTGTGTAGATATGCATAGTTTACATTTCTCCCTTACTTAACACGCTCTTGCTGTTTTTTCTCAACCCGCACTCTTTTCCGGCACTAAACCTAATCACTTCCATCGCAGCAGAGCGCAGCTGCTCTTGGTGCTCACAAACACACGCGTTGCTCAGATAAACAACAGTCTGTGAGGATGTGCATGTCTGAAATGCACTGACAAGCAAGACTTTCATGCAGTAAAATGGACAAATATGTTCTGTGTTAACAATCCCCGGCTAAACATTTATGCTTTTCTTTGTACACAAACTCCATTTTCAACGCATGCATTCTGAGCTCAAAGCACGCGAGCACACCTGCTGCAAACGACGACTTTGTTGCCTCTATTATGCTGCGTTCGAATGATGACACAGACAAAAGAGTACAGGACAAAGGAGTGTGTATGCATTCGTATATTTATCGCAAGTCCGGACATGTAGCTTTAAAAGCGGTGGTGTTAGCGTTGAGGGCTATATCAGCGAAATCGGGCTTTGAATAGAGCCCTGAGGGACCCCTCGTTTTCCCAGAAGCCAGTCATTCTGTTGACTAACTACTGGATGATTCATACATCACAAATACCGCTTCTCATTTTCTCACAAGTTGCATTTGAAATATCTAAAACACAGCCCACGTAAATGGATCTGCTACCACTGTGGTACAAAGGCATGGATGACTAGCAAGTGTACATAAAGGGTTGTGATTTAAATAGATTAGATCTGCAGTTTTTGACTGCCACTGGCCACGTGCCACAGGAAGTGGAAGCGACAGGTAACGGTCTGCGCTGACATGTGTGAGCGCTACATGAAAACACATGAGAACGGATACACATTTAACCAAGCATGTACACACGCAGCCACTGGCAATTAAAATACCTCCGTCATGGCTCAGTGGTGAGTCTACATCAGCTGTTTCCTTCTATAACGTGTGAATGTCTAGGTGTCGAGGTGTACATTTTGTTATGTATTTAGGGATTTTTACCTCGCCCGCTGCGGCCGACGAAGCGCAGGTCGTTAAAACGCGCCACTTGGTTCTTGATGGCAGCTGTGGCGTTGCGGAGTTCGGCGGAGTAGTTCTCATCGTTGCCGGCCATCACTGTGACCAGAGTGCCATCAGGGATGTCACCGAGTGCGACCACCTGTTAACCAATCAATATATGTTAGATACGATTCAACCTTTGTCAAAAATGAATATTAAAATCAAAACTATTATCACTATAGCACAATGATGATGAATAGGTAAGTAGGGATGAATAATGAAGAAAACAAAAACACAAAAAAACATAATATTAACAATATATGTGACTCTTAAGTAGCAATGGGTCAAAATTGTCTTTTTTTTCAATGCCAAAAATCATTAGGATATTAAGTAAAGATCATGTTTCATGAAGATATTTTGTAAATGTGCTTCCATGAATATATTAAAACTTAATTTCTGATTTGTAATATGCATTGCTAAGAACTTCACTAGGACAACTTTCTCAATGATTTGATTTTTTTGCACCCTCAGATTCTAGATTTTCAAATAGTTGTATCTTGGCCAAATATTGTCCTGTCCTAACAAACCATACATCAATGGCTGAAAGCTTATTTAGTCAGCTTTCAGATGATGTATAAATCTCAATTTTGAAAAGTGGACACTTATGACTAGTTTTGTTGTCCAGGTTCACAGGTTTTTAAAATGTTTTTGAAAGTCTGAATTTATTTGATCAAATAACTGAAGTTTTTGAAAAGAACTGTTTTCAATGTGAATATATTGTAAAATTTCATTTATTCCTGTTATGCAAAGTGTTCAGCATCATTACTTCAGTCTTCCACATCACCAGTGTTAATTTCGTTGACGAAAATTTTTCTTCATAATTTTCGTCAACGACAAAAATGAAACGATAACAAGCTAAAATTCTTTTTGAATGGCAAAACTGTGACAAAAATCTACTGCCATTTTCATCAATGAATAAAAATGAGAAAAAAATGTTAGGGAGGGCTATGGAAATAGATTAATTCCGAAAAAATCTGCTGCGTAGTAGGAGGTTAGATGTGTACAAACCGGCGGGACACAAGCTAAAATACACTTGATGCTTGTCTTATAAAACGTTCAAAAATGTCAATATGTGGGAGTACGAGAAGTGCAGACATATGGATACATTTGACAATGCAAGAGAGAACTCAATTCGGTCTTGTTTTCTGAGCGCAGACACCGAAGCATACACACAAAAAACGTGTCTCACACTCTTTCGCGTTGCATGAACTGAGAAATACACACAAAATGATCTCGAATTTTCCGTTTTGACAAGTATTCACGTAAACACAGCCGATTACGTCTTAAATGAACGTAAACAGTAGAGAGAAAGTGTATCAGTACATTGCATCCATTGCATTCGTGCATTTGGTTTTAAAGGGATGGCGGCCACATTTAGTTGCTATATTGTCCAAGTCACTGATGTTAATCAAGCAACAAACGAAAGACAGAAAAGCACACACTGCTCTTGACTGAATCATTTACGTAGATGAATCTAAATTCATTTATAGGAATAAGTATGTCTGTTTGAAATGTTTGAATATGGTAAACATTGAAAAGAAGACCATGTTCTTTATGAGTGGTTTTATTTAATTTTGATATTAAGGCATGTTGTGTATCACCGCAGTTAAATTGTGTGTTTATCATGATTAAACCTTAATATCAAACCTATATAATGAGTTTGGAAATTTTAGAGAAATGCTTAATAAATGCATTGCACTGTAGCTAAACCCATAAAATTTTAGCTGACTAAATTTACTGTCGATTTAGTCGACTAAAATCATATGATATTTAGTCAACTAAAACTAGACTAAAACAATTAAAAACAATTCAGATGACTAAAATATGACTAAAACTAAATGGCATTTTAGTCAAAAGACTATGACTAAAACACTGCACATCACATGATCTTTCTGAAATCATTTTAATATGCTGATTTGCTGCGCAAGAGACATTTCAGATTATTATCGGTGTTGAAAACAGTTGCGATACGTTTTATTTTTTTAGGATTCTGTCTTTGATTAGAAATCTTACAAACATTACAAATGTTTTGATCGGTTTAATGCATCTTTGCTGAATAAAAACATATATACATATGAAGAGTTCAGATGAAAAACCCTATTCAAGCCATCTCAGTCAAAAATGAAATAATGATACTGAATGAATGCTCTTAACAAATATTATACGTTCATAAAGTACTTTTACTTAAAACTCAGTAAAATCCCAGCCTCAGCCCAATCAGAATTACTAGTACTTACATAGAAACCTATACATCGGAGCCTGATTCAAATACATTTTTAAAAAAAGACGTCAAAGGTTTTTGCATCTGAACTCTTCATATACAGCAGTCAACATTTGAAGTGCATCCAAAAAGTTAATCGAAGTTGTCCTAAAACAAGAACGGGAATTGTTTTGGTTGACTACTGTATGTCTTACTGACCCACTACTGTGTATATGCTATTGTCTATTATTATACTTAACAAAAGATTAAAATGACTTTTATTACTAAGCAAAAACATTGAGCAGAGAGTGAAAATAAAAACCGAACAACATTCAAATGTCTTTACTGTCCTGCGTCACGTCCATTTGTGCAATATCTCCACATCTAAACTAAATGAGCAAGTTATTTGCATATTAACTGTAAATGTCAGCGCATTCTTCAGCTCTTTGTTTGAGAGCGCACACATGCCTCACAGCACTGCGCTCTGGTTTTGGCAAGTCTGGGTGGTTCGCATTTTTACCGTCATTTGCCAAATGCGGAAGATGATGATGATGAAAGACACTGCAGTCACCCATGACGACAGGAGATTAACGACAATTACAGACGCTTCCCGCCAAATCATTAGTTTAATTAAGGATGTGAGATTGTACGGTTTTATAACTGAGAAAGAAAAAAACATGCATACTTTTTCATATTGCCCAATATTACTAAACCATAAGATGTCATTCAGCGGTCAGGTACCTTAAAGGCGATGGGCAGCGTCTTGTTGCAGCGCCAGTGTGTTGGCAGGACCGAGCAGAGGAAGTTGGGGCTGTCGGTGCGCACCAGCTCTCCTGGGTGGTCGGAAAGCACCTCCACCATGCTCCGGTCAGCCATGCGCAGTTTGCCCACCAGGGCGGCGCCGCTGCTCTCCTGAGCCCCTAAGGGCAACCCCTCATTCATCTTCCCCGAGCTTAGGGTGGTCGAGGGAGGCGTGAAGCGTCGCCCAGGCGCAGGTTCTGAAACATAAACGTGCATTAGGCCTTCAAAAAAGTTTAAAATGAGACTGAATGAGCAGCAGAAGATGTTTTTGACGATAGGGCCTACCTGTGCACACCTATCAATATTAATGCACTAAGCTGTTGCATTGCTTGCCACTGTATTACTATGCAAAATAATTATTTCTAGTGCAAAATATAATTATTAAACATTGCATCTTAAATAAGACCAATAAGACACTTTCCGTTTGTATTACAGTGATTTTACTTTGAGTTAGGCTAAAAAACACTATAAAATCACCATAATAAATGGTCACAATAAGAAAAGTGCAATGTGCAAATGTATTATTTATTAAACATTGGTATCTTAAATGCAGTCTGACACCTTTGGCATTCACTTACAGTAAAATCAATGTGTAAAAGCGTAAAAATTTTACATTTTGTTACTTTTGCAAAAGTAAATATGAAGATTTTTCAAAAGTCATTTGATCAAATAAAGGTTTTGGTTACAATGTGAAAATATTGTAAAATGTAATTCATGTTATGCAAAGCTGACATTTTCAGCATCATTAGTTCAGTCTTCAGTAATTTTATTTTGATTTGAATTGCAAAACAATACATAAACATTGTAAAATCACTGTGATGCATGGCCACAATAATGTTGCAATATAAATATTATACAATTTTCCAAAAATTAAATATGAGGTGGTGCATTGAATTACTAGGTAGAATATTCACTTCTAAAACTGATTGCTTATTAAACATTACTATCTTAAATACACTTTCGGCCTTGTATTACAGTGATTTTACTTCACATTGTGCTAAAAGCACTAATTAAACATTGTAAAATCACCATAAATGCACAGCTTCCCTTATTTACATTCTGTCAATCCATTTTGTTGCACAACATCTCATTTTCTGCAGCTATGCTCAGTGTACTTTGTGTTTGTTGCTTTTGTCAGGCCTATAAATCACTACATTTTTAAAAAACACTTTATGCAAGCAACTTCTGGTGCTGTTACCCTGGTTGACTTCCGTGCCGGAGCCTGTGCAGCAGCAGCAATGCCTTGCAGGCGCAAGAAAGCATTAAAACCGGCAGACAGCGCCGCGGCCCGCGGTCATTCGGCCAACCACAATCGATGCCACATGAGTGCGGTTACACACGTTACAGCGCTGTGCACAGCGAGCCACTGCGCTCTCTCCAAACCCACCGCCCAATATAAACACAGACACAGTCGCTACATGCAGGCTAAAACTGGAGTTTGATGACGGGTGTTTGGGGTGAGTGAGACGAGGTGTAGAAAACAGAGATTTGCAGACAGAATGCACAAAACAGCCCCAATTCGGGAAGCACATTCACTTACACACAGAGTCCAGACATATGAGACTTTGAAAACAATGATAATGCAAAGACTCATTCTTATGGGACAGTATGTGGAATGATTAAACCATTTCTTCTTTTGTTCTACAAAGCTCTTAAAAATATTATATTTATATTTAAGTTGGTTTTATAGCTTTTTAATGAAAAGTCATTTTCAAAACCATAACTTTAACATTTAATCATATTAAAAATATTTTAAATATCATACATTAATATTGAGATGATTCTATCTGACCTGATTATAAATATATAAAAAGGTCAAAATGCAATATTAAAAAAAAAAAAAAAAAGTCATTTATTATTATTATTATTATTTATTTATTTTTTTCATCATTTGACTACATGTGGTTATACCACATTGACTTTGATTCACTAGTAATTCTTTAAAATTATTATTATGTTACAGTTTGTGGGACAGTTAACACTACTTCAACTCTGATTAAAAATATCAAAATGACTATTCAGGAATTTACTAAGTTACTAAAAATAATTTTAATATTATTTTTTTAGTGCATTTCTAGATCAGCTAGTTTGCTATGCCTTCTTTTTGAATACTCGTATTTACTTATTCCTCATTTTGCTGATTAATTTCTAATTTTGAATGCAATGTTATTTTGTTTGAAAATGCTGCTTGCTGACTAATTTAGCATTCTCATATTGTTTCCATTATTTTACACTGCTTTGGCAATAGTCAGAAGTGAACTGAAGTTGAAAGAGAGAGAATCTGCAGTGTTTTTGACTGGGAATGTCACATTAACATTATGATTTCGCTTAAGGTTAAATATTCCGGTGATTATTAACAGCTCTGAACATTCAGACATCATGAAACATGACGCGTAAAAATAGACTCGTGAAACCGCCGTTACGCAGAGCTGAGAATCGCTCTTACCGTATTTGGCGTCCCAAAGAAAAACCATTTGGTATCTTTTGAACACCCTCTCAGTCAGGATCAGGATCCAGGGCTCCAGACGAGCAGCTGATTCGGACGCGCACGGAACGAGGGTACGAACTCAGTGGTGGAAAGTTCGCGCGTCTTACTATCCGTTTTGGTGAGGTGGAAACCTTGCCGTTCAGCTTGAACCGAAGTCTAGTCAGTTTATGTAGACGTTGTTCCTCTTTCAGCAGGAGTCATCAAAGAGGATGATCTTGCGCTCGCGTATCCTTTAGAAAGTGCGCTTGAAGTCGCGCACCTTGCAGACCGCGCACCTGATGCCAACGCTTTCGCTTTCGTCTTTAACTGTCTAAAAAGTAAACTCTCTCAATTCTATAAAGCTGTATAAAGCTGTACAAAGAGAAAGTGTTCTTCCCGAATCCAGGACGCGCGCTCGCAGTGGGAAGGATGATGCGTTGTGAATGAATCTCCCGGCAGCGACGCGCTTTTACTGGCAATGGGCAGCGCAGGAACGCCGGCCAGGGGAGCTCATTTGCATAAGCCTCCCTCTAGGAGTGCTCTCATTGGTGAGCGATGACAGACCTCGACGGGCTCGACCAATCAGAAGGCCGTCCGAACCGAGGGGGAAAATGGATCTGAGCAGTCAATGGAATTCCTCGCGCGTGGTTCGACGCGCGCTCTCGTCAGATGGTTGATTCACTGTTGAATTGTTTGGATTTAAGTCACTTATCAAATGGCGGCTCAAATGCAGGGTAAACTAAAACAAAAACAGCTTGTTTAATTAGATTCATATAATCTAATCTATTCATTTAAGGAATCATATTTACATACAATATACATATAAGTACAAAATGTAAGTTTGTTTTGTACTAGCAGATGATGTTTTCTATTTTATATCAACAGGAAAGCTCTGAAACACCGTCCTGTTCGCCAGGAAGCCAATGCTAATCATGCAAACGAAAATGTCATTATAGGAACATCAAAAAAATTGCTGACACAAATTCAGTCTAAAAAACAAAAATAACAAAAAGCAAGAAACATGCTAATTCCAGTCAAAACAGAAGTTTTTAATGAAGTAATTTCCTCTAAAAAAAGAAGATATGTGAAAGAAAGAGTGACAGCCTGATGGAAAGCAACTTGGTAATCATCTAATCTGCGTTTTGTAGCCAAAAGGGGGCAGCAGACGATCTCCAAGCGCCATATGGAGTCTGTTAGATCCTCAGACTGAATGCATGAAGTGGAAATGGCAAGTAACACAGAAATGTTTCGTCATCTTTCAGTGGAATGAACAAAATGTGAATGCTTCACAAAGGACTGCCAAATCTTAAAAGAAAGTGCAGTACTGAAAAGATTATAATACTTATAATAATTAATTATAAATACTAAGAGCTTGACACCTTATGAAATGCACGTTTTTCCGGTTTAGAATAAATATGAGACCTCGGGAGGCCTACATACAGAACACATAAATACTACATCATCAAAAATCTGAGGCCAAATCCGTAACTTTTACATCCATCGTTTTCTACTTGCACATGATATAAGAACATGTTAATTTGAAATAAAAGAGGAACATCTAACTGACTCCTCAAAAGTTATAATAAAAAGCTGAGTTGTTTAACCATGTTTGAGATTCATTTGGCTGTAAAGCTGAAAACATTGCAAATTCCCAAGATAAAGCCACATTAGTCATATCAAACTGCACCGAGTCATTCATAACAATAACACAGAGAACTAAAAGATCTTGTTCTATTCTGGCTACAGGGCCTGATTCATTTGTTAAAATGTAAAGCGCTGCTTTATGAAATGCGTGTTATTCACGTCTCGTCTTCCTTGTTTACTAAACACGAAACACAAAACAAAATGCAAATCCTGATATCAGTCACAGTCATGAAAACACGGCCTCTGTACAAGCCATCCTGTTTATTACAGACAGTATACTTGAGTCAGGGCTTTTATTTTAGCTCCCAAATGTATCTAATTGTAAACAAATGTAATGCATTTCAGTTTACCTAAAAATAAAGTGGCTTCTTTGTCATTTAAATGACAAACCAGACCAGATTTTTGATAAAGAACAAGAAAGATGATTTTATAAAAACATTCATGTTTAGTTAAACTCTTCAATCTATAACCATGTCTGTAACTGCGATGCACTTGTGTTTACAACCTATTGAGTTAAAAATAATGCACAATATAACTAGCTTAAAACATAAAGCTTAAATAGATCACTAGTCATAAAATTATATTTACTATTATTTTAACATTATATAGAAATATAGAATCTTTATATAAAAACTACTACAGTGACTAAATAAAATGATTATACATCATTTTAGGCTCGGTATAGTCAAAGCAACCACATAAAGCTGAGATAACGGCTGAATCTGAAAGGAAAGATCAATTCCAGGGAAAATAATATAACATGCACGCCAATCATAAATGATTTTCTAGCACGAAGGCACCGCAGGTCTTGGATGTGCAGGATCTCGGTCTTGTGTTTTACTGATTTAGAGTAATCTGATCTCTGAAAGTTGAGCAATCAATAGCGCTTGTAGTCGGCTATAAAATATATTGACAAGCGTTGCAGGGTTACAAATATCTGATCATGTTCGGCCCGAGCCACGGAGGAAGCACACGCCGAATAAAACAGGATTCTACCCGAGCACAGCGAACAGTTTGATGCCAGTAGTTTCTTCCCTCACAGATATTTCCTCTAAACTTAATACAGCTATTATAATTAAAAACATTTCCACAAGGCAGCTGCTGTGGAGAAGCGAAATGATTTAATACATGACGTTTAAGGTGATATATATCAGACTGTCATCGTTAATGTCAGCATATTGTTACTAGTATTTAGTTAACACTAATAACAAGCGTTAACCAAATGAGAGAATTTAAAAAGGTCTTAAAAAAACAAAGACCCGATGGTGCACTAACACACACACACACACACACACACACATAATGAAGGTACATGAAGTTGCTGTTCCCTATTTCACCAGTTCCTCTTTCACATTCTAAAGAGATAAAACAAGAGAAACTACAGAGCTGAAAAAATAAAAAAACGATGGATGATGTGATTCATGGAGAACGAAAGTGTGACAAATACAACAGCGGTTTTGTCTTTTACCAAAGAGTGCGTTGCTGTTTCGGCCCTTCCTCATGAAGTACATGGCCCACGAGAGTGGTCCGGACGCTTTGAAGGGGCCCGAATTCATTTCGAGCTGTTCTGATTCAATCCAGGGTTCAAAATACGGATTCCCTCCTTCACCTCGCCGCATTTATACCCTCACGTCTCCCGCCGCCCTGCTCCATATTACACAAAACGCAGATTAAGAGAAGAGGCGACGGAGGAAAAGTTGACATGCAGTCATGACTAATATATCCCATCAGTAAGCATGGCCTCAGGAGACAGGCCCATCTCACTGCCCCGGGGCACTTCTAACCTGCTAATTTCATTTAGCCACTGATTTCCCCCCTCCATCTCTGGCTTTCTGCAGTGAAAATGGTGAAAATACGCATGAGAGAGCATGTGAAGTGTACGAAGAAGACCTTTAAGGTATATGAAGGCATAACACTCAACAAAGGCAAAACTTTCTAAATGCTCTTGTGTTGAAAATGTCACATTATAGGATCTTTAGATCAGTGTTTTTAGATGAGTTTCAGCAAGGATGCATTAAATTGGTCAAAAAGTAGCGGTAAAGACATTTATAATGTCACAAAATGTCAAATAAATGCTGTTCTTTTGAACTTTCTATACATCAAAGAATACTGGAAAATGAAATGTATCACAGTTTCGACAAAAATATTTGGCAGCACAACTGTTTTCAACATTAATAATAATCTGAAAGGTTGACACTGAAGACTGGATTAATGATGCAGAAAATTCAGATTTGATCACAGGAATAAATTACATTTTACAATATATTCACATAAAAATCAGTTACTTTAAATTGCAATAATATTTCACAATTTGACTGTATTTACTGTATTTTTTAACAAATAAATGCAGCCTTGGTGAGCATAAATGCTTTTTAGAACATTAAAAAAATATATATATATTCCAACGCCAAACTATTGTTGAATGGATGAATATCGTAACATATTCATAAAAATAATTTAATCTAATTAAACATTGACTATTTTATCAAATCAGTCTTAAGTAGCACTGGTATATTTGTAGCAATAGCCAAAAACACATTGTTCAAACTTTTGTTTTACTTTTGTTTACATTTTGTAGATATCCTACTGTAAATATATCAAAACACAATTTTTTATTAGTAATTTGCATTGCAAATAACTTCATTTGGACAGCTTTAAAGACGATCTTCTCAATCTTTTGATTTTTTTGGACCCTAAGATTTCAGATTTTCACATTTCTATCTAAAAAAAAACCCATACATCATTAGGAGGCTTATTTATTCATAAATAAAATTCCAAAAATGTACCCTTATGACTGGTTTTGTGGTCCAGCGTATTTTATTAGCTTACAATCATCTAATAACAAACTCTAGGCATTTACATTTTGCACAACACCAAAATCATGCATGAGCTGATATAAAGTATATTTTGGAGGCCATTTAAGTCTGTCAAACGCATACATTTGAATCCAAAATGACTTACATTTCATTCAAGGTGCACATTTTATCCGTTCATGCATTATCTGTGAATCAAACCCATGACTTGTGCATAAATGCAAATGTATGACCCATGACCTTGACGTTGCTTCTTGTTTAATCCACAGTCAGGATGCAGCCGATGTAGTGAACGGTGGATCAGTCAGTGACCGTAGCGCTTGCTGATTGGTGTCTATGTCTATTTTGGTCTCCATATGAAAGCTGGCATCAGATATTTCAAACTCACACTGGCAAGGACTCAATTCAGACCACAGATCGAGTTTCAAAGGGTTCGGAGGACTTTGGCTGTCTGGGTGGGTAGCAGGAAAAGGTTGGTAAGCCACAGTAAGTCGTGCCGGTCGTAACATCAGGACTGGGCTGTGTTTGACAGGCCCTGTCACCGCTGATACCACATAGATGGAAAGACACAACGACTTCAACAGACCACACGGCTGTCTAGCCAACTCTTGAAAAATACACTTCTATACAGTCTTAGCCTTTAAGTTCTGCACACTAACGGGAGAAGGCACAGATTTAGATGTCGTTTTCCCCACTGCCCGCAGGCAGTCTGTCCCTTACGGGCCCCAAGAGACGGGCCACCCCGGGGCCAGCACTGCTGGGCACACAGAATCAATAATCGCTTCCTGGGGCCCGACAATCAATGCTGCCAAAACTACTGAGCAAACGCATCAGGAGCTGAATATACTTCAATGCATGGTTTAAGAAAAAAGAAAATCACATTTAAAAAACAAACCAAAAAAAAAAAATGCTTTTAATTCACTAGAAAAATGTACAAATCAATTAACATTTCATATTAACAGAATATAATAATATAAATGTAGATCATATTATTCACTTGATATAAAATGAGGAATTAAAACAAATTATGATTATATACAGTATCAGATGTATGCTTAAAACAGATAATAATTAGGTAATAATAATAATAATTTAAATAAAAACAATAAAATAATAATTAATGTGTCATTTTTTTAACAATATAGCAAAATTCTAAAAAAAATCTCACAACACCTTAGCAACTGCACAGCAACATCAGAATGTTCTATATGTATCAATCTGTTTCTTCTTTTGTCTTCCCACTTCTGATTTTTCAATCGTTCTCTCTGCATCTCTCTATTTTGTCTCTGTCGTTTCTCTTCTGTACTGTACGGGAGGTTAGTTAAGCGAGAGAGAGGGGAAAATAACTCAGCTTTCGCCTTCTTTAATAATTCATGGGGCTGTATTGTGTGGATGCCGTTAACTGCTGCTTAAAAGTAATTAATTGATTTTCTGACATATCGTTTAGCAGCACAGCCAAGTGACAGAGCAAAGCACTTTGCCCTCACACACACACACACACACACACACACACACACACACACACACACACACACAACCTAGTGAGCTGCCTAACTAGACAGCATTATAGGGCATCATAAGTAACACTAACGAAACAGAGGCTGTAACAAAAAGTACAGCATCAACAATATGCTGCTTTTTAAGAAAACTTGATTTGGCAAAAGGAAGCTTTGAAAAGTTCAATATTCATTTAAATTAACTTAGAAATTAGTATATATATATATATATATACATACACACACAAATAGTTTTATAATACACAATATAGCATTATATAATAATATTATGAGAGTATTTATGATATACAAAGTATATATAAATATTATACAATTATTTTTACTACATACAATTATAAAATTATTAATTTTTGAAAATTAAAATTAAAACATTTTTAAAACAAGTTTGAAAGTTTAAAATAAAAAAAAGTTTAACTAAAATCTCTAAATACTGAAAGCACTGATAAAGGTAAAAAAATAACAAATTTTAACCCATATTTTACCCCGCTATGTGTATTTATTAGAGTTAGATTATTGCATTGTTTGAATTTAGTAAGTCAAACTCTGTTGGACTCAAATGTGATTTGCCATGTGATTGCTATTTATGTGAAGTGAGCCGTTGTTGCCGATGTAGTGTGTTCTACTTACAAGGTTCCATGACGGTCAGAATGTTGCCTTACAAGGCACCTGCCAGACAGGTCACTGTGTTTTGGAACAGATGTACCAAACTCAAGTACAGAGACTAACACATGGAGTATTTACCATTGTGATGCACTTATAACACTATATGTGTGTGTGAGGATGTAGATGGGACAGGCACAGATGTCCTCCGCTCAGGGCCACACACACACTGGCTTGATCCAGCTGTATTGACATTGCTGCTGATCAGAGCGTTCCCGTATGGAGACGCGCTCCATCTGACGTCACCGCAGTCGAAGGCGCTGCTTTTCCCATGGTCCTCCAGTCTGGTCCATGAGCACTACTGAGTTGATTCTTTGCCAGTGAACACCTGCCTCAGAACAGTTGTGTTTGCAGCATAGCTATAAGCTGAAGTGCTGTAAGAGCTCACAGAGGGGCCGTGCTGCCCCTTAAGAGGAAACAACAGCACATGGAACGATCCCGCTGTGAGTTTCAATCTACCTCCATCACGGCTCCCAGAGGCCTCGTATACTGTAATGAGAGATCCGACTGCTGCACATTCTAATGGGCTACACACACTGCGTTTGGAAGAGAAACTGTGTACAATCGACTATATTAATATCAAACAACTGAAGGAAACATTTACAGTGGATTAAAGCAGAATTTAACAGCCTGTGTGACCTGAAACACAACATTTTTAAAAACCTCTAACTCTGAATGTTTAATATATAATAAAAGCTCTAAACCTTTGTGTTGTAGGCATAAATAATATTCAATTCCACTTGAGAAATGTGCTTTTAGAAAGCAATAAAACACTGAAGGAAGGATTAGTGATTCATTTCACTTGAGACAGTAAACAACTACTTTGCTAAAACACCTTAGGAAGCACCCAGATCACACCAGTAACCACCAAGCAACTATTCAGGACAGCCCTGATAATAACCAAGTAGAATCCCCTAGCAACCACTCAAAATACCCTACTAACTACTTAGCAGCCAGCCAAATCATCCACCCAGAAAACTTTAGTAACTACCTAGCAATCAGACAAAACCACCTGGCAACCACTTAGCCAGAAAACTCTAGCAACCAACCAAGACACCCAGGCATCCACACAGAACACCCTACTAACTACCTAGCAACCACCTGGAATACAATAAGAAAAACCGGCAAAAACCAAAAAAATAAAAAACACCTAGCAACCTGCCAGAACACCCTACTAGACTGTAGCAACCACCCAGGACACCCTAGTAACTACCTAGCAACTACCTGGAACACCCTAAGAAATACCTATCAACCAGCAAGAACACCCTGACAAAAAAACCCCAACCACCTAATCATAACACCCTAGCAACAGAACACACCGGCAACCACCTACCAAAAAACCCCACTTAGCAACCACCAGAACACCCTAGCAACTACTCAGAACACCATAGAAACCACATAGCAACCACCCAGAAGACCCTATTTACCACCTACCAACTACGCAAAACAGCCAGCCAGAATACCCTATGAAAAAAAAAACACTTAACAACCATCCAGAACACCATAGAAACCTCCTAGCAACCACCTAGAACACCCTATTTACCACCCTACCAAAAAAAAAAAAAAAAAAAACACTTAGCAACCACCAGATAACCCTAGCATTATGGTGCCTGTGGCAATTCATTCTGGATCAGGCTGTCAATGCACTTCGGCCCGGACTGGAGGCTCACGAGTTAAAGTGAATTATTCAGAAGCAGTTCAGGATGGACGTACGACGAGCACTTCCTGTGAAACTCGCTGATTGATTTTCTGACACATGGGATGAGGGTTTGGCAGCAGAAAGCTCTAGAAGATAAAGAGAAAAGCGCTGTGTATTTCAGTGTTTTGACACTAAAACACAGGTTTATGCTCTTAGTACAGACATTTACTAGACTAGACAGCTTCAGCAGATATTAGCTGAGGAAAATCTCACACTAGATCACTAGGAGAGGCTTCAAACTTCACCTTGAAGCTCTTCTGAAGGCAGACATTCAGACTCTGACTTCTAGTGGTTGGAGTGTCCTGTAAGAGTCTGATGTATAGGTGTGTGTTCGGCCCGGTTTGGCCTGCTGCTGCCTGGAGCGCTGTGTGTGGGAGGAGACGACTAGAGATCTGCCTCAGGCACTATTTAGTGCAGTTTGAATGGATGAGTAGACATAGTGCAGCTGAAGATGAAACACACACACACACACACACACACACACACACACACACACACACACACACACACATACACTATTGCACATGAATGTCGCCATGAGTTACACTGACGACTTTCACAGCGTCAACGTTTGATAGGAACTTCTACAGCGGAGAATCTATTCATCTCATGCAAAAAAAAAACCTTATTAACCACAGATCATGTATTTTAAATATATTTCAAAGCTTCTGTTATGTATAAATCTAGAGTAAAGTAAAATATATTTTATTTGAAATCAGTTAGTTAGTAATTAGTTATAGTTCATAAAAAATGAATTTAATTAAAATAAAATGAATGTTCTCTAAAATGACCTAAATTCTGAGATACCCAGAACACCCTAGTAACCACTGATCAATCACCCTAGCAACCTCTCAAAATAAACACCTAGCACCTTCTCTCTAATAAACACCTAGCAACAAGAAACAAGAAGACCCTAGCAACCACCCAGAACACCCTAGTAACTACCTAGCAACCACCCAGAACACCCTAAAACACATAGCAACCAGCAAGAACACCCTAGGATCAGAACACCCTAGCAACCACCCAGAATACCATAAAAACAAACACCTAGCAAACAGCAAGAACACCCTAACAAAACCCACCTAGCAACCACCAGAACACCCTAGCAGCCACCTAGCCAGAACACACTGACAATCACCCAGAACACCCTAGTAACCACCCAGAACACCATAAAAACACCTAGCAAGCAGCAAGAACACCCTAACAACAAACCACCAAGCAACCGTCAGAACACCCGAGCAACCACCTAGCCAGAATACCCTATCAATCACCTAGAAATCACTAGGAACACCCTAGTAACTATGTAGCAAACACCCAGAACACCTCAATAAACACCTAGCAACTAGAAAGAACAACTTACAAAACCTAGCAATGACCCCGAACACCCTAAAATACCTAGCAACCAGCATGGACACTCTAACAACAAACCAACAAGCAATCAGAAGACTATAGCAACCACCTAGCCAGAATACCCAGAAACCACACAGAGTACCCTAGTCACTCCCTAGCAACCACCCAGAACATCCTAAAAACACCAAGAACACTTTAACAAAAACCACCCAGCCAATGTTAGAACACCCTAGCAACCATCTCGCCAGAATACTCTAGCGAACACCTAGAAACCATTAAAAACATCCTATCAACTACCTAGCAACCACACAGAACACCCTAAAAAACACCTAGCAAACAGCAAGGACCCCTTAACAGAAACTACCCAACAACCGCCATAACACCCTAGCAACCACCCAGAACATAACTACCTGGCAAACAACAGAACACCCTAAAAACACAGAGCAACCAGCAAGAACATCCTAGCAAAAAACACTCAGCAACCATCAGAACACCCTAGCAACCACCTAGCCAAAATAAACACCTAGCAACCAGTCAGATCACCTTAGCGGTGACCTAGCAAACACAAAACTCAAAAGTCCCGTTAGCCGCAGCTCATCTGTCATAAATAAATCTACAGTAAAGCAATAAATATATTCAGTTGGAATCAGTTATATGGTATGATTTCAGAATAATGCCATTATTGGTCATTAATGATTATATTTTGCACAAAGCAACTGAGAAGATTAGATTAATTTATTTTCCCCAAAATTACCTTGATTAAGGGATTCCAGTAAAAACATGTACATCCCAGCAATATTGATGTTCGTAATTCTGAGGTTTCCTGTAAAACTACTCCAAAAATGGATTTCACATGCTGACTTAATGTTTCAATATCTGAGAAACGCGACATGCAATGATGTTCAAATACAACATCATTAACCTTGAATTCAATCCAATCCACAGACAGACGGTTCGGCTCTAGCCACTGCTTAATGCTCAATGAGAAACAACTATAACAGCATTTACAAGACACTGTTGAAGTAAATATGCAAAGAAACTGAATTAACTGTGCTCCACGAAGGAAGGTTTTGGACTAGATCTTCCAGCAAAATGTATCTGTGACACGCCGCTGCCTTTGGCGCAAGAACGCGAGGATGTGGCAGGACTGAGAGCCGGAGATGCGTAAGGAAATGAGAAACAGGAGTTTGATAACAGAGACGGACACTTAAAGCGTGCTCACCATCCATTGCAGAATAAAGAGAAACAAAAACATGATCATTAAAAGATGCTATAGGAAATAATTATAATGTATATTTTTATATTACATATTATAAAATAACATTTTATATAATATGCAGTTTTATAATAAATACAATTTATATATATTTTTTAAAAGCTAAAAAATATTTTCAATAAAAGCAAAATAATTTAATTTAATTTAATTTAATTTAATTTAATTTAATTTAATTTAATTTAATTTAATTTCGGGTTTAGTAAGATTCAGCAAGGATGCATTAAATTGACCAAAAATATACAAAAATATTTATATTTCAAATAAATGCTGTTCTTTTGAATGTTTTATTCATCAGTGAATCCTAAAAAAAGTACAACTTTTTCCACAGAAATATTGGGCAGCACAACTGTTTCTACATTGATAATAATCAGAAATGTTCAAAGGATCATGTGACTCTGAAGACTGGAGTAATGATTCTGAAAAATTAACTTTGATCACAGAAATAAATTACATTTTTCACATAGCAAACTATGGAAGCCCATTTCCATCACTGAATAAAATAAAAAAAAGTTTTTTTCTCAGAATTGTGAGATATAAACTCGCAATTGCGAGTTATAAAGTCTGAATTCTGATATATAAACTCGCAATTCTGTGAATATTTGTGTTTTTTTTTCTCCTTACAACTGGACTTTATAACTCACAATTGCAAGTTTCACAAAAAAAAAGTCAGAATGTTGAGATACTTTAAATTACAGAGAGAAAAAAGTCAAAATTGTGAGTCTATATCCCACAATTCTGACTTTATAACTCACAATTGTGCATTTATATCTCACAGTTGTGAGAAAAAAGTCAGAATTGTGAGGTGTAAACTCGAAATTGCGAGCAAAAAGGTCACAGTTCCCTTTTTTATTTTTATTTTTTTAATTCAGTGCTGGAAATGGGCTTCCATAAAAAACAGCTGTTTTAAATCGTAATAATATTTCACAAATGTTCTGTTTTTACTGTATTTCTGATCAAAAACTGTAAATGCAGCCTTGGTGAACAAAACAGACTTCTTTCAAAAACATTAAAAAAATCTTACCAATCCCAAACTTTTGGATGATAGATGTATTTAGTGACAAGGCAATTAAATGCGGTGCTTTAAGAGATTTGAATAAATGACAACAGACAACATTCACTGATGCTAGGCTCACATTTGTACATTCTTACTCATAGTTGAGAAATGCATTTAATGGTGTGACATCTGTCTTCACATGAATTACGCAGACTCAACTTAAACTCTGAAAACTGCTATTGTTCAGCACAACACAGCCTCTAATTAAACCCCACTGATTCAGACTCAAAGTGTCTCTATTCATGAGCTCCACACGTTTCCTTGTCTATCCATCAAGTGTTTCACAGCAGACATTTCCTCGTTTACTCTCTTAAACTGTACTCTGAACCCGAGCCCCGGGATTCACCAACAAACTGTGAGCTCAAAGACAGACAAGCGTCAGTCAGTGTTGTGTTGTGGCGAGCCTGTGATTATGTAGCGTGGACCGCAGAGCCACAGCAGCAAACAAAACAGCTTTATTTGAGCAGACGGCCGGTCTGACCAGCGGTTAATGCTGGATGAGTTGTGGTCAGCGGAGGCAGATGGGCTCTTTACACAGTGACTCAGACCGGCCTCGCGACGTCCATCAGCAGCACTCAAACACACACGACATACAGAACAGAAGTGACCCATTCTTTAAACGCACAGAGCTACTGTTAACCTGAATGAACGCTATTATAAAACATACTTAACTCACTACCAACAGCTGAAAAACTCACTAAACTTTGGGGGAGTGGCTAATTGTAATCTGCTTTGGGATGGATTTTGGATGTATGGTAGATTTGCAATTTGTATGCAAATACATTTTTGAGTTAAAAAAATAAAATAAAAGTAACTAAAAATAATTAATAAGTAATATGGTGAAACATTATTAAATTAACTATGTGAATATATTTTAAAATGTAATTTATTCCTGTGATCAAAGCTGAATTTTCAGCATCATTGCTCAAGTCTTCAGTGTCACATGATCCTTCAGAAATCATTCTAACATGCTGATTTGCTGCTCAAGAAACATTTCTGATTATTATCAATGTTGAAAACACTTGTGTTGCCTAATATTTTTTATGATATTTATATTTGATGAATAGAAAGTTCAAAAGAACAGAAATTTGAAATGGTCTTTTTAATAACCTTATAAATGTCTTTACTGTTACTTCTGTTACTGCTACTAAAAAAAAAAAAATATATATATATATATATATATATATATATATATATATTAACACCAAACTTTTGAATAGTATATAGTGTATATAATATAAAATAATGTAACTATAAAATAAAAAATATATAATAATTATAAATTATAATTAAAATTATAATTCTAAAATATAAATTATATATTATTTAAAATTAAACATATATTTTTTATATTTATTCTGCTCAACAAGCCTGCATTTGTTTGATCCAAAATACAGCAAAAGCAGTAATTTTGTGAAATATTTTTACTATCCAAACTGCATTTTGTTAGATTTTTTTTTTAAATAAAGTAATTTATTCTAATATGCTGATTTGATGTTCAAGAAATGTTTTATTATTGTTATCAATATTTAAAACAGTTGAGTTATATTTCTTTGTTTTTCAGGATTCTTTGATGAATAGAAAGATCCAAAGACCAGCATTAGGGGAGAAATGATAGAAATGAAAACGTTTATTTAGCAAGGATGCCTTAAATGAATCAACAGTGATGATAAAAACATCTATAATGTTACAAAAGATTTGTATTTCAGATAAATGCTGTTCTTCTGAAAGATCATGTGAAACTGAAGATTGGAGTAACGATGCTAAACAATTCAGCTATGAAATCATAAAAATCAATTACATTTTAAAATATATACAAATAGAAAAGTTATGTTGAATAGTAAAAATATTTCAAAATGTTACGGCTTGCTTAGCAATAGAGACTTCTTTAAAAGCATTAAACATCTTACTGTCCAAAAACTTGACTGGTAGTGCATAACATTTTATTTATTTATTTTTTTATGTTTTTGTTTTTGAAGGTGTAAATCTTCAGTTTACAGTACTGCATATATATATATATATATATATATATTTACACATAATGCTTGGAATGTGCCTTTTCAATTCTCCATTAAGCTAGAAATAAAAAAAAAAAATCTTCACTCATTTTTTGTGTGTGTCAGTCAGTAACTAGTGCTCTGTTCAGACAGCAGTTGTCCATATCTAGGCCACAGAGTTTGGTGCGGTCAGTTCAGCTTTTCTCCCTCCAGGAGCGTGAGGAAACTGCTCAATAAAAAAGTCATTAGTCACCCACAAAATCAATTAATAACTCAGAAAGTCCTGGGACAAAAGTCACTTCCAGCCCTCCTCCAGTAGCTACTCAAACTATTATGCGGATGAGGGCCTACCAAATTAGCCAGAAGAACATTCCAGCAAATGGGACCGTCGAGTAGAAATCCACAGATAAATAAATTAGCGACAGACTCACGGAAAGTTCCTAAACAAGCTCAAGTGGCCAAATCGTTAACCACATTCGCAGAAGTACGGCGGAGGTCCACTCGGGGACGGATCCCATCGGGCCCGCCGGCGCTACGGAAGGTCCATTATCAAAGTCTAGGAGGCTTTCTGTGGTTTGGCGAAGCGGCTCTGACCATGTGCTGCTCCATGCCAGTATCGACCATTATATTGGCATTTCCTGTTGCGGTCTCACAGCTTCGGGACAGCTGTGACGGGACAGAGTGGCACGAAGCGGCCACATGCATTTCAAAACGACCGCATGCTTCTGAAACGTCGTTCAGCATCACAGTCAGCGCTTAATTGCAGCAAAAGTAATCAAATGGAGTACACACTTAAATCAGACAGGACAGATGAGAAAGAGACTCGGAAACTCCTGTTGTTAGGCAGGAATAAAATAAAATAATAAAACTTGTTTTATTATTTTTATTTTTTTTGTTTTTAAGAGAATGCATCTTTCATATTTTTATTTATTTATTTATTTTTTTTACTTGTTTAAATAATGAGTTAACTGATATTAATAGCGATATTTTAATATTTATATACTATTGTAGTATTTATTATTATTTTTAATTGGCTATTTTTATATATAGTTTTTTTTTATTAAGTTTTAGTAATTTTGGTTCTGTGCTTTGATCATTTTTATTTTCATTTTTTTCTAATAAAAGTTAATTAGTTTTTATATTTAGCATTAATATTTAATATTCATTCAGCTAATTTAATATTTGAATATTATTTAAAAAAAAAAAATCTTTTTTATATTTCAAAATTTAAGTTTCTCAATTACTTTGTATTCTGACTTTTTTTCTTCAAATTCTGACTTTACATCTCATAATTCAGCTTTTTTTGTTTTCTGCCACCAAATAAATAATTAAAAAAAGAGCAACTTGTCTAACAATTCAGTTCCTGAGTTTATATCTCACAATTCAAATTTTAAATTTAGAAGTTTAAATCTTACAATTCAGACTTTTTTTTCACAGAATTCTAAATTTAAATCTCACAATTCTGACTTTTTTTCCCTCAGAATTCTAAATTTAAATCAGAACTTTCCCCCCCAGAATTTAGAGTCTCAAAATTCAGTTTTTCTCGCAATTCTGATAAAAATAATCATGATTTTTTTTAATTTTTCTGCTCCATGTCAGACATATTTAAAAACAAGAAAACAAGTAAAAATTACTAATTAAAACATCTTAACATAAAAAAAAAAAAAAAATATATATATATATATATATTTTTGCATTGTTTAGCCATTTAACATGGAAATGCAATTATCTGGAGATGCATTACAAAAAACATTTCACCATGTAGAGGGTTGCAGTTTCCCTCAATGAAGCTTGTGAGGCCTTGTGGCACTGGATCAGGGGATTGTGGGAAGTTGGTATGCCACCAGGCCATGTTTGCATGTGGCCTCATCGCCGGACATCCATCAAAACTCAGCAGATGCTGTGAAAGGACAACGCTAACCACACTCAGGCAAAGACGCAGGTGGAGAGACAGGTTTAGAAAAAGAAAGAAACATGGAGAAAGCGCTACTTCCTCTTAAGCGTTTGGCCTCGGGCTGCTGATGTCAAAGGCCGTTGCAGTTGTTCCTCGCTGCTGATGACAGCGAACAGTCGACTATTGTCCTTGCACATCCAGCCTAAACATCTGAGCAGTCAGACAGATCATTTGTGTCTATAAAACATCAGACAAACGGTTCGTCAAGGAGCGATTAGCGCTCTCAGTTACAGTCTTCAAAGGAACAAAGAGGCTCCTGTCAAGAGCCATGTTGCAATCAATGACAACACCCTCCTATCCTTAGCCAGTCTATTCATGCTTTATGCGACACTGATCAATATTTCTAGGCTGTCGCTGCCAGTTTCTGGCCCGGCGTCTCTGCTGGATCATTGAGGAGTGTATCAGTGCACCGAATGATTTGTTATTGACTGCTCTGGTGAAGGTGAGGCCTTGTACATACAAACATACAACATGGCTCAGGTCATATGGCACACAAACACGTTTTACTTACGCAACCTGGAGGATTTCAGAATCAAATGGGATATTCAGTGAGGAGAAAAAAAAAAGTAGGGTGGTAGTGAAAAATGGTCGTTACTTTCAGAATGGAGACGGATAGAAAAGGGATTTGAGATCATAAATAAATAAATTATAAATCCTGGTTTGTATGTATTATATATCGTTTTTTTTAATGAAAATAGTAAATTAGTAAATTAAAAAGAAAAATATTTAAATTATTTAATAATAAATAAATTATTTTATAATAGCAAATAATTTTTACTTTAATTTTAAACTTTATTTAAAATTTGAAAAGAAATAAAAAGACAGCCTTCCCATTTTATAAAAGATTACAAAGAAACACTTTTCATTTGGAATAAAAATGACTGCATACAGTTAAACATTTAATGCATTTTCCTGGTCTAATTATGAGTACATATTTTTTCATCTTAAAAAGTGTTTAATTTCTCTTAATTTAAAATAGTAAATTATTAAATATATTTTTTATTAAACTATTTTTTTTTAAATATATATATATATATATAATTATATTTATTTATTTCATTTATAAAATTATGAAAAACAAAAAACAAAAAAACAATTGTAATACATATTTCTTTCTAAACTATATACATTTGAAAATGTTATATATATATATATATATATATATATATATAGTGGGGAATTTATTTTTTTTTGATCCCCTGCTAATTTTGTACATTTGCCCACTGACAAAGATCAGTGTATAATTTTAATGGTAGGTTTAGCACTGGTTTGGCATTCATTAACATTTTTTTTTACACTTTTTCAGGTTTTTTGAAAAAACTATTAAAATAAAACTACCATTAAAATTATACACTGATCATTTCTACAAAATCAGCAGGGGATCAAATAATCATTTTCCCCATTGTATATATATATATATATATATATATATATATATATATCAGTGGCGTTCTGTCCATATAAGCTGCTAATGCTCCGCATACCCAGGCCGTCTGAGAGAATGCGTTCACGGGTTAATTAATATAAACATGGTTGTCAGTTGATCCCTTGTGTTTGTGATGTAACTTAAAGTGTAATAAAGAGTTGGGAATAAGTACGTCAAATTATTTATTTGCCAAACAACGGCAATTCTCTGTAAATGTCACATGCGGAAGCTTCCGGGCAAGCGGATTCTCCGCAGCTTACTAGCCTCCGCTCTATTGCCATGACTCCTCAGGATTCACGCGCGTTCACTGCTTTCGCTGATATGCGCGTGATTTCATTGGCGAGGTAAGCTGTCCGCGAAGCGCTCGCCCAAGCCGAAAAATGCGCTGTTGCTGCCAGATTTCGATTGCCGAAAATCACATTGTGTTTGATGCACAACTGACTCGACTAAATCAAATGAAAAAACATCTTAACTGTATATTTTCATAATTTCTCAAGTAATTCAAAATTTGAAAGTCCACTGAAAACATATAGACCGTGTTGAAGATGTTATTGTCAACATGCCTAAGTGGTTTAAATAAAAATATATAGAAATAGTATAATATATAAAAGTATAAAAAAAGTTTTTATTTATTTATTTATTTATTTATTTTTTGAATATTAACAAATAGGGGGAAAAGAGGAAATAATAAAATCTGATTTTTTTATTTTATTTTATTGTTTGGCATTACTTGGCAATATTCTAAATATATTATTAATATTTGCATTTTGCATGGTTGTAGTATCACCTGGGTGGGAGTTATATTCACTGGTGATTAATAATAATAATAATAAAATAATTCAGTCGAAGCAGAAATATAGAACGGGGAATCCCCCACCTCCCCACCCTCTTAATATTACATATCGTAAAAGAATACGTGTAAACGTTGTTTTGCGGTTTTTATTTGGAAAAGCAGCTATGTTTTTCTAGCATTAAAATAACTATAGATAAACCTCAAACGATACAAGAAAGATTGGAGATGAGATTTATTCACAAATAAGGTAGGAAATGTGCATACTTTTAAATCGACACATGCCACAGTGTTTTCCTCGTTAAGTTTGTCCTAAAAGCTGGTTGGGGGCTGGGACTCAGCACTCAGCATACCCGGAAAAAAAAAGTCACTGCTCGCCACTGATATATATATATATATATATATATATATATATATATATATACATAGTATATATGGGCAATGTTTTAGATGGGCAATGCTGGTGTGTTAAACTAGTTATTGTTGCAGTTTAACCACCATAGCAATGGTAAAACCAGTATGAAAGTGTCCAAAATGTGTGAAACTCAAGAAAACCGTCTAGGTTCCACTGATCAGCAGCTGATCCAGTTTAGCAGGTCTACGCTTTTTTTTTTCAGCAAGGAAGGAGATTGTAGAGAAATAAAAATAAAAGGAAATGAAGAGGCTTTATTAGAGATCCTCTTCCTGTGCTGCGGATGTTGTGCGGAGCGGCGCAGAGCGTAGATCAAACGTGTCGGCGGGACTCTTAGATCGCGGGCCAGTTCGCCACATGGTCCAGGCTCCCCCGGGGCGTGGGCGGAGTCAGTAGGAGGAGGGGGCGGGGCCTCAGTTGCCAGTCTGTAATTCACTCCCATAGATTACAGAGACTGTGAGGACAGCGTAGGATCATACAGACAGGCTGCATTACTGTCTAAAGACTGCTGGAACGAAAAAGCACAAAGTTCATTTATTTATTCTACACGTGCATGAGATTAAGTGGAGAACAAATGGAATGTTTTCCTGAGAAAAAGACCCCAAGATCTCCTTTCATAAGAAATCTCAATAACGTCTCAAAATTGTGCTCAGATTTGCCAAGATACCAAAGTCTGCAATCAAAAAATGTTTTTTTCTCATCCATTTTTTTCCAAATCTAAGTTATTGTTGTCATTTTAAATAAGAATAAAAGTTTTTTTTTGTTTTAATTAATTTTTTTTTTTGATAAGTTTTAGTTCTGTGCTTTGGTCCTTTTTATTATTATTATTTTTTTTCCAAAAAAAAAAAGTATATTAAGCTTTAATATTTTTCTTTTAATTTTTGTACTCCAATATTGAAAATACATTACAATATAGAAGCTTTATTCCACCACAAAAAAAAAAAAAAAAAAAAAAAAACATAAATAAATAAAGGAGGTAACTGCAACTTTTCACCTCACAATTCTAACCTTTTTCTGAAAAATGTGAGTTAATATTTCTCAATTTAAGATTTTCTTGGAATTCAGTTTCTCAATGATTATTATTATTATTATTAGAAGTCTGATTTCCTTTTTTTGCAATTCTGAAAAAAAAAATAAATATTGTGATATAAAAGTTGCAATTTCTTTTTTTATTTTTCTGTTCTCCAAATCTAACCTGGAAACTAGAAACTGAATTAAAAAAAATATATATATAGTAGTGTTATAAATTAGTAGTAGAATTAAAAGTATTATTTAAAGAAAATTAGCTATAATTTTACAGCATCAAATGATATCTTGCAAACACATTTTTTGCCACTTTATTAGAGGAAAATAAGTTTGGATCTCTTAGTTTGTTAAACTAATTAAATGCATACAACAGTTTATTTGTTATAAATGTGATTTAATAATATTTTACACTAAATGTAAAATATTAAATGTAAATGTAAATGTTTTGTATGCACACACATACAAAATATGTGTGTGCAAACATAAATATGAATACTAAAACCACACAATAGATGAATATGAATATGCAAGTATGCAGTATTTGTCTACAAATTAAAATAAATAAACATCTATGTGTGTATTGTGTCCTAGAAAAAAAAGACCTATTTATTTACTTAACTTATCTATTATCTTTAATTAATTAAAGTTTATTTTTCTTGTTTTAAGCATAAATGTACCAAATGTTAGTTAGGTGAGAAATATTTATATAATTTATAAAAAAATCTAAATAAATTCTATAAATATATGTATATGCAGTCATTTATCATTTTAGGCCCACTCTCAAGTTTCACCGTCCTTTCTTACGTTCCTTACAGTGCTCATGTCTATAAACACACAGAAACACACACAGAGTTCACGTTAGTCCATTTCAGCGTGCCCGTGTTTCAGCATTAGCGCTAAACGGAGCGAGACACGGTGGCTAGACATGACTATGGCTTTCTTCCTCGGCCAGACGGCGACCAGAGGAGAGTCTGTCCGGCTGTGTGCTGTATCACTGATGCTGCTGTGACTAAACATAGACAACTGCTCTGCCGCTCGCTGCTTCTCCTCTGACTAAGCATAGCTCACCATGTACACACACACACGGGCGCCTGGACGACTGCGCTGGAAACAGGTGATGCTAGCTGTGCCCAGGACGCTGGCCAAGAGCCGCTGAGTCACACGGACATAATTACTGCAGCAGACGCGCATCGTAAACTTTGTGGATGGCATTCTCGCAGACGGCCGCGTGTGAGCTTTAAAAGGAGACGCGCAAGATGGAACTATTCGTGTGTGTATGATTAGAGCGAGTCGTCTGTCTTAAAAATCTGATTTCACCGGTGCAAGAGAAAGACAGACAGACAGAGATGAAAGCGAATATGTAAATAAATATGATAAGGGTCAAAGATTGAGATAATAGCAGTCAAATAGTGTCGAGGAATCTACTGTACAGGCTAAAACAGAAGAGGAGGGAGAAACCTGAGAATGTATACTGTATGTAAATTAGCTCTGCATAGAATATGTAAATTAACTCGGAATTAAGAATTCATGTTCTATTTTTCCAAAATTACCATAGTATAGATTTTTGAATATGTTACGCATATGCACACAAACATGCAGTGTAATAAACACATTCATAATACTAGGAAATTAAAAAATAAACAAGCTATACATTATACTGTGGTCAAGTAAAGGTATCAGACGGTAATATTATGGTTTTATACAGTACTCCAAGGTATTTTCAAGATCACCATGGTCGTACCATGTACCATGTTACAAAAACCATAGGACTACGATGGGACTTATTAAAGAACCATAGAAGTGCCATGGTAAATGTCCTAAAAAAAAAAAAAAAAACATAGTAGCACCATGGTACATGTCCAAAAACCACAGTAGTACCACGGTACATCTCCAAAAACCACAGTAGTACCATGGTACATGTCTAAAAATCACAGTAGAACCATGGTACATATCCAAAAACCACAGTAGTACCATGGTACATGTCCAAAAACCACAGTAGTACCACGGTACATGTCCAAAAACCACAGTAGTACCATGGTACATGTCCAAAAACCACAGTAGTACTACGGTACATCTCCAAAAACCACAGTAGTACCATTGTACATGTCTAAAAACCACAGTATTACCATGGTACATATCCAAAAACCACAGTAGTACCATGGTACATGTCCAAAAACCACAGTATTACCATGGCACATGTCCAAAAACCACAGTAGTACCATGGTACATATCCAAAAACCACAGTAGTACCATGGTACATGTCCAAAAACCATAGTATTACCATGGCACATGTCCAAAAACCACAGTAGTACCATGGTACATGTCCAAAAACCATAGTATTACCATGGCACATGTCCAAAAACCACAGTAGTACCACGGTACATCTCCAAAAACCACAGTAGTACCATGGTACATGTCCAAAAACCACAGTAGTACCATGGCACATGTCCAAAAACCACAGTAGTACCATGGCACATGTCCAAAAACCACAGTAATACCATGGTACATGTCCAAAAACCACAGTAGTACCATGGTACATGTCCAAAAACCATAGTATTACCATGGCACATGTCCAAAAACCATAGTATTACCATGGCACATGTCCAAAAACCACAGTAGTACCATGGTACATGTCCAAAAACCACAGTAGTACCATGGTACATGTCCAAAAACCATAGTATTACCATGGCACATGTCCAAAAACCACAGTAGTACCATGGTACATATCCAAAAACCACAGTAGTACCACGGTACATCTCCAAAAACCACAGTATTACCATGGTACATATCCAAAAACCACAGTAGTACCATGGTACATGTCCAAAAACCATAGTATTACCATGGCACATGTCCAAAAACCACAGTAGTACCATGGTACATATCCAAAAACCATAGTAGTACCATGGTACATGTCCAAAAACCATAGTATTACCATGGCACATGTCCAAAAACCACAGTAGTACCATGGTACATATCCAAAAACCACAGTAGTACCATGGTACATATCCAAAAACCATAGTAGTACCATGGTACATGTCCAAAAACCATAGTATTACCATGGCACATGTCCAAAAACCACAGTAGTACCATGGTACATATCCAAAAACCACAGAAGTACCATGGTAAATGTCTAAAAACCACAGTATTACCATGGCACATGTCCAAATTACCACAGTAGAACCATATTATATGTCCATAAACCATAGTAGTACCATGGTACATGTCCAAAAACAAAAGTAACACCATGGTACATGTCCAAAAACCATAGGAGCAGCATGGTATTTGCCAAAAAAGAACATAGCAGTACCAACACACACATCCAAAAACCAGAGTAGTACCATGGTACACATCCAAAAACCATAACAAAAGCACAGTACATATCCAAAAACCATGTTAGCACATGATTAGCACAGCCTTCTGACACCATCACTAAGCCAACCAAAGGTTTTGTAAGGATTGGTTCTGCAGTTCTTTTAATATTTAGTCTTAATATTGCGACTATGAAAACACTGAATAACAGCTTCCTGTGAAGCTGATACTGCAGAGGAAGGAAGCTGCAGCTGTAAGGCCACCGTTAGGAACTCTTAGCCTGTCTAACTGAAAGGGTCTTTGTGACATCTAATGACACACACAACACATACACACACACACACACTCTCACAGGCCCAATAACTGATGCTGCAAAGGATGTGCCATCAGGAAGTCAACCCCCATCCAATGACTGGCCTGTCAATCATTTAACAGAAAAAGAGAAGCGCGCGTGTGAACCCTGTCGTTTCAGATTCAGTGGAAATGTCACGGTTTGCATGAACTTTAACCACTAAAATGAGTTTTGTGGTCTTTTTCTTATCTGGGTAATGACTAGGATTGAGATCAACTAGTCTCAGAGTTAGAAAAGATCGCCATTAGGCCAGATATAGAAATGAATGCTCAGAGGTTGCTCTTTCAGGAGATTTAAGTAAAAGTCTCCATTTAATCGAATTGATCTCTATGACAAACGACTAAGATATTAAAGAAATCTCATTTGTGATTTGTCTTTCCTATAGGACCTGTGCTCAGATGTTGACTAATGTTTTAAGAACAGACATGCATTAATCAAATTAATGCTAAGCTAACTTGCTTTGCCCAAAATCTAAGGCTGCATTGCATGTATCCAATCCCACAATGCATTGCCACCAGGTCAGTAAATACCCCCCGAATTGCAGCATATTTATCATAAATGTAATTCGCTTAATATGTATCAATTAAAAATCGAACTTGTTTAAAATAGACCACCTGGCCCTATATTTGTGTGTGAATGCTTTTTAGATTCCAATTCACTTCCTGAATTTGAACTCAAACAGGGTGCAGCTTTGCTACGTAGTAATAAGAAATGTTCTATAAATGTAATTTTTAACTACAAATGCAGCCCAGCTAACAGGAAATGTTCTCACAACTTTCACTACTGTTTTTTTTTTTTTTTTAAATAAAAAAATAAAATAGTTCTATAAATATTAGGACAAATGTTCTTTTGTAATGCTTATGGAATGGTCTGTATAACATCATTAATATCCGATATATGTGACCCTGGACCACAAAAACAGTCTTAAGTAGCATGGGCATATTCATAGCAATGCAAAAAATTATATTATATATAAGATATTATGTAAATTTCCTACTGCAAATATATAAAAACTTAATTTTTGATTAGTAATATGCATTGTTAAAAACTTCATTTGGACAACTTTAACAGCGATTTTTTCAATATTTAGATTTTTTTTTTTTAAATGTTTAAATCTCTTTAACTTATGACTCCCTTATGACTGTTTTTTATACATATTTTTAAATATATATTAGCGCATGAACACAGGCGATTAATTTTTCCAGTTTAATGCGTTAAAAAATTTAATGCAATTAACGCAGGGGCGGGGCTAGGTTTGGCCACCCCACTCACAACTGCTAAAGAATTGCGTTCATTTAGAAGCTAAAGAAAATAAATGTGTTTTTAATGCTACTTTATTAAATTAGGCTATATTTTCTTGCTGAAGTGCACAGGTAGTAAATTAAAAAGTAATTTTTTTAAAGTCTAATAAACGCAAATAGCATTTATTGAAATTGCTAGCTCTCAATTATTTTGTAATGTTGAATGCCTATAGTCAATGGTTGAATATTAAGAAAGAAATTCATAGAGACTTAAATTGGTATCAGTGGAACTTGCCTCCAGTCATTAAAAAAAGTATGGCATTAAACAAATATTAAAAATATACTTTATGTTTTTTTCTACAATTATTTGAAGATTGAATGTGAAATTATTGCAATATAAAAGTATAATTACAAATTTTAATGTTAGGTGGTATTAATTTCAGAAAAAATGTGCGATTAATTATTATTATTTTTTAATCGATTGACAGTACTATATACATACACATTATTTTAATGTTAAGAGAAAACGTTTTGGGATCACTATTCTTGGAATGTTCTTTGCGATGTTATTAAAAGTTGAACGTTCTAAGAAACGTATTTTGAACTTTAAAACAACATTCTAATTATAGAAAGAAAACTGGAATTTCCAAAACTTCTAGAATATTTAAAGTGTTCAAATAATGTTATATTTTGAGTGAAAACTTTGGTAGAACACTGTACGAAACCACGTTTTTGTAACTTAAATATTGCAATCAAAAGTAAACTTTTCAGAAATATTTCAAAACAACATTCTCTCAACCTTTTTAACCTGAATTTGTTATATAGAAAGTTTTGTCATACATTTTCAGTGTATACTTAACAATAGCTTGTTTGAAAGTTTTGAAAAGCATTGAAGTTTGCTGTCTATGTAGAATGTCTAGTTTAAATGGTTTAATTTTATCAGTTGCTAATCCAATTTTTAGTCTGATGCTAGTTAGTATGCAACAAAAATACACATTTACACATTCCAATTAAGTTTTAAAAAAAGTTTTTTTTTTTTTTCAAAATGTTCAAAGTATCTTTTTTAGAAAGGTTTTCTTTCATGGTTATGTGAACACTGACGACGACATTAAAGGGAACGTTCCATTTTACTATGTTGCAAACATTAAGGAAAAGTGACTTTTAAATGTTCTCTGAACCAACTTTAAAACCTTGAGAGAACCTAGTAAGAACGCTAACCAAAGCTCTAAGATTGCTCTTTGTTAGCTGGGTCTGTAGGCGGTGGACAGTGAGCTCATGACAGTTCTGTTTTTACGGCATGTTTCTACATGACTGTGTTTGCCTGAATGAGATCTCTGGTTAGGCTACTTTGCATGTGGGTACGGAAGTGCGGCTAGCCAGGTAGCCACAGTCACCGCTGCGTTACCACAGACAGGCTTCTGTTATTGATTCCACACACATACTAACGCTCAACGAAGCCTACGAGCTTTCTAATGAAATTAATATTTGCTACTAATAGTAGCGATGCTACAAACCACAGTTTTATTAGTAGCATAACAGTCACTCAGTTGTCCCTAAATGTTCTTCATATGCATATCTTCACTGAGAAAGCTCAGGATCATAAATAAATAAATAAATCGTTATTTTTTTTAAACCTGTTGCAATTTTATTTCATCTTATTTGATTCTTTCTAAAGGAAAATGATTAACAGTTAAATTAAATGAAGTGTCACACCCCTGTGGACTGTTTGTGTTGGTTTTTCCCTCATGTGTCCATATTTGTTTTTTCCTGTTCTTGTCCTCGTTATGTCATTATTAGTTAAGCACCGTCACCTGTCTGTGTCTCATTAGCAACCTTTCAAATGTTGATTCAGTTCTATGTTTGATTGTCCGGTTTCATCGTTGTTTTTGTGTGTTCCTGCCCGTCTCTTCTGTGGATTTAACTGTTGTGCATTTACTAAATACTTTGCACTATTCCTCTTCGTATTGTGCCTTTCCCCCTCAAGTACCGTGACATTAAGAAGTTCAATTAAAATAAACAATCAAATAAATAGATGGTCGGTTTAATTAAATTAACAAATTCCATTGAGAAGGTTGAAAGCGGAAAGCACTTGATATTAAAGCTGCACGACGAGGATATTTGCAGTTCAGAGTTGCACTAGGCTTTTGCACATATCCTGTGCACACGAAACAAACGGAGAGAGAGGGACGTGCCCCTCGCGCACCTTGCAAAAGCTGCTTCTTCCTGTCACAGCCTTGAATGGAGCCTTATTCCGCTTTCTCGTACGACACGCAGGGCTTTAGGTGTTAAAACAGAGACTTAGGCTCTCAGGCGATACAGTTATTTTCAACAACACGTCTCCCTCGTAGCGAGAAGCTGTCGACTGACAGGAAAAGTGGGTGAGGGGAGGCCAATAATGAAGGAGAACCGAAGAACGCAGAGTTCCTGACCTCTTATCTGCGCTAACAAAACCTCTCTGTGGTTTCTGAACATACGCAGTGAGGCCGAGGACTGCTTTCTTTTCCCTTCACAAGCGTGTTATGAAACGTTGGGCCCTCTCTCGTATTATTCGACATGTGTTTGGGCTCCAAATGTGATTCTGATCATGAAATCTTCATTATGACAAACGGGACGGCTGCGATTCAATATGAAGCTTCAGCAGATCGATGGCTGACCAATCAGCGGTTGATTTAATATGATGTGGTCAGCGAATCAATGTCTGCCCTCCAAATAATTATTGAAATGAAACTGGCAAAACAAACCTCCCTGGAGAAATGCGCGTCTGGCTTTTTTTAATTAATGTTAAAAATTGCAAGGTATTACAGCAAGCATCGCCATGTTTTCATCCGGTGCAGCAGTGAAGCAAACATTACTCTTGCTTTGCATGGAGACTACAGGCAAACAGACCCATCAAATCTCAAGTTATAGTCTAATTTTCTTCCGTAACTTGACCTCATTATTGACAAAAATGTCAAATTTGCCTTTAATTTTGCCAAACTGACATTTTCTCAAAATCAAAAGTTTCTCTTCCAGTAAACAGACATGAACCAAACCTACCATGTTTTCAACTGATGTGAAAAATATTACAGAAAAAAAAACTTTTATATTTTATATCGTACTATAAGATATAAATCTAAACTAATTAATATATAACAGAAAGTGTAATGGTATATCAATGATACTAAAATAATAATAATAATATACAGATAGATAGATAGATAGATAGACCTTAGATAGATATAATTAAACATTTAATAAGTAAAAAATCAATAAAAATGAAAAATTATATATTTCTATAAAAATAAAATTTTATAAATATTTAATTTACTATATTCATATTTTCTGATGTGCTTATTTTATACATAAAGTATTGATGGTAATATTTTATTTGCCTAATATTAAGGAAAGTATCTGTAGTAAAAAATAGTTACTTTTATTAAAATATAAAATTTAAAAAACATAACTAAAACAATTTTTTTTCTAATTTAATACAAATAAAAAACCACATATTTTGTTTACAATATTTCCAGTTTTTCAACAGCATTTCCCAGAGACTTTCAAGAAATAAAGTCCCACCCATCCCAAACAGGACAGTCGTCTCAATCCCTCCACTGGTTTTAACCATCTTTATCTCCTTTCCTGGAGCTGCGCATTGGTGACGCCACTCAATACATTCCCATCGTGGTTCTGTCCGACGCTGGGCTCAATAGCGACCGGCCTGCCTGCCTGCCTGTCTACCAGACATTGGGCTCAATATTACCAGGGCCAAACTCTCCAGCAGCTGCTCCATGTAAAGAGAGCAGGGTCAGAAAATCCATTTCAGCACAGCGACACACCGGGGGACGAAACTCAATATAAGCCAACGAGAGACGACTCCTCACGCGAGATACTCGCTTATTGAGACATCAGCATTTCATATCGGAACAGGGCTCCTTAATACATATCAGGTATTATGGAGAGTCAGAATCTCCACCAGAAAAAAAAAACAACAACAAAAAAAATAAAAAGATATTTGCCAAGGCAGTATTTTTAGTACTAAATAATTACATCTAAATTAGAAAAATAACAAATATAAAAAATAAAAAATATTACATTAGTATCAATGAAGTTAAAAATACACAGACGGACATTTCACAAGTATTTCATTATTAAGAAAGTTAATGAAAAACAAAATAAATAAATAAATATCTGAAAATATTTCATAAAATTATTTCTTAAAAGTATTTTGTTGACTATATTCACAGATTTTCAACATTAATGCAAATGAAAAATTGGCGCAAAATGAATGATGAAGTGTCTAGTTTGCATATAATGTATTAAATAATATTTTTAATTAAAGGACTAATAATTAAGAAATAATTCCAATTAATAAATAATAAAATAAAAACATTTTTAAATTCATAAAAAAGTAAATATTTGGAAATATGTCCAATAAATATGTGAAAACATTTTGTTTACTATATTCAGATTTTTTTTTTTTACATTTTCTGGAGACAGAATTTCATTAAAAATCCAACAGCAACAATTTCATCCACCTGTTTCAAACAGGAAAAACGGCCAATAAAAACCCTTTGGAAAGGTGCTGGGAAAGGACTGTGGTTTTCCAATTAAACACCATGCTGATGCACTTTTCCCTTTGGCCTGTTATTGCAGAGGTAATCTGACAAAACATGAGTTTACTTTGTGGTGGTTGGTGTGGTAAAGCAGCTAATTTATTGCAGGTGACCACATTCCCACAACTCTGATACGGCCATCGCTCACGTCCACACCTTCTAGTTCCGCTAAACTCTTGAAATTCACCCCAGTGACCAAAGGGACACATGGGAGCGGGGGGCAGGAATTTATGACCCTACGCAAGTCCCTCTCTGAATCTGCATGGACCAGGCGAAGCGGCTTCCTTCACAGGTGCCTGTGGATGTAGATAACCAGAATCAGCGGTGGCCAGGCGGGAGGCCGCTGGGACGACTGCAGGTCCGCAAGACCGCGACGAGACTCGGGAACCACCGTAAATCCATCTCTGTCGACACCTCTGACCGAAAGGAGGACAAAAGCAACCTTGTAAAACTTTCAACTACTGTTAAACCCCCGAGAGATATATGGAAAGAAACGGTGCCCAGCGTGCCAGACGGCATGGGGTCCGATCAGGAGAAGGAAACAGGCAATAAGGGTGAAAGTGAGGTGAAGATAAAGGAGTGAAGAAACATGCAGGTTCATACATTTAAACACTTCGGATAGGCTACGGCCTTCTACAGTTAACTATACAAACTACATAAAGACGGCATCAGTTTTGTAAGTGCATTGACCTAAAGAATAAGCTTAAAGAAGGAGCTTTCTTCGAAAGCCTTAAGAATGTGCATGAATAGCGATTCTGACAGAGAGGGGGTGTGTGTACTAGATTTACACACAAACCACCTGATAAACCGATGCCACAGAGAGATACAGGGTAAATCCTCACGCTGTCGTTTTGTGCGCTGATAGTAAAGAAGAGAAATGTGCAAAATGAGAAAGGCCAGAAAAGCCTACATATGTGACTCCATTAGCATGCTTACATACAGTACGCTGACATGCACTTCAGCTTTGCATATGCATAGTTTTTCCTTGATAAAAGAAAATGCAAATGAGCTGTGTGCAACAAACACTCTCATTTGATATAGAAATGTATATGCAAATGCATATCGGCAAACACACTACGTGCGCAAAGACGAGTTAACAATGTGACGATGTTTAGATGTAGTTTGTCCAGTTTAGAATCAGGGGAACTTCCATGTATGTAGCATATATCAGAAAAAATGTGATTTTTATATAATGTTTAACAGCTTTACATTGATGTTGGCTGTAGGGAGAAGTACTAAAATACAGTGCAGGATGTGTTTAAAATAACATGAGAGTGAACTTTTTACTAAGGAGCAAAAGCAGAGTTTAAATGTATAGTTATATGCGTTATATAGCACCAAACAAGTTCTAAATGAAAGAGAGAATACATTTCTGAAGTTTCAGATGTTTCCTTATCAGATTTGGAGAAATGCAGCATTCTATCACTTGCTCACCAATGGATCTCTGCAGTGAATGGGTGCCATCAGAACGAGCCCAGCAGCCTTTGAGAAGCCAAAAGCTGCGTGTTTCTAAGAAACAAATCCATCATTAAGACGTTTTTAACTAAAATACGAGTCTATAATCCATTATAATGCTTCCTCCAGTGAAAAAGTGGTCTGATCTGAATCAGGAGAGAAATCTGCAAGATCAAACACTCTTTACAAGCCAAAACCGCTCTAAACAAGAGGTGGACTTTGATGTGAGAGACAACAGCAGATGGACTTTTACATTGGAGGAAGCGTTAATTTAGATTATGGATCTTAATGATGGTTTTGTTTCTGACAAACAACTTTTGACTTTTCAAGATGTTAATTGATGGACTGGAGTGGTGTGGATTTATTGTGGATTATATGTTTTTATCAGCAGTTTGGACTCTCATTCTGACGGCACCCATTCACTGTAGAGGATCCATTGGTAAGCAAGTAATGGAATGACACATTTCACCAAATCTGATAAAAAACCTAAATCATCTACAGCTTGTAGGATGGCCTAAGGCTGAGGCCTACGTCCTACATTTTTAGCAAATTTTTAGTTTTGGCTAAACTGTTCTTTTAAAACAACTGGAATTACATTTTAAACAACTTACAAGTTTAGCTACGCATGCAAACATCTTCAGTTCAGCAGCCCTATATCATTAGTAGAATAAAGGTCATGTATTTAGTTTAATGTGGTCTTCGCCTCGTCTTCGAGATGTTACAACGAAGCTGTTCACATGTGCTCAAGAACAAACATGCGTCGGGTGCGACTGATAAACTTCCTGTGTTAACTGAAAGCGCTCGCACGCATGTAGACGTATGTGTGCATGAGAAAAAGGCAGTCAGGAAACTGAAATGAGACTTTCTCAAGAAGCAACTGAGAAGAAAGCAACCAGACCTCATAACCTCATTAACATGACATGAGCCACAATAAAAATGAGCTTTTAAAATGCACGTTTAGAAGCGAGTTTAGAAAGAGTCAATTAACACAGCAGATCACATGTACCCCTCAGAGCAGCTAAATGAGTCAGTTTAGCCATTACAGGGTAATTTCCATTCACCCTTCACTCACAGTCATTTCAGTATGAGAAAGAAACTAAAGCATCATCTTTGGGCCTCATGTTATGAACTCACACACCCGCAGGCATCAAAAACAGCACTTGAGAAACTAAACAGGCTTTAATAAGGAGGGAAAGTCCAGAGGTGTAATGACACGGCACTGCTGCCTAAAAATGAATCCGTTTTTCTCTATCTGTGTCATAAAAATAATAGTAAAAAACAGAACTGAGATTTAGGTCAAGAGTTGGCTAATTTCTCATAGAACAAAGAAGCCCTAAATTTAACAACAATTATTATTTTATTATACTATTATTTTTATTTTATTTTACATTTAATAAATGATGTAATGCCTTGAGTTATTTATTACAGGGCCATGTAGAACTGTCAGTCAGTCAGTTTCTCACAGAACAAAGAAGATCTGAATTTGACAATTACAGGATTGACCTCCAGACCTCAACTTATTAAATCTATTGAGGGTGCATTCACAATAACCTCTTGAACTATTAAAGTAATAATCAGAAAATTTAGCAACAGTGCAGCTGTTAGTTTCACACTGCTGAACTTGAAATAAAAAAAAGCAATAACGCAAGAACCAAAAAAAGTTTTCAAACTCATATTGCATGCAATAAAACTCTTGTGCACTTTCCTTTCTTTAGCTATTTTAATAAGCACATGTCCAAAAAGACATTTAATGCGACCTCTTGAACTATTAAAGTGATTCTGAAAGTTAAGCAACAGGTTAGTTTTAATGTGCACGACTCCCATAAAAAAAGCTAAGTCTTAAACTCAAGGTCGGGCACAATGCAAGAACCAAAAAACTGATATTGCAAGCAAAAAATCTTGCAGTTTATTTTGTTATTTTTCAATAAGAAAATGTTCAAAAACTCACCTTCAATAGAACCTCTTAAACTATTAAAGTGACAGTATGCAAGTTAACCACAGGTTCATTTTGCTGTGCGAGACTCATAAAAAACAAGCTAACTCTAAAACTCAAAGTTTGGCACAACGCAAGAGACAAAAAAAAAAAAAATTTAAACTCACCTTGCATGCAATAAAACTCTCATGCACTTTCCTTTCTCTAGCTTTTTCACAAAGTAAATGTCCAAAAAGACATTCCATACAACCTCCTAAACTATTTAAGTGATTCTGAAAGTTAAGCAACAGGTTAGTTTCAACGTGCAAGACTCCCATAAAAAAGTTAACGCTTAAACTCAAGGTCTGGCACAATGCAAGAACCAAAAAAGTTTTCACATTTTTTCAATAAGAAAATGTCTATAAATTCAAATTCAATACAACCTCAACAGTATGCAAGTTAAGCAACAGGTACCTTTCGCTTTGTGAGACTCATACAAAAACAAGAAACTAACGCTAAAACTCAATCTTTGCATAATGCAAGAAACCAAAAAAAGTTTTCAATCTCACGCTGCATGCAAAAAAAACCCTCTCATGTAGTTTCCTTTCACTAGCTTTTTCAGAAAGGAAATGTCCAATACGACCTCTTAAACTATTAAAGCCTTCATATTGTGCAAGTTAAGCAACAGGTGAGTTTCACTGTGCAACAAACCCAAAGTTTGGCAAAAAGAAAGCATCCAAAAAGGCACGTTGGAGTCCACCATGCATTGGCTGGTTGAATGAGGTTAACCAGTGAAGTACTCACTAACCCACAGACCTGTGGTTTTCAGATTCAGCCACAAGATTTCAGTACTCCACTGACACTGCAAACCAGCACCTCGGTGTCGTCACTTCGCTCAAACACCACGTCGACGCGCGTTGGATGGAGATAAGAGCTCGGTCGCACAAAACCGTAGAGAGTCGCCTCGGATACTCACCCCTGGAGAAGCACGACTGGTAGGACGAGAAGCTTTCGAAGATGCTGTTGGAGGCCATGGTGAGCGACGGCTGCTTCTCCTCGTCTTCCTCCGAATCCAACGCTTCCAACTTGATCTGCTCCCGAATTTTGAAGGGCTCCCGGCTTTGCCCTGCAAAGAGCAAAAAAACGCCCATGACGACATGCTAGAGGGTTCACTCAAACGCCCTCCACGTTCCACCCCCGAAATCGGACCCCAAAGCCCAAACACACCCTGAAACCCATGGTCACCCTGCGCCGGTCCAGCGAGGCGGTTCTGTCCTTGGATTCTGTGCATGGTTCACAGACACTGGAGATTGCGATCGGCGGTCAGCCTGTGGTTGACTGATGCTTACCCTTGTGCAAAAGAGCCGGAGCGCAAACGCGTCGCTGTGGTTTTTTTCGGCGATTTGGCTGATTCACACGCTGACATCAACACGTATTCTCCCTCCCCCTCTTGCTCTCGAGTCCCTCTCGTCTATCTTTATCTCACTGTTCTCTAGTGCCTAGAGAGCCGTGACCGGTCGCAGACTTGGTTTGTGGTTGTGGCGGCCCACAGAAAGCTTCTCCTTTAGTCAGACAACAAGTTTAACCGTTCCCCACAATTGGGGGAAAAAAAACATCCGAGCACCATTGGGCCGTTTAGGTCACATGTTCTAGCGAATTTAATTCTGGCTTTTTTTTTCTGTACAGGTTTTGTTCTGCGTTATCTGGCGTTCGGGCTGGTCTATCAAACCTCCACCTGTCCACATTTGCTTGAAAAGGAGGAAATAGATGTGGTCTGTTTCAATTGTAAGAGCATGAGAGTGGAACAGAGGGGGGTTGAGAGTGAGTAGGTGAGAACGCAGCAGCGTTTAACAGTTGATGCGCGCGTGTGTGCGTGTCAGAGTTTGTGTACGAGAGTGAGGCGAGTCACGCTGCATAAGTTACAGCATGCAAATCTGTCTCCAACAGAGGACACAATTAGTCCTGTGTCTCAGACGCCATAAAGGCGCTGCAGATCGTCAAAATTTACATGGTGCCTTTCGTAATCTGTCTCATCTGCTAATTCTGTAAGACAAATAAAAAATAAAAGTACAAAAGTAAAAATACAGTATTTTTTCAGAATAAACTCACACATTCTGACCTTGCTTGGTCTAAAATTTCAGTATCCACATAGGAAAACACATAAAAGTCATTGGAATAAAACCCAAACATTCTCAGAAAATACCATACCAATGACATTTGTATACTTTTAGGTGCTAAATTATTTTAGAGGTTACATATTTTTACTTTTATCATCTGACATGAAATAAAAGTAAAAAAAAAAAAAAACAGTTTGATGTTTGTTGCATTACAGATCATTTCAACTAAAGACAAAACGAAAATAAAGTACAATGTATTTACAGACAATAAACTTGCACATTACGCGCTAAAAATTTCAGTACCACATCAGAATTATACATAAAAATATCATATACTATATAAAAAGATGTTTAAGCCATAATAAATGTCAGTGCATTAAAAAACAAAATACTCAGAGAAAATATCTTTTTTCTGCAGATGCAACTTAGTTTGATTTATTTGTTGTCTAATGCAATGACATTCATTAAATCATGAAACATGTTTACTTTTAGCATCTGACATGAAATTAAAGTGCATTTTTTGTGTTTTGTCATGTTACCTGGGGACAAATATTGAGTTGTTTCTTTGCAGATGCTGCTTTGTTTGACATAATAGGTTGTTTAATGCACCTATCAATATAGTGTAATATTGTAAATATTTTAATTTTTATGATCTGACATGCAATTAAAGTAAAAATGAAATGCATTTGATTCACATTGACTAATACTTACCTCATCAACCTATGAATGATTGTATTAATGTGATAGAATGATTGCATGTGTTTTTCATGTCATACTGGATGGTGGCTTACATTTATATTTAAACTGCTGATTCTGCGAGACAAAAAATAAATCAGTATATTTACTGACCAAAAAACTTCTTTATATGACTTCTTTGGCCTAATAGCTTCAGTATCTATTTAGAAATATTAGAAAAGACATTTCATATAGAGTGGAAAGACATAAAAGCCAAAAACACATAAATATATTGTTTTAGAAAACAAAATATTGAACCAAATGGCTGCAAAATGCAAGTGTAGCTTAAGTAAATAATTTTACTTTAAGCAACACACATGCATTTAAAAGTAAAAATTAAATACACATAAACATTTTTCTTTAGCAGAACACAATGCATCATGAATGCTGTGAGTGACTGCATTACCTGCTTCAAACTGTAGACTTCATTATGCATTTTGCACGTTGCACGGCACCTTTGGCTCTTAATCTGTTGATTCTGCATTAGAGAGAAAATGCAAGAGTGTTTAGCAACAATGACCAAACATTTTACTGACATGCAAATGCAATAACATTTAATTGTGCAAAATATTTTCCCTATACAAACCAACTGAATGAAATGGTCATTATGTGTTTTGCATTGTCGGGTGTCGACATAATTGCAGGCCTCATTACCGCCTCACCTGCCCTTAATGAAGGCATTGCATTACACGTCCAAGTGGGTCATGATATCGCACAAGCCTCCTGCCCATCATGCAGCTGATTAGGACGTTTCATTTTGTCTAAAGAACACCATGCTCACATGACGCAGAACGCCCCCTGCAACCCCTCAAGCCCCTATTATCCGGTAGCCACACACCTGCGTCCACCTCCAGCTTAGACGGCCCCAAATTGGCACATGTGCACCTGCACCACGCCTCCAGCACATGCCAAACACACCCACACCTGTGTCCTGGCTCTCCTCTCAACCGTTTGGACGGGAGGTTTGGGAGCGGTGGGCGGAGTGCTTTAGGTGGTATCGGTGTGCGCGAGCAGCTGCTGTCCCTCCTGACCTGGAGTCAGATTTCAGCCCAACATGCAGACACGCTTCCGTAGACGTCAATGTTGTAGAATGCCAGCTTGATAATGCTGAAGCCGTCGAGGGATTTCAGTTTGAATTTCGAATTTTGGGAAACAAAAACAAAGGTTTCAAAAATGCTTTGAACTGCATGGTTTTTGCAATGCCATTTGATGTGATATGTGTTATACAATGCATTGACAAGACATTTACAGACAGATTGTATTAGAGAACATTTTAAGTTCCAGATTCCAGATTCCAGACCTAGAACCAATACAATGGTCTGAAGAACCTGTAATATGACATCCACAACTAGAATTGGCTCTCAATCAGGGGTCAGAAAAATATATTTCATACAGTTTGTAAAAATGTCCAATTCAATGACTTACTTACTTAGTTGATCGGTTAAATAAAGAATTGCAAACTTTTTTGAATTACAAGTTTTCTGCAAACTTATTTAATTAACCCATTAACTGCTTGAACATAGACGGAAAAATGCACTTTCCAACTTTCCAACATTTTTATAATTGAACGAAAACATTTTGTAATATGATTTTGAAGTACATCTTCCATGGTAATGCAATGTCTGATTTTAAAATGGTTTTCAAAGGATGCATTTTGAGTTTTTACATTTTCAATTGAAGCGGGAAAAGGGTAACAAAGAAAGTCTTTTTGTGACAAACTCCTGTTGTGATGTAGATTTTTGAGGTGCACTCTTGTCATAAATTAATCTATTACTTTTCCTACATAAACTGTAACACAAAACAGTAAAATAAAATACCTATTTAGGAGTCTTAGACCTTTCCAATGATATATAGTTTGTTAAGATTAGATTAGGATTTGTTTGCAATATGGTGGAGTAAACTAAGGCGTCCTGCTGAGGGGACGGGTGACAGTTAAGAGGTTAAATATGCAATATGCAAAGAAGGCATTATCTAAATAAATATGCACTGTTATGCATACATTTCCAGAACATATCTGATAATTGGATAAACCCAGGTCTAAAATTTATTTTTGTTGACATGAGTTTTAGATTTCTCTTTTTAATAACTCCACGAATCAGAAAATACTGTCAACAGACAGAAAAAAAACACACTTTCAACACGATTTTAGGAATAAAATGTGTAAAATCTAAACAAACCCCTCAGTAAAAACCTTAAGAGAAACAAAACTTCACTGTAAATGCTGCTGCAGTGGAGAAAAAAATGAAAAACTACCCTTCAGGATATGTATTGTAATTGAAATCTAAAAAAGTGCAATAAAATAAAGACTTAAAAGTGTATTTTGGATGTTTTATCTTCCATTAGTCTGGAATAACACATTATGAAAAGCTAAATAGGCCAACATCTCAAACTCAATGTTTTGTCTTTAGTGTCTTGCCTTAAGCAGCAAATAGAACGTTAGCTATGTTTCCATCCAAAGATGCGAATTCAACTTGTGCGTAAAACTGGAATATTGCATAAAACATTTGTGAATGAAGAACCATTTCCATCCAACGAGTCAAAAAGAACAAATTTGTCACTTCCTATTAAACTGGCACTAAATATCACTAATAGAAGTAGGAGAATTTACTGAATATAATTATTTTCATATTACTTCCTTAGAGCGTGCAGACAAAGCACAATAAATGCAGTTATTGCTTTCACTGCTGTTTGGGAATGCAGTTGTGTAAGGCAGTTATACAGAAATACTTTGATGACAGACATTGCTAGGCATTTCAGAACAACCAAAACAACATTTTAGATGCTGTGCAGCAAAATCGGTCCGCTGGTCATGTTATCCCGTCTCATTGTGCAAAATTACATGACTTTTTTTGATGCGCATGGTAAAATTTATCCGGTAAGTGCATTTCCATCGTGGTTTATGTGTGTTTTTTCTTATTGGATAAAAAGTTTATCCTATTTAGTTGTGTGCATAAGTGTTTTATGTATATTTATCCAGCGTTATCATCCAGCGTTTTTTTATGCAATATTCCAAAATGTGCATTAAAATAGGTGGATGGACAGCTATTGTTACTGAATTTCAAATATAACAAAAAGTGATAATAAAAACTGTTTACATTAATGACCACCTACTTTGCACTAATATTATATGATGATTGAATGATGAATCTGGCCCTAAAAAAGGATTCCTTTGTTGAGCCTAAAATGTTGCAAAGAACCACTGAAGAACCTTTATTTTGAAGAGTGATGTGTAAGCCAGCAGTAAATGTACAGTTACTATAAAACTACTAATTTAAAAGTTTAGAAATGCCATTTGTACCTGAAGCTCTTAAATAAAGTGATGTTTGTTCTGGATTTCCTCAGGCAGATTGAGAAAGTAAGCTGAAATACAGCGTTCTGGCATGAAACTCTAGAACGCAGTCCGATGGGTCTAACTCAATCTGACAACATGACATCATAATCACACGGCACAGCCGATTGGTTCTCTCCTGTATCAGTAGCCAATGAGCTCACTGCTCAGCATTCAAATATATGACTAGTGTTAGATGTAGCAGTTTTGCAGCATGCTTCAGAAACCCTCCACCTTCCCCAGCTCCACCTGTATAGATCTGCTACGAGGTGATTTATATATGCTATTGGGTTATTCATATATGTTATATGTGCAGCAGCAGTAGTATTTCTTACATGCTTACAGCAGCATGTTGTGGATGTATTGGCAGTGGCAGACTTGCTCTGCCGCAGCAGCAGCATAGCAGATCTATTCCGCCAAGACCAAATACATTAACATTCTCATGTACATTACCATGCCAATCCCTCCGAGAGTTGTCATGACAGAAATGGCTTTAGGCTGCATTTCAGCACTCTAAACAACAAAATAAGAGAAGTAGCTTTTAAAGGTACTTCTTAATTATTCGACTTAGAAATATTTCAACCAAAAGAACCTGAAATGGTTCTTCATGGAACCTAAGATCCAGGGTAATGCCATTTAAACATGTCTAGAAGAACTGCAAATGGTGAGTAGGAGGGCTGTTTATCTGTTATTTATTTATTTTATTTGATGTCTGGGACGCACAGCTGTCCTACACACACGTCTCCTGCTGTGTTCCCACGGCAACACATAGTGCCGCATCCTGGAACCGCATATCCTCATCCCTGAGAAAAACACTCCTCGCTTTTTGTTAAAAATTGTTGAAGTAAATTTGACTACTGTTTACTAAGCAAACAACTTTTCTGGGCTCTATACAGTAAAAAGAGAATCATGCATTTAATAGTCCCTCATAATTTCTCTACAAAAACATCTTCCCCACAGCTATTTTTTTGCCTGTGGTTTAGGTAAAGAGATAAAAACAGGGACTTTCCTTGCATATTTCTTTCTGTAGATCGTCTCTGTGGATAAAGACTCTAGTCATGATGAATATAATTGTTTAACCCTGAGTCACTGCAGGCCAGGATTTCAGCAACTAAAGGAGTGGCAATTGCATGTGTGAAAGCTTGAGTGTTATAGATGCAAGAGAGAGAAGCAGGACACTTTAGCAAACGTTTCCATTTGCTCTCCATGTTAAGAGAAACAAGCGAGACATTACAGAGATTTCTCTCCCCTTTGGGGGAGGGAATGAGCCAGTGAGGGAAGCGCTGAGCTATGCATGTATGGAGAGACCCTCCAAACACCTGCTGACATTCCCACTGCTGGAGGAGGATGAGTCAGGACACAAACAGCATCCCAGACAGAAAGAACAGCAAACTGTGAGAATTCCCCTCCCTGACGACCTCTGTTCCTGTCAGTCCAACACCCTCTGCACTTTCACATGACGACGACTAACAATCTGGCTCTTGTACAGAACTGACAACAAACCACTGCTGGATAATTTACTAGAATTAGAAAGCAATCCACTGAGCAATAATTACACTGCAAAAAATGTTTGAAAATAAGAAACAAAGCAATGTAGATAATATAGTCACTGTCATCAGTCTAACTGGACCCACACACTTAAAGTAAGTTTAATACTTAATGTTAGAGGTTTGATTTAGAGCCCTGCATGGGCCCCAAATATAGGCCCTATATCCGACAGTTTCAGCTATTAAAATAGTTCTGTTTTATATGTAAAAAAAGTAATCTCAATAATTTTTTATTATCATTTTTGATAGATTGCAATATATATTTCGATATATTAACTGTTAATGCTGCCAGCTTTAAAAGAGTATCCCAACTATGACTGAAGCCACAAAAATCTGAGGGTTCATTAATTACATTTTAAAGTATATTAACAAAAACAGATGACACATTTGGCCTTAAAAAATTAGGACAACTTACTAAAATAAATGAAAAACTAAAAGTTGTGACAAAAGAAGGTGAATGAGAATAAAAGTGCAAAATGTAAACATAAAACTGTTGTAAACATAATTTATAATTAACACAATTACAGTTTTTTTCTTTTCCAGAAAGACAAGTCTGTCTACATCGTCTGGCTTTAAGAGCTAGATTAAATGTGCAAAATGTAAACATAAAACTATACAACTAGAAATTGCACACAATTTGTCAAACTTTTATTTATTTTTTGCAAAATAAAACTATAACATAAAACTATACAATTTCCAGCCAGTGCACATAATGTGCAAAACATTTATGACATATTTTACAGATCGTTTTAATCTGCGCCTTGTTGCTTTTCAACTAGCCAAACCACTTCCATATAACTGAATTTGTGCTACCTTTTTTTCGACAACTTCATCATTTTTGGATAATAATGCTTCCACCCATTTTTGTCATCCTCGTGTGGAGTTTGCTTTGCAAAGTGCTTGTAGGAAATTGACTTTGTTCTTTGACGTGAACGTTAAAAGCTGCACGCTGATTGGCTGTTGTCGCATATTTCTGCTGTGTGTTGTCGCTTATATTAATTTATATAGAGTAAAAATGCCTAGAGCTTATCATCATCAACACACATTTTATCGCGATTCGATATAATATCATTTATCGGCACAGCCCTAAGTTTTTGTTTTTTTAAAGTAACGACCAAGCAGCAAGCGGAAGACTGATCGTAGTCTGTTCAATCAATTTTGGCTTCTCAAATCATCACGACTTAAAATAAAATATATAGATATAAAATAGTTCAAGTATAAAACAATGTTAGTTTAAATGTTAAACCTAGATAAATGTGTGCTATTAGGCACATATCCAATCATTTGTGTGGAGAGTAGAAGCTAAAGCCGCTTTGCAGGAAATGGAAGATGCCTGCGCGATCATTTGCATTTTTTTCAGTGGAAACGATTTATCATTTTTTCTGATAAAGGTAAGAGTAATACACCATTTCTGAACTGTAAAGGGTCTACTTTTATTTGTGCACTATTTGCACTTACAATATCAACAAAACGTTTCAAATGGTGATTTTATAAAATAAAGAAAACAAACATGATGCGCTTTCTGCTTTCTTTCAGCAGGAGCGCTTCTCAAAAGTGAACCGAAACTCAGCTAGATAAAGATATCTATAGAAAGATTTAAATGATTACTTAACGAAATAAAACAAATTGAAAACAAAAACTCTAAAGATGCATTTCTCTCTAAAGGCGCATCCAAAGAGATGGCGAATCAGGATCGGCAACTTTACCCTTGAGACACTGACTCAGAAAACATTACTTTATTAATAAATGATTCAAAAATCTCCTTACTATTTATCTCTGACACATTCATGGTAATAACTTTTGCCATTGCTTTGCGGCAAGCTTTAGCCTATTGTGCCTTCATCACTATAAATGGTGGATGTCTAAAATATAAAAATAAGGAGAAGCCTAAAACAGGCCCAAAGTCTGAATTATGATGTGAAAATTGTCCCGAAACCCGGCCCTAGGGCCTGTCAGATTGGGCTCAAATTTGTAAATATGAGTAAGCAATATTTTTTATGGTTACAGTCATATACTAGCATGCAAAAGTTTTTGAAAGACGGGCTGGATTTATTTAATCAAAAATACAGTAAAAATTGTGAAATAATATTACAATTTAAAATAACTGGTTTCTATGTAAATACATTGTAAAATGTAATTTATTCCTGCGATCAAAGCTTCTTCAGTGTCACATGATCTGTCAGAAATAGTTCTAATATGCTGATCTGCTCCTCAACAGACATTTCTGATTATAAATTAATGTTAAAAACAGTTGTGCTGCCAATATTTTTGTAGAAACCATGATACATTTTGTTTATCAGGATTCTTTGATGAATACAAAGCATTTATTTGAAATAGAAATCTTTGGAAATGTTACTTTTGTGGTGAATTTATTGTATCTTTGATAAACAAAATAATTAATTTCTTTTTTAAAAAATCCTGATGGTAATGCATATGTGTTAAAAATAGTCAGGAAATCTCATGCAATCAGTAAACAAACAGATATTCCTGAAACACAGCTGGTTACAAAAAAAAAAAAAAAAAAAAAAAAAAAAAAGATTTTTAATCATGACCTTAATATAGAGTGATAAAAATCTGTTTATGTTGGGATTTTATATTCACTGCTGCCGAAAACCCTAAAAAAGCAAATTGAGGCACTGGAATTTTTACAAACACACACACACACACACACAGACTGTGTGTGAGAGTTGAACGTAATGGGGAAAACATCCCAGCACTGCTTTGGCAGACAGTACCTGACTGATGCGGTTTGCCAGAGCATGACTGGAATCTTCAGTTAATAAAACATGAAGAAGTGTTCAAATGTACTTGAACACTTAAATCATACTGAAAAGTGTCTTAATGTAATTTTGTTCTCAGTATCTTAGAATCTGGTGTTTTAGTGATTTTTAGTGGTTGTATGATGTCAGTTCTCAAGTGTTTAAATACTTCCTGCCTGGACCACAAAACCAGTCATAAGGATTAGGTTTGTGAAATCAAAGCTGAATAAATAAGCTTTCCATTGTTGTATGATTTGTTGTGAAAGGATGATATTTGGCCGAGTTACAACTATTTAAAAATCTGGAATCTGAGGGTGGAAAACAACAAAATATTGGGCAAATCACCTTTAAAGCTGTCCAAATGAAGTTCATAGTAATCAAAAATTACGTTTTAATATATTTATGGTAGGAAATGTACAAAATATCTTCATGGAACATGATCTTTACTTAATATACTAATGATTTTTGGCATGAAAAAACAAATCAATAATTTTGACCCAGATGTGTTTTTGGTATTTTTACCCATGCTATTGTATTTAAGGTTTTGTGGTCCAGGGTCATAAATGGAAACTTGATTCTGCCACAGGATATAAAAACAACAACAACAACAACAACAACAACAAAAATAATAGCAGTGCTGAGAAAAAAGTCAGAATTGCGAAATATAAACTTGCAATTGCAAGAAAAAAGTATTTTCATTCTGTGGCGGGAAAAAAAACTGAATTGTGAGATATAAAAATTCAAATACAAATATCTTACAATTCTGGTCAGAAATTAGGATAAAAAAAAACAAAAAAACATAAATGCGACATATAAACCTAGAATCGCAAGAAAAACGTTGGAATTGTAAGATATAGACTCACAACAGTGATAAAAAAAAAGTAAATATAAAATATAAATAATATTTTAAATAAATATAAAATAAAAAGTTGTGGTAGAGATATAAATGCAGAATTCAGATATGTTTTAAAGAAAAAAAAACTGAATTGTGAGATGAAGTCGCATTTACCTTTTTTATTTTGTGGTGAAAACAAAACAAAACAAAACAGAATTTTTATATGTGAACTATGAATTCAGAAAAAAAAAGGGTCACAATGATCACCATTTTTCTTTTTTTTTTTTTTAATTCTGTGCCAGAAATGCTCTTCCACATTTTTGGGCTGCTGTATTTCTGTAGCGCAGCAGGAGGTTGATTCTGTGACTGATTACCTAGAATGGCTAAACAAGATGAGCAACAAGTGAGTGTGAGCAAACAAGACAATGAAAGAACGAAAGATTAAAGACAGAGAGAGAAACAGCGCATATCTTTCTGTATGTAAGTACTACGGTAATGTTCATAACTGTCACTGTTTGGCATTGGGCCCAGCAGCCAGTGAAACATGAAACCTGGTGAAGCAACAGGAGGAGAAAGCAGAAAGCTTGCGCATTGTGTTCGTAACAAAGACAACGGCAGCGCTTTGATCCCCAAACACTCCAGCTCAGAGTCCATGAGTCACCGAGACCCCCGGGACACGACAGCATTTCTGACCACTGACCCATCAACATATAATCATCAAACACACACACACACACACACACACACACACACACACACGCGTCTCTCACCCACACAGTCCGAAGGATGATATCATTACATATGAGGCATTTAACCCAGACTCAGCCTGGTGAAATCAGGTATTCCCTGCTACAAAAACAATACATCTGACATCAAAACACTCCTAATGAATGAATCGTTCTTTTGTTTCAGACACAGTATGTGAGCAAATCTCATTAAACCTGTTAAGAACATGTCTAGACCATATTTCAAGCAAAATGAATAATTTATTTTTTAATTGAAAAAAAAAAAAAAAAAAAAAAAAAAAAAAAAATATATATATATATATATATATATATATATATATATATATTTTTTTTTTTTTTTGTATTGTTAGATTTTATTTATTGGTTAATTTACTGATTGATTAATTGATTTTAACTTATTTATTTAAATTTTTTTTTTTTTTTTTGCTTACGGGGAAATTATATATTTGAATGAAAAAAAAGCCATAATGCAAGCAAATTATGAAAAAAACAAATTGCTCATTACTGTAAAGCAAAAACAAACTGAAAAGAAAATATAAAAGATTGTTATTAAAAAAAACAACCTATGATCAAAAGAGCAAATCACATCATTTAATGCAGTTGTAATGTTGAAGATTCCTTACATTTTTTTTTTTATTTAGTAGTTATTTACCAATTCATTAATTCACATAACAAATCATTAATGTGAAAAGTTTTTTTTTTTTTTTTTTTTTTAATGATTCAACTATATTAATTGCAGTTATAAATCACTGTAAAGGGGAACTTATAAGAAAAATAACAATAAAAACAATATTTGACAAATATAACTCCTTTAAATCAGTGTTGTGTGTTAAATAAAACCAAATATATATATATTAACATTTATGTTAATTGCAATTAAAAAAGTTAACTGAAATAAAATGTTTTTTTTTTTTCACATTTTAATTTAGTTTCATTCAAAGATGAAGTTTTAAAAATACTAAAACTAAAACTGAAATAAAATTTTATAAAAACTATATATATATATATAAAATATAAAATAAAATAAAATACATTTTAAAAATCTAATGTTAATAAATATTACAATATTATATTAATGATAGTAAAATTATTTTTCCCAAAACTATAGTTCAGTATCTGAGATGTGCAATCATCAGTAGAAACAAAGGACCTATTTAACCAGTGTTAAAATAAAATTTGACTGTACTTAATACATATTCCTGTTCTCATTCTGAATGATTCATCAATGAATGTTATTCTAAATAAGTCTTTTTAACTGAAATGTAAAAAAAATATATTTTTTTTATTTATTTATTGATTGATTTACTGATTGATTAATTGATTTTATACGGGGAAATTATATATTTTAATGAAAAAAATGCCATAATGCAGCAAATTATTATGAAAAAGAAATAAATCACTCATTACTGTAAAGCAAAGAAAAAAACAGAAAAGAAAATATAAAATATTGTTATTAAATATTTTCTTAATTTAGTAGTTATTTTTATTTTTTATTTTTTTTTTTTTTACTGATTCAGCTATATTGATTGTAGTTATAAATCACTGTAAAGGGGAAAAATAACAATAAAAACAATATTTGACAAATATTAAATCAGTGTTGTGTGTTAAATAAAACACACACACACACACACACACACACACACACACACACACACACACACACATACATATACACACACACACATATATATATATATACATACATATATATATATATATATATATATATATATATATACATATATATTATTACTTATTTTATTTCAGTTAACTTATTTTACTTGTATATATATATATATATATATATATATATATATATACATTTATGTTAACTGCAAGTAAAATAAGTTAACTGAAATAAAGTTAATTTTTTTTTCATATTTTAATTCAGTTTCATTTAAAGATGAAGTTTTACAAATACTAATACTAAAACTTAAATAAAATGTAATAAAAACTAAATATATGTATCAGGTAACAAAATTTAAGTAAAACTAAAATAATAACATAAAATACATTTTGAAAATCTAATGTTAATAAATACTATAATATTATATTAATGATAGTAAAATAACTTTTCCCAAAACTGTAATTCAGTATCTGAGATACTGAATGGAATGGAAATGTGCAATCATCAGTGGAAACAAAGGACCTATTTAACCAGTGTTGAAATGAAATTCGACTGTATTTACTTAATACATATTCCTGGTCTCATTCTGAATGATTCATTAATGAATGTTATTCTAAATAAAAGCTTTTGGCTTCATCGCATTTCATCAAAACGAAACTTCCTCCACCTCTGAAAAAAATTTCAGTGATGTCTGCAATCACACATACATATTAAGACCACTTGTCACCATATTTTCTTTTCCAACACCACAGTTTCTGTCCAAAACACGTCACGTTATGAAAGTTCAACTTCATCCTCACATTTCAGCATAATAGAGCTTTTTACGGCAAAAGGTCACCCTGAAATGACACACACAGATACCTCCTCTACGCTGTCATGCTTGCCATGACAAACACGCACAGACGCTGCATGTGTGACATGAATTTTATCTGTCTAACTGCTGCTGGATGATGTGGGCGATGAGCGATCATTGAGCCACGCTGGAGCAGATGTGTGTGATGACACACCGGCTGACAGGACTGGCATTCAACTTAGAGAGAGACGAGTTACTGTCTTTAAAATCTCTAAAAACCGCCACTGGTGTTTTGAAACGGAAATCAAGGCCTTGAAAACCAATGACAGTGTGTGTGTTTGTCGCAGTGGGTGTTTTGACTGTGATTACGGGGTAAGAATGTTGTTTAACATTAATGTCTGTTTTGATGGGTTGTGTGTGTTAGAGCACCAGTTGAGCGTGCGCTCAAGTTTCCCTAAATGTACGTGAGGGACGACACTAAATCGAGAAGCTCGCAGACAGATGTGAATGTTTTCACACACATTTCTCATCATTCCAGTAAATGTATTTAGCAGACGACTCACCCCACACTCCCTACAAAACACACACACACAGTGGAAACATTCACTCAAACCATCAGTATGGGACCTGAAACAGAGACTGGAACACCTGGTCTGATTTAGTCCAAAAAAGTACCAAAGAGTACCATGGAACAACCATGGTTTCATGAACATGCAGCACAGTAACACAAGTGCATTCTACCATTTCAACCACATATACAAATGAACAATTTTAAGAATTAAACATGAAAAATCTGCCGTTGATCAACCGATATATTCAAAAAGTTCTATTTGAATACATTTCCTTTGAAATGAATACAAGCATTAATTACTTTCCAAAAAAGTGCACATTAAAAACATTTTTCAAAGTGATTCATATTTTTAGATAGTGGTTTTAGATTGTGGTTGTTCATGAAGCTTGTTTCTGCCAAAGAATGAACAAATTAAAAAAAGGTAATTATGACTTTTTTTCTTACAGTTCTGACTTGCAAAATATAAACTTCAGAATAGTGAGATGTAATCTGTGAGGGGGGAGGGGGGAATCCGAATTCTGAATTTATATTTCGCAATTAAGCTTTTTTTGTTTCCACTACAGAATAAAAAAAAAAAAAAGCTAATTGTGACTTTTTATTTCAAAGTCGGAATTACGACTCATTAAGATATAAACTCACAATTCTGTGCAGAAAAGTCAGAATAGTGAAATATAAACTTATTTGCAAGATGTCAACTCAGAATTGTGAGATGCAAACTCGGAATTGCGAGAGGTAAACTCTTAATTGCAAGATGGAAACTTGGAATTGCAAGAGATAAACTCAGGATTTGTGATAAGTAAACTTGGAATAGCGAAATGCACATTTGGAGTTGCGAGATGCAAACTCAGAATTGCGAGAGGCAACTTTTAATTGCAAGATGGAAACTTGGAATTGCAAGAGATAAACTCAGGATTTGTGATAAGTAAACTTGGAATTGGGAGATGCAAACTCAGAATTGGGAGACACAAACTCGGAATTGCGAGAGGTAAACTCTTAACTGCAAGATGTAAACTTGGAATCGCAAGCGATAAACTCAGGATTTGCTATAAGTAAACTCAGAATTGTGAGATGTAAACTTGGAATTGCGAGTTTCAAACTAGAAATTGTAAAATGTAAACTAGAAATTGCGAGATGTAAATTCAGAATTGCGAGATGCAAACTCGGAATTGCAAGAGGTAAACTCTTAATTGCAAGATGTAAACTTGGAATTGCAAGAGATAAACTCATGATTTGTGATAAGTAAACTTGGAATTGGGAGATGCAAACTCGGAATTGTGAGAGGTAAACTCTTAACTGCAAGAGATAAACTCAGGATTTGCGGTAAGTAAACTCAGAATTTTGAGAGGTAAACTCGGAATTGCGAAATGCAAACTAGGAATTGCGAGATTCAAATTCGAAATTGCAAGATGCAAACATGGAATTGTGAAATGCAAACTCGGAATTGCAAGATGCAAACTACAAATTGCGAGATGAAACTCAGAATTGTGAGAGGCAAACTCCTAATTGCAAGATGTAAACTTGGAATTGCAAGAGGTAAACTCAGGATTTGCAATAAGTAAACTCGGAATTGTGAAATGCAAACTCGGAATTGCGAGATGCAAACTCAGAATTGCGAGAGGTAAACTGCTAATTGCAAGGTGAAAACTTGAAATTGCAAGAGATAAACTCAGGATTTGTGATAAGTAAACATGGAATTGCGAGAGGTGAACTCCTAATTGCAAGACTGTGTCTTAAGAACTAGTCTGTCTGACTTGCAGTTAGGCAAGAGTTAATTAATCTTACTTTTTGGATTCAAATAAGACTAATCTAGGGGAGAAAAAAACCTGATGACTAACTAGTCTAAGCACTTTATGTCACCGGCCCCTGGGATTTTATTATCCTAAAACAATAAAGTCTGTAAGACACCAGGCATGAGGTGCAGTGGAACATGTCATCCCGTTCACATTCTTTCAACCCTTCCCATCTTCATTCCAAAATAAATAAATGCAAAAACTCCCAACATACGGCTAATAAGCTCAACAATCTCTGATCATTACAAAGGCCTTTGAGAAACGCATTGTGCTTCTATCTCAATTAAACTGAATCTATCTTCATGATCAATTCACACACCCCCACCCCATCTTCTGCTCATCGCTGCATACAGCTCCACAACAGCCAGCAGTAATTAATGGACTGAGCATTATCGATGCCTTTTAATCTGCTAATTAGTCCAGTGTATGAGGCAAACGGCGTGACAGAGGGTTCTGACCCCTCATCTGCATGTCAGCCCATCAGAGCCTTAAAATCACACAGCCATGCATGAACTACTGCAAGAGCACAGAGCGCTGACACACGCCGTCCGGTACGGTAATTAAAAGATGCTAAATAAATACGCAAAATAACCAAAAAGTACAAAAGTTTACATATGAGAGGTAAAAGAAACTTTCAAACTTGTTAGCAAGTTATAAAACAAGTTTAGAAAACCACATTTTATTGCTCAGGTGTTGCTCATTTAACCATCAAGTTGTGTTTGGGTCATTTTGATCCAAACAGGATTCTATTTATTTATTTAATTATTATTATCATAATTTTTTTTTTCCTCACCTTGTTACACTCTGTGTGTTTCCGACTGGCCTACAAATTGCATATATTTTTTTTCATTATGCTATATTATTACTAAATATAATTTTGTGTTTTGCAATGCTCTGTCAGCTCTTTCTCTAGATGATTTGCCTGTTTTGAAAGGGAAAGAACACCATTTTCACCTCCATTTTTAATGGACTTCCTAACGTGTCCTCCTCCCTGAAATAAACGCTGTAAATCGACAATTAATAATTTACAAATCCTATAGTTTGCAGTCATCTCCTGCGTTAGCTGTTGCATAAGACTTGTATAATGAGTTAAATGTTCATTTTTACTGCGGTGGGCGGGTGTGTTGATTTAATGCTATTCAACAGGTGACTGGTTTAAAGCCTAACGCCGATGAAGACGATGGATTTGTTTCTCTCTGGAAGCAGTGGGTAGATCTATTGGGGGCCGTCCGGTCGTTGACTCCCGTTAGGAGGAAACGTTAGCGACCCCTAAGAGTCCCACTGCAGCATGAGTAAAAACAGAGAGGATCTGAACGGCTCCCTGGTGCTGCCAATAAAACACAATTGCTTAGTTTATATATTATTCCTACCACTTTTCACAACAGGCTATAAAAGGGGCTTAAACCCTTCTCTTTTTATTTTTTCAGAAAATGATTAGGCATGTGTTATCAGGAGATGCATTTATTATTATTATTAAACGTATACACAATAAATCATGAAAAACTGAATTATTTTCATTTGATCAATTATTTAAATCACCTTTTAGCAGAAACTAGCCTGCTGAAAGTGGGGAATTAGTTTTTTTTTTTTAATTAGTTTTTATTTGTTATTCATTTATTTATTTTTTTACTATGTATTAATTCATTGAACATGGATTCAACAGATTGTGTTACTGAATATGTCAATTATGATTTGCATTTTTGGATGCAGTCAATCAAATTACGAATAAAATAAAATGTACAAAAACATTACAAAAATATGAATTAATTAAAAAAAACAATCATAAGTAAATAGAAAAATAAATAAATGGTAAAAATTCTTAAGAAACTTGAGTAGAGATAGCTTCAAATAAACAGATGAATAAATAAATAAAACAAAACTTAATCATAAGTAAATAAATAATACAATTAACTTTAAAAATTCTCACAATAAAAAACATGAGCAGAGATAACTTCAAATAAAAAGATGAATACATAAATAAAATAAAACAATCCTGAATAAATAAATACAATTAAATACAAATTCTCACAAAAACATGAGCAGAGATAAATTCAAATAAACAGATGAATAAATAAATAAATAAAATAAAACTTAATCATAAGTAAATAAATAAATACAATTAGCTTTACAAATTCTCACAAAAAACATGAGCAGAGGTAACTTCAAATAAAATCACATTTTAAACTAGATTGTTAACATTTTCAAGTTAACAAAAACATATGAATGAAAAAATAAATAAACAAATAAAACAAAATACTAACAAATAAATTAAAAAGTTAAACAGATGAATAAACAACAATCAAACAAAAAACATTTAATGAATACATTTAATAAATGAAATTGCATTTAAAAGTTCTCAAAACAACAAAAACATGATAGGATTTTCCTCCCATTTTTTCTTTGTTTTTCCTTTTAGACACCAAAGTGTGCTCTATTTGCAGAAAGTGCCATCTCTTTTCATACAGCATAAAACACACATACATTAACAAAAGAAAAAAGCGATGTGTTTAAGAAAATTCTCCAAGTCTTAATGGTTTTATTCTTGCTCCTGGGCTGATCCACAAGGGGCCAATTATCCGCTTTCCCCTCGTCAAACCCTCTGACCCCACACACGCACCCAGAGCAACAAACAAATACTCTCCATATGCTGTCATCACCTTAATAAGCACTTATGCTTATTTATATTCCTCTTAAAGTAAGTTCGTTTACATTTCAAGACAAAACGGCCAAGTTCATATTAGCGATAGTCGCAGTTTCAGTGCTAATCAACAGAAGTTGTTTTTGGATGTGTCTCTAAAAGTTTATCTAAATTTAGTCGCACCGCAAGCTGCAACAATCGCACCCTTCGACCTCCAGCCATTAGAGCCGCGGTTCAGTGGTTTAGATGGGGTCGAAGGTCGCTGCCCTTGACATTGGAGCCTCTGGCCTGGTTGTAGCTGTTAAAGACCCCCCACACACAACATCTTAAAGTAAAACCACCAGAATGTTAACAAGCGTTAGGTTTTTCCTTATAAACACAGTTAGAGGTCACGTCTGTGTCAAGATTGTTGTCGAGTTGTGAAACCAGAAGTTAACACAACTGAATGACCACAGCTTCAGAGGTCATTCAGAGTTCTTGAGCACCAATTTCTGACTAACGCATACAATTTAAGGCCGTTTTGTGGAATATCAATATCACATTTACCGTCACTCTCTGAAAAATAGGTACAAAAGCTGTCATGAGGGGATACCTTTTCAAAAGGTTCACCTATGTACCTTATTTGGCCTAAAAGGGTGCATATTAATACCTAAAGCGTACATATACAGTGAAAATTCAGTACAATTTAAAAAATGCCTAGTTCTGCCACGAAACGTAAGTTGTTAACGTAACTGATGATAGTCACAGAGTTATACGACTTGGCAAAGTTGGTTCATGTTGCGTACGCAACCAATAGAAACAGAGCGACATGCGCCATAATCTGAAATCTGAAAACAATCCAACGCCCTCCATTGACTTTGTATTACAGGAAGCTGCCTCCTTGTCATTTCTGACTTATAACAAAAAACAGAACAATGTCTAAAAGCTGCCATGTGACAAGGTGTACAGTAAACAAGCTAAAAAACCCAGACCTACATTTTTACAAGCTGTTGACCCAAAAAACGACTGTTAAGGACACAAAAGTAAAGCACAACATGTCATATTACTCTGAGAACTATGCTAATTGGAGGGAAACTTAATCGCAACAGGAAACAATCATCTTTTTTAACCATGTGAAACGATTATTTCCCCACCCTATGTAAACATCAGAGGAGCAGGAGATATATTGAGAAACTACATTTTATTGGTCTATGTCAGAGCTCCTTTTCCTTTCCTTCCTTTTGCTGGAAAAATGATCCAACTGAATGGCTCAACGTGAAATACCGTGACATTCACAACTATTTGTGTCCTTGTCGTTTTTTGGGTACAGAGCTTATAAAAATGTAGTTCTGTGTTTTTCAGCTTGTTTACTGTACATCTTGTCACATGGCAGCTTTTAGACATTTAGACATTTTGTTCTGTTTTTTGTTATGAGTCAGAAATGACAAGGAGGTAGCTTCCCGCAACACAAAGTCAATGGAGAGTGTTGGGCTGTTTGGGTTGCAGAAGAATTTGACATCAAGCATAAAGGCAGCATGATTTCCAGAATGAATGTTTTCTACACACATAAGTTAGTCACATACTAAAACGCGGCCGATGTCCCTGGAGTTTTCAGCTCCTGCCGTCTCTCTATATGAAGATATGAACACACAATATCATCTCCAGCTGATCTGAGAGTCATTTCATTAGCATTTTACCATTTAATTTGAGAAAACTACAGTCATATCACATACACAGCAGCTGCAAGTTCTTCACGGCAACCCGCCAAAACAAAAGTTTAGTTTAACAGTCTTAAGACTTAATTAATGTAAAAACAATGCTACTACTACTAATAAATATTAATAATCTTTTTTTTTTTTTTTAAATGATTAAATCGCATTTGTTTCCTTTTTTTTTTTACAGTAAACCTCTGTTTTGCAGCACTTTGTTTGCCCCAAAAATAAAATGGTTTAATTTTCATTTCATCAGGATCAATTAAATTAATGTTCTATGCCTTCATCTGATTACAAGAGGAAAAAAAAAAAATTATAGGACCCTATACAAAAGAAGAATAGGTTTAAAACACAGGCCGGTCAACTTTTAATGAGTTTCCATAGCAAAACATAAAATCCATAATAAAGACATTTTCTTTAAACGCCAATCATAATTTATTTTTATTAATTCACCATTTTTAAACTGATGTTAACTGTTCATTTTGTTAGAAATAGCAATAGCATGTGTATTAAAACTATATTCACTGAATTTAATAATAAAAAAAGAGAATTTAATGGAATCGAGAGCTTGTGAATCGAATCGGGACATCTGAATTGATACGCAGCCCTTTCCATTACCATGCTAACCTTTTCAAAAGTTTTCATGACAGAAATATGTTCATATATAATTTATTCCTGCCATGAAATGCTGAATTTTCAGCATTATTCCTTTAGTCTTCAGTGTCACATGATCCTTCAGAAATCCCTCTAATATGCTGATTTGCTGCTCAAGAAACTTTTCAGATTATCAGTGTTGAAAACGTAAAAGTTGTGCTGCCAAATATGGTGGAAATGCTGATATAAATTATTGATTAATAGAAAGTTCAAAAGAACAGCATTTATTTGAAGTAGATTTTTGTAACATTATAAATACTTTCACTTTTAAACCATTTAAAGCATCTTTGCTGAATAAAAGTATTCATTTCTTTAAATGACCAATCACAAACTTTTGAACAATGAATACATTTTGAAATAAATTTTACAATACCTTTTCTACTTAAAAACTCATGTTTAATTTAAAGTGTTACTTGTCATATCTTTGTATTGTTTGTGAAATTTCACAAATTGTTTCTACAGACACTAAATGCATTTAGGGTCAGTGTTCTTTTAACTCGTTCGTTTAATAATTTGAATTCCAACTAACCCAATTATCTTGATATAATAGTAAACATGTGCGGTTCAGTGGGTGTGTTTTAGTGCGGTAAAAAGGTACCGTTTGCTCTTCTCGAGCCACCTGTTTTATCTCCCCTACTTTCTCCTACTCTAGTACTCTCTCTCTCTTTCTCTCTTGCAGATCAAAGATGTTAATTACTGAGCGCCTCGCTCTAACACACACACACACACACACACGCAGTGAACAGGCCAGCCATGACACTTGATCATGCACATGGTAATTACAGCACGCCTCAAACTACTGACACATGATCACCACGCTGTCAAAGGCGGCCTAATTACAGCTCCCGCACGCACACACGCTCACAGACAATCACACAAACGCCAGCTATAGGTTAATTACAGACAGACGTGCCTCCAAGCACACTGTAATGCGAGCTAATGAAGCAGTTAGCAGGTGTGCGGGATCATGTTTGAGGAGACGGAAGCTTTCCGTCAATCAGACAGCTGACATCACTGGGACCTGCTCATAAACGAGGGAACAAGTATGTTTAGAATGTAATACTGGTGTACTGTGCACTATACGGAGGTCACTGCGATTATTATGTCACAGGAGTTTCAAACGGATTTTAAATTCAAACCTTCTTCCAAGAGTTCCAATCTTTAAATATAAAATTACATCATCAATCATAGAATCAAACTTTTTTCAATCATAAAATCTGAAGTCCATTAAACTTGTTTTTTTTTTTCCCCCAAGGTTTCCAAAATATGGAATTCAGCATAAATATAAGTTTCTTTTTTTTTTTTTTTATCTTTATGATATTCAACATAAATTATTTTTTTCTCAAGAATTTTAATCACAAAAACCATCATAAATTCAAACATTCTTCAAGAGGTTTAATCTTAAAATATGAAATCCATCATAAATGTGCACTTTTATTGCAGAGTTAAACCAACACTAACCCTAAATGCATTTAGTTCCTGTGTCAAAATATGAAATTCATTGTAATATATAAGTTTTTTTCAAGAGTTTCAATCTAAAATAATTAAATACATCATAAATTCAAAATTTTTCCAGAGTACCAATGTTAAAACATGAAATTCTTCATAATTTTAAACTTCCAAGTGTTTCCATCTTAAAATAACTTTTTTCGTTTTAAATTTTAAAATATGAAATCCATCATAAATTCACTGTTTTAAGAGTTATAATTTTAAAATATAAAATTCATCAAAAAAATCTAAAACTTTTTAAAATATGAAAACCAGCATAAAAATCATTTTTTTAAATGAGTTTCCACATTAAAACAAAATCCATGATAAATTCAGACTTAAAATTTGAAATCCATAAAGTCAAACATTCTTCAAGAGGGTCAATCTTAAAAAATGAAATTCATCATTATATTTAAAGTTTTTATCTAAAATAATTCAATTAATCATAATTTCATCTTAGTGTACAAAATCCATCATAAATGTACAATAATTTCCAAAAGTTTCCATGTTAAAATTTGAAATCAATCATAAATTGAGTTTTCACCTCAAAATACGAGTTTCCATGTTAACATATAACAAGTTTTAGTCTTAAAATTTGAACTCACGAATGAAAACTTTTTTTTTCTTTTTCTTAAAATATGAAATCTACCACAAAATAAAATATTCTTCAAGAGGGTTAATCTTAAAGTATGAAATTCATCATAATATTTAACGCTTTTTCAAGAATTTTAATATAACATAATTATTTTTTTCATAAATTCAAACTTTTTCAAGAGTAGCAATGTTAAAATATGAAACCCATCATAATTTCAAACTTCCAAGAGTTTGAAATGTTATTAATTAATTAAAATGTAAACTTTAATATATAAAATCCACCATAAATTTATTTTTTTTTCCCTAAGAGCTTCAATCTTAAAACATAAATCAACTTTTAATGAGTTTCCATAGCAAAACATAAAATCCATAATAAAGACATTTTCTTCAAATGCGTTTCAATCTTAAAATATGAAATCCATCATAAATTCAAACATTCTTCAAAAAATTATAATCTTAAAATATGAAATTAATCATAATATTTAAAGTGTTTTTTAATCTAAAATATTTTTTTCATAATTTCAAACTTACAGGAGTTTCCATCTTAAAATACAAAATCAATACATTTAAACCTTTTCAAGTTTTAAATCCTGATATATGATATATGAAATCCATCATAAATGTATTTTTTTCCCAAGAGTTCCCATGTTAAAATAAGAAATCATAAATTAAAGATTTTACATCTCAAAATATGAAATATTATCATCACAAAAAAAACTTTGTAATGCTTTCCATAGTAAAACTTCAAATTCAGACTTTTTCATAAAACAAGTTTCAATCTTAAAATTTGAACTCCATTATAAAGACGTAACTTTTGCATGAGCTTCGAATTGGGAATATGCTTTAAAGAATACGCCTACAATACTGGACAAAGTATTTGAAGTGGTATGTGTCGTGCAACGCTACACACTTTCAACAGTAGCATGCTACACTCTCACATTACGTTGTGTGTTTTGCATTCTGTTTCGCACATCTAGCCTCAGCATCGTGTAAACAACACATTTCCCGCTCATATTAACGAGTTACAGCATTCACACCACATGCGTAAGGAGCACCGCTGCACAGCACAAACTAACAGCTACTTTTACCGCTCTGCACATGCTAATAAACTTTGCATTTGCAATCCCATTTTAGGTAAATCAACTTCCTACTAAGAGCACAGACACTCCATCAGTCTATTCAGAAACTTCCAAATTCACTTACATCAACCTTAATGATAAAGCTGGTCTGAAAAATGAAAGGCTGTTGGAAGCAAGAAAGAGAAGAAATGGAATAAAGAGAAAGAGAAGCAACTTCATTTGAATATGAACTTGGACAGAAAAGACGCTTTGTGTTGCTCAACAGACAGAATGCTGATTTCCATAACAGAGAGAACGGCCCATAGATTGATGCGTTTACTGGTACCATGAATTACCCAGGAGGCATCAGGGCGACACCACACACACACACACACACGTGTGAAAATGACCTGCTTTTATAAATCAAACACATATACAATATGCATTCCAAGGCTTATTTGCTGGATTCATCAGCTGTTAAGCCATATCATAAGTTTTGGTTAAAACACTTAGAAACAAGTAAAGTCTGTGAAATAATCAACACATTATTTTTGGACGGACATAAGTCTAAACAAAGTCTACACACATTTTCTACCAATTGTATGATTTTCTTATCATGTGTCTATTATTATTTACATAACATTATAATATTTATTCATATTTAATTATTCATTTCAAGAGTTAAAAAAATAAATCAATTCTAGCATTATTCATCTTAAAACATGAAATCCACACATTCCAATAGTAAATTTAGCATTATTATAATATTAAAGTAATTTATATTGTTAGTTTTTATGTTAATTTGAGTTTACATTTTATGTTTTTGTTGTTAATTTGTCATTTTTATTAGATTTTTTTCTATTTGCATTGTTTTATTTCTATTTCAGTTGAAGTTTTTTAGTTAAACTTATTTTATTTCTGTTAGCTGCCAAGACAACATTTCTAATTGTCATTTAAGTTTTTTTCATCTAATATTTATATTTTATTTCAGCTTTATTTCCATTAACAAAACTATTTTAGTTTTCAAGGGTTTTTCTGAGTTTCTATCTTAAAATATGAAATTCATGATAAATTGATCCCTTTTCCAAGAGCATTAATCTTAATTCCATCTTAAAATCTAGAGTTTATTATTATAGTATTTATTAACATTTTAAATTAACTTATATTTTTATGTTTTTATTTTTATTAAAACTTTAAGCTTTTTGTTGTGCATTTGTCATTTTTATAGTTTTTTGTTCTTTTTGAGTATATTTCTGTTTAGATTTTATTTTTATTTTTTTCACATGTAGTTTTACTAATTTTAGTACTTAAACTCGTTTTATTTCAAGTGGGGTGTCTAAGCAATGTTTCTAATTTTAATTTTCCTTATTTTAACTTTAGCTTCATTTTGATGAACAAAAACTATTTTTAATAGGTTTGCTTTTAAATTAACAATAAAAACACTGGTCTTTCATTACAGATGTCAGACTTTTCTCGTCTAAACAGCATTTAAAAGCAAAACGAGCTGCTAACGTCTGTCTACAAGGGACTAATAGTTTGAAGAGCGGAGGAGAGGCAGGTGATGAGAATTCGAGAAGACAAAGTGTGGAGTGGAGAGAGCAGTGTGTGTTTTTTCCTCTCCGCTTTGCTTCATAATTGATAAGTAAAGTTAGGGCCTTATCTAGGGTAAGCCATGACTTTACATTTGAACTCATCATGAGGCTGAAGGGAAGACGGCTGATCTCAGATCAGATGTTAGAGACCCGGAAGAGGAGCCGTGTGGGACGGTGGATCTGATCTGAGATCAGCCGGCTGTCGGCGGTGTGCTCAAAAGCAGCGGCTTGTGGTGGAAGTGGTTGCCCATGATGGCAAAAAGGACAAAGGCGAACAATGTCTGTGGCTGTTTTAATGTGATGAAATACACGATTTCAAAACACACACACACAGCGGTTCTGACCACAAGTTCCCATGAAGCTCAGCCACAGACAGATATTATATCTTTCAAATATCAATCAATGTGAAACAAATCATAACAACTGCCCTATTACATATTAGCCTTAACTGCCTTGCTGTCACTGTCTACATAGGCAGCTGACTTCTAAGGTAGCATACTTACTCAAATAAAGTTAACATTCATTTGTAAATATCTACATACTTCAACCTAAAAACTTATTGCTGCCTTAAATGTTATAGTATAATCAGTTTGGCCACAGAAGTCACTTCAATTTAAATTATAAGTTGATTCTTTACTTTAAGCTGAAGCTTAACACATATGTGACCCTGGACCACCAGTCATTAATATTTATTATCTGAAAGCAGAATAAATAAGCTTTCCATTAATGCTTGGTTTGTTTAGATAGGACAATATTTGGCTGAGATACAAATATTTGGAAATCTGAGGGTGCAAAAAAATCGAAATATTGAGAAATTTGCCTTTTGTCCAAATTAAGTTCTTAGCAATGCATATTACTAATCAGAAATTAAGTTTTGATATATTTACGGCAGGAAATTGACAAAATATCTTTGCAAAAAAAAATTAAAAATGCACTGCAAATAAATTTTGCACCAAATATTTCTAATTAAATGTAACATTTAATTTAACACTCTGCAGTTCTGATGAAATCCCTGCTAAATAAACAGTCCAAGTTTGCTAGTCTTTGCTGGTTTAGACACGTTTAGAAGGTCGACCAACCTGTTCAAGTTGGTGTTTAGATGGTTTATTTAGTCAACCAGCTACTCAAAACCCTTCTAAAACCATCAAAACAGACTAGCCTAACCAACTTGACCAGACTAGGAGAACAACTAAACAACTAAGACTGATTTAGGCTGTTTTTTCCAGGATGGATATAGACTACATTGATTCTCTTGACTTGACAGAGCCCACTGGAGCATTCTGGGATTTCGTTGAGGTGAAGTATGTTTTTCTACACCACCAAAGTATCAATAAAGTTTTTGAATTGCATATAAAATGTACTCAATGCTCAGTTTTAACCTGAACACACTTAAACTTAATGTGATTCCTATTTGCCACTCATACACAAATGAAACAGGTACGAAACAGGTCAGTTTTTGACCATACTTGCAATACAGTATTCCATGTAAAACATGGTAAATGAATATGGTAATTGAACATTATAACCACTAAACACTATTACTCATTGCTGTGGTCTGTTATCACTAACAATTGAAGCCTTGTGAAAGCCATTTTCTTCTTGTATCACATTCATCGCTCACATTACTTCAGCAGACTGATTTCAGCTCAGTTTTAGAACTGCTTTCCTGTAGATGTTCTGCAGCACACTGACCTGAGATCAGCTGTAGGGTGTGATGCAGGACGCAGCTGTTTTGCATAGGAGTGGCTTCTGATATGAGACTGCTGGAAAGAGGAACTCAGCTATTTCACATAACTGAAAAGAGAAGTTAGCAGAGAAATAGATGAAAAAAAAAGAGTATGACGACAACAATATACGTTAAAGGTGAAGATTGATAAAATACTTCCTGTATCAAACCAGCTTTATATCTAGTTATTTCCCACGCAATTGGACGATATATTTTTAACACAAACAGACTAATAAACTTAATGTGATGTATATTTGTCAATTTTTTATACACACACACACACCCTGGACCACAAAACCAGTCTTAAGTGGGTCAAAATAAGCTATTTTTTCTTTTATGCCAAAAATCATTAGGATATTAAGTAAAGATGTTCCATGAAGATATTTTGTAAATTTCCTACCGTAAATATATCTAAACTTTACTCCACTAAACTAATCATTACTCCAGTATATATGATCATTATTTATATTTATTGATTGATTTACCATATTTATATAGCCATACCGTTTTTTTTTTTTTTGGAAAAGTTTTATGTAATGGTTTAAAAAATACATATATGTAGAGGTTTAAAACCTATTTTTAATTACTTATTAGAACTGATCCGAGGTCAGCCAGGCTTGAATTGCTAGTGATAGTTGACCACAGCAATGACTAACAATGGTTAGTGGTTATGTTTATGGCCACAGCCATCACTATAACACACGACCGAGATGGAATTTTTATTTCTGCTAAATCTGCATAAAATAACCACAATGATTTTATGACCTTCGCATAAACCAGAGCATCTACATTTACACATACGCTTTTTTCTAGAGTTGTAACAGAGCTAATCTTTTAGTAAACTTGTTCTCTAATGAAACTACTTGATATAGTTAGTCATAGTAAAGAAAAAGCTAAACTAATTTTGCTTAATTAATTAGGAAAACAGTCATAATATTACAGAATAAGGATTAAAAGTGGCATTATAACCTGTACAAAACATTTGTACAGGTTAAAGATCTGCCTTTCTACAGTAGTTTTTACATGAGTGCAACTTGAAAAGTCTGTGGTGTAAATGAGTTTTACCTCACTGAGATGCATTTCTGGAAAGTTCTGATTCATTGTGGAAATTAAAACATCTGCCTAACCCGTTACTCACATAGGGGGCATAAACAGAATATATAACAGCATCATCAACACTTCAGAAAAGTGTGCCTCACACCTACTAATCCAGTTGGAAGTCATTGCTCATAAACTAAAGTATGAACCAACGTCTTACTCACTTAAGCACTCAGCCGCTTTAATGCTCACAGGATGAATTACGGCTTTATATGATATAATGAGCTCTGGAAACTATCAAAAAGACCATGGAATCTGGATCATATCAGTGTGGAGTTTTGGTTTTACTCAGCATTATAGATTTCATCTGCTTCGACTTCACTCACAGCTAAAGAGGAACAAGAACCTTCTGGGTTTGGAGCGCCATCTATGGGTATTAAATCAAACAACAGTGTGCCCCCCATGGTAAAAATACACTAAAATGTTACAATTTACTTTAGCTTTTATATGTAGCATGGTACTGTTCAATTAGTACTACAGCCAAAAATCCATGGTAGTACCATGGAAACTGTAAAATAAATGTACATAATTTTTATTGTTAAATTAGATAATTATATATGTAAATTGTTTTTTTTTTTAGTTAAAAAGGAACCCAGTTAGGTACTAATTAATACATTTTATTTTTATATAGTTATATTCCTATTTATAATATTTATACAAACAATATTTATATTATTTTGCCTACATATATATATATATATATATATAGTAAATGTATGTTTATATTTAAATTACCATATCTTTCTTAATTTTTTATTACTTATTTATACTCATAAACATATAAATGTATTAAATATATATGATGCAAAAGCCTCTAAATCCATCTGAAATCTTTCTTTAAAAAAATGCATTTTTATCAGGCTCGGATGTATAGGTTTCTATGTAAATACTGGTACTTCTGATTGGGCTGAGGGTAGGATTTTAGCGAGTTTGAAATAAAAGTATTTGATGGATGTACTATGTGTGGAGAGCATTCACTCAGTATCATTTTCTTATTTTTGACCCGAAATGGCTTTTAGCCTGGTTTTGCATCTGAACTCTTTATATCATGTTTTTATGTTAACGTTTGAAACCGAAGACCATCTGAAAGAACAAAACACAGGTAACAGCTTTATAAAGAACTATTTAAAAATTGTACATGATGGGAAATAGTGTGCTGTATGTACTGATAAAATCTATGGTAAATGAGTGTGAGTGTGTAGACCGTGAGTCACTATACACTCAGAAAGCTGAATGGATGCAATTTGTTCCCTTTCACCAGAAAACAACAGGTTGTAAAATCCATGAGGAAAAAAACAAATGCAATAATTACTGCTGCGGTTTGACATCAAATTAGGAGCAGAGCCTTTAAAAATACTACCGCTCGTTTGGATAACACAATGGAGTCTGTTCTGGGCTCAACTACTCGCATCAGTCTCTAAGCCTGTTGTTGATTAGTCGTTTAAGCTGCTGGTAACAGTCCTATGAGTCACACGATGCTATTAGTTCCTCTGGTTTGGAGAAATCACATGGTGTCCATCTCATCTGCTGTAAACAATCATACAGAGACACACCGGGAATACGAGAGCGTTTGTGTGCTGGACAAAAGAAAAATCACCAGTGACGTCTCCTGCTCATACGAATACAAAAGGAGACTCTCCAGAGAAAATACAACCCTAGTCACCTCACACGTGTCTCCTCTGTAGTCTATAGACTCTTAGAGTTTCTGAGGAGATCTGGCTGAGAACTGCTCAAGATACTAAAGTCTGCATGAGAATTAGTGACTCATTGTGTCTTATGTTTTAATGAAGATAAAATGTTTTAAAGGAGCGACAACTGAAAAATAACACTGTCCTTTGAGTTTATGTGTGTGCATCTGTGAGGGAGAAAGCAAGAAAGTAATCAAGACTTAAAGGATTGCTCCACTTCCAAAATTTAAAAAAAAAAAAAAAATCCTGATAATTTACTCACCCCCAAGTCATCCAAGAAATTTATGTGTCTTTCTTTAGTCGCAAAGAAAAAAACATTACATTTTTCTCCATATAGTGGACTTTGATGGTGCTCAACGGATGCAATTTCAGCACAGCTTCCAAGAGCTCTAATTGATCCCAGCCGAGGAATAAGGATCTTAAATAGCGAGAAAAAAAAAACAAAAAAGAAATAAATAAATATATATATATATATATATATATAAATTACAATTTATATACTTTTTAACCTCAAACGCTTCTTTTGTTTAGCTCTGCGATGCACATGCATACTCTGCAACTATCAACTATTCAATATCATTTCCAGTTGCCATCTCATTTTCTCCTCCAACTTCAAATTGTCCTACATTGCTGCAGAAGTGTCATACACTAACTGTCTTAAACTGGAGTATGTGCATCGCAGAGCTAGACAAGATGAGCATTTGTGGTTAAAAAGTGTATAAATATTAATCTGTTTTTAAGAAAAAGACTGTTATTCCTTGGCTGGGATCGTTTAGAGCCCTTTGAAGCTGGACTGAAAATGCATTTTGAAAGTTCAAACTCGGGGCACCATAGAAGTCCACTATATAGAGAAATGTTTTCCTCAAAAAAAGTAATTTCTTTGCGACAATTTTTTTTTTGCTGAACAAAGAAAGACATAAAAATCTTGGATGACATGGGGGTGAGTAAACTATCAGGAAACTTTTATTCTGAAAGTGGAGTAATCCTTTAAAATGGGGGGATCCAATGCTGTTTCATGCATGTTAAGTTATTTACATTTACATTTAGACATTTAGCAGATGCTTTTATCCAAAGCGTTCGTTCGGCTGCAGTGCTGCGTGGGACTTACACGGGAAGAATGTCTCTAAAGAAGTTTTTGGTTGTAAGGCAAAGATAACCTTGCTCAGCTTCCCGAAGAACCCAGTGTTATGTGAAGAGTACAGGGGCAGGGGCAGAAACTGAGTTTTGCAAGTGTGTTTGTTGACAAACGTTTCATAAACGAGGCCCAGTTCAATGCTGGATTTACACATCGTATGATACTGAAAGATGGAGTGGTCCTAGCTATAAAAAATCCTGATCATGATTCAGAACTGCAGAAACAGCATCAAATGAATGTTTTTATTGGCAATTGTCATGTGAGTGCTTGTCAATGTTTAGCTCCGCCCATGTTTTCAGAGAGAATCGTAAAGCTGTATCTTTCATTTGTAAATATGATAAAACTAAAGACTTTCTGGATATATGAAGGATGCAGTACTACTCTGTAGGTACTCAGGATGAATATGAGATTGGGTGAAATGGTGTGTTATGCCTCCTTTAAGAAAGAAAGAAAGAAAGAAGGAAAGAAAGAAAGAAAGAATGGACAGAAAATAACAAATATACACATTTATAAAAATATATATGTAAATAAAAGTTTTTAATTAAAAAGAGAACTTAAGGGACATTGTTATACAGTTACATTTATATTTATGCATTTACTTAAATTTGACATTTTTATACTTATATGTATCATATTTAACCCTTTAACTGCTAGCTATTCAAGAAGGCTGTTAATGGCAGTTAAAGGGTTAATGTACCATATTTTTATAGCCACGTTTTTATGCACACTGATTTTAAGTACTTATTTATTATAAAGCATTTACTTGAATAGTATTTATTTATATAACTATTAATATATAAAAATCCATATATATATATGTTAAAGTTTGAAACCAAAGAGCATCTGAAAGAACAAAACACAGGAAACAGGAAAGAAAGAAAGAAAGAAAGAAAGAAAAATATATACAGTTATATTTATATTTATGCATTTACTTAAATTTGACTTATTTTTATACTTATACCTTTTATCGTATTTAATGTACCATATTTTTATTTTTTGTTTATGAAAAATGATTTTAACTATTTATTATAAAGCATTTACTTAAATATTATTTATATACCTATTCATATATAAATGCATTACATATATACCATATTATTATGTTAAAGTTTGAAACCAAAAAGCATCTGAAGGAACAAAACACAGCTTTATAAATAACTATTTTAAAGTTGTATATGATGGGAAATAGTGAAAGAAAGAAAGAAAGAAAGAAAGAAAGAAAGAAAGAAAAGATGCAAAGCAAAGGCAAAGGCAAGAAATCAAAATGGAAAAAAACAGGAATGTAGAAAGAAAGAGAGAAGCTCCGTTGGCTCGCACACAGGGGACTTCATTAATGACTCTCTTGGCATTCAGTCGTTTCTTTGTTTATTACTTACCATTTACCGTTACCATTAAACAACAGGAAATATCTGTATGTGTGTGAGAGAGAGAGAGATAAAGAGAGAGCGAGAGAGTGTGTGTACTGAGGAATGGCTATTTGTTTAATTGCTCAGGGAATTTTCATCACAAAGCTCAGCGATGATTCCGAGCGTTCGGCTTTTGTTTGCGGAACTGAACTAAACTCATAAACAATAAACCGACCCAACCTTCACCACACAACAAACACAAACACGTACTGTATCGTCTCCACGGAAACACAGAGCTCTTCTGTTTACTGGGATTGTTTTAGGAAACATGACAGTGCAGGCATATGCAGCCAAAGAGGAAAACAGAAGATCTCAACTCGGTCTCAGCTGTTTCTCAATTCCTGCTGAGAAATACACATAGACTCAAATGAGTCACTACTTGTCATTCAGTAAGAGTTATAAAACGAATATAGAGAGAATTAGTGAGTTCTAATAGAGATCTCTGAGAAACCTAAGCACAGTTTGAGACGTTTCTTTACTGTACACATGAGATAACTGAGGTGTTTTTCTCACAAGAAGCTGTCTAGGAGAAATGCATGAGACATTAATAAGATCTCATCTGAGATTTGCTTTGCAACAGAGAAAAAAAGAGTGAGATCTTTCCCTCGAACGTGGCTTTCTTAGACTTGCGGTGGCCATCTGAATAGATTGGAGCTGTGGTTTGATCAGACACTCTGGCTTGGTGTCAAACTCCCAACAACAGAAAATGTTAAAACCTCAAACTGTTCCACACTTCTCATTTGACTTCCACATTTCTGCGCCTTTGTTCGAGGCTGACACACACAATCACAAAACCACAAGGTTGGGCAAGGGACTCTGCTCACCCTTTTTTGTCCTGTCAGGGCTAGAGGTCATAATTAGAGGAACCATGACGCCAGACACCAGAGACATTATGCAAATACAACACACTGAGCAGAACCGGTAGCGTGGATATTACAGACGGAGAAAACATTAGAGAAACATTCTCACGTAATGCATTTGCTTAGTTATAAACGTGTGAATATCACTGGAAAATACCAAAACAAGTGGCATCTGCACTGCAGTGTTTTTGCTTGTTTTACAGTAAAAATATTTACAACAGCAAGATAAATATCATTATTTATTTTCTTTATTTTTTTTTATTAAGTCGTAATCATGAAATAAGCTGATATTGGTAGAAATTAAGTAAAAATTGTATCGCTTTTTGTTATAATGACTTTTTATCTCATACATTTTGTCATCATTTTTACTTTTTATGCCATATATTTATGTTTTTTCTCTTATCATTTTAACATATCTCTCATAATTTCACCTTTTTAGCAAAATTATGACTTTTTATATCATATTTTAGACTTAAGTCACAATTTTGACTTTTGATGACATAACTGACGACAATTATTTTGACATGATGTTTTCCTGTCATGTCAAAGCCAGAGATCTCAAACATCATAATTGTCTTTTATCTCATAATTTAATCAATTTGTCAATTTGATTTTGTCAATTTGTAATTTTTTTTTTCACTATTTCAACTTCATAATTATTTTTTTAATCTCAAAATTTTAACTTTGTCTTTTTGAATTGCATCATAATTATGCATCTCATTATCTCAACTTGTTCTCATAATTATGACTTCCATCTGATATTTAAAAAATGTCTACATAATTTTGACTTTTAATGCCATAATTATCATTTTGTTATGTCAAAGATGTTTTTGTCATAATTTCTACTATCATCATTTTACCATTATAGTCCATTTTGTCCATTTTTTTTTTAAATAATAATTTCAACTTGTGTCATAATTGCATTTTTATCTCATTATTTAGACTTTCAACCTTTTATGTCATAATTTTGACTTTTAATGACATAATTACGATTTTATCACATAATTCACTTTTACGTCAACCATGTTTTTGTCATAATTTTTACTTGTCATAATTGTTTTTGTATTTCAGAATTTTACCTTTTGTCATAATTATGACATTTTATCTCATAATGTAGAATTTGTTGCTCTTTTTAATCATTTCTACTGATTTGTTATCTCAAAATGTAGACTTTTTGTCTTTTATGTTTTTGCCATTTTCAACCTTTTATGACATAATTATGGCATTGTATTTCATAATTATTAACTTTTTATCTCACAATGTTAACTTTTTATGACATAACTATGACTGTCATAATTCAAATTTACCAAAGCATGACTTCATTCTCTTTCCTAAGAAAGTAAGTCATGCCGATTTGGAACAACACAAGCATGAGTAAACTATGGCAGAATTGTTATTTTTGGCTGAACTACCCCTTAACACTACACATCTTTCACCTCTAAAGTTGTAAAGAGCATTAGCAGAGATTTAGTCCCGCAGCAAAAAAGGAGGGAGAAGGTGCTGAAACAGATGAGAGGAGATGAGAGGGACACACGATCCGCTGGAGGGATGCTGGGCCTCTGTGTTTACACTTTCGGCATATGCCGTATCTTTGATGCCGGGGTGAAAGGGCTTAAATGGAAAGCATGTGTTCCTCGTTCTCACTGCACGACTCGACTGAGAGCTTCTGGGAAACATGAGGACTTCGAGATAATATTTTCTTGCCTTCTGCTCCTTAGTGGTTTGCAGGCGCAATGCCGCATTGAGCCTCTGAGACCTCACAATTTTATCAAATTTAATGCAATCTATAGCCATTTTCGACTCATAAACCTCAACATTTCAAATCAAAATAAAGAAATTATTACTGGAAATCATCTCAGAAGGCATAACCGTATCAAATGAGCGTGTTCTGTGAATCTTGGCTGGATTCTTCAGACATTTATGCAATTATGTTCCGTCTCTTCATATGCCAAATATTTGCAGTCAAATCAAAAAGCAACATTATACGCACATGCTTCGTACAAATGTGTGTATTTGAGCATATTTGTGCGATTGACAAGGAGATTGTTGGCTTTCTGTCAGTCATCTGTCAGAAAATCTCTTTTTTTTCAAGCTAAAACACTTCAAAGTTAGCATGTTAGAAAGGAATGGCAAAATGTCTTTTCTTACAACAAAACTATACTGTGTTGGCTACTTTTATGGTGTTTTGTGGATGTTTTTATAAAGCTTGACAATGTCTACTATGGAAAAGGGAAGCTTGAACATTTTCCAAAATTTCTCCTCTTTCAGAAGTTGCTAAAAAAGTTTACTAAATTGCTTTAGTTAATCATATTTACGACACAAAAATAATAGTTATAAGATAAAAAGTCAAAATTTTGAGATACTAAGTCATAATTATGAGACAAAAAGTAATATAATTGTGACACTTATAATTATTATATAATAATATATATATACACTACCGTTCAAAAGTTTGGGGTCAGTAAGACGTGCAAGTCAAGGCTGCATTTATTTTATCAAAAATACAGAAAATAAACTGTAATATTACAAAATGTTATTACAATAGAAAATAATGGTTTTTATTTCCATATACTTTAAAATATAATTTATTCCTGTGATGCAATGCTGATTTTTCATCAGCTGTTACTCAGTTTCCCAGGCTTAATATCTATATCAGTGATGAGATTCATGTGGCATTAAAGAGCATTAAATCACAATGGTACTCTTGTAAATAGTACTTCAATTATTCTAGAAAAGGTCATTCTTGAAGAAATGTATATTAGAACTGAAGTCAGAATGCGATTGATAAGTCGACTCTATTTGGAAGGAGAAATTTCGACACTTGTGGCTGATGTCAGAGAGGTTTTGCAGGACGTTGCGGCCTGATAATATAGGGGCCTAAATGAGGAACTGTGTAAAGTGAGGGGCCAGCAAAAGACTGATCTTGTCTATTTGTGATTTAAGAAGTGGAATGAACTAAGACTGGAATTTACAGCAAATGTACATTCATATTACTACAAAGAGTTAACATAAACCTTTTAGCTTCACAAAAACCAAGTCTACAAACATCTATCAGTCTATGACTTATGGGTCATATTTCACTCTAAAATCAAAACAAATTACATTCTGTTTAAAGAAAAATTCTGTATTTAGGATCATTCAGACATTTTGCATTGTGAAAGTGTTTCTTTTATAGCACTTTATCTATTTGTGTCAATAGATTTCGATTACAATACATATTTTTAAAGGCTGTTTTCTCAAAATGAGTTATATGAGCCATAAATCTCCACTTTAGTAGCACTTACACACACCAAACTTTAGTTTTTATTCCCGTCTATATCCTGAAGGTTTTTACAGAGGGATTTATTCATATATATATGTTTGCTTGATTATATGCAACATTTTATTCCCCCAAAATTGTCTGTTTTCTGCATAACAGAGTGACAAAAATGAGATACCCAAAATTCCAGTGTTCAGATTATTGTGTACTATAAAAAACACAGTTCAGTCAACTCAAATAAGTTTATTTAAGTTGAAATGTTAAGTTGTACTAAGTGACACATATAAATTCGAGCTGACTAAACTAAAAAAAAATATATTTATTAAACTTAACAGCTGTGTTTGTTACTCGGCTGCCTTAAAATTTTAAGTTGTCACTTAGTAAAACATAACATTTCAAGTTGACTAAACTTTTTTCGAGTAGACTGAACTTAAATTTTGAAGGCAGCCGGATTATACAAATTATTTTGTAAATTAGTCTGTTGACTCATCAAATAGTTTTTTACAGTATACAAGAAATGTATGCAAATTAGTCATTTAATAATGCTTCATTTGCATATCTAAACCTAACACTTTAGAAAACTCATAATACAAAAAACGTTTGCAATTATCAGAGTAATCAATCAACTGTTTAAAAAGGCGGTAACTATTAGTTACATTTTAGATAATTTTGAACCTATTCACCTGCAGTGTCTCGCCTTAAGCAAAATGAGACCTGGACATTTTGTGTGTCTCATCCCTGATGAAAAGACCAGCTTAAACAGAAATTAATTTCTATTTTCTGGTCTATAACTGATTTACCGATCTACCAGAGCAAGAAAGTCCTGCTGCTTAAAGGAGAAGTTCGGTGTGAAATGGACCTGGGGTGTATTAAAACATGTTACCGAGTACAATCATATGTCCAATTCCCACCTCCGTTAACCCAAAGCTTTCTGAATTATAACATCATTTGCCTGTGCTTCCATTAGGCTTACAATGTTAGTGATAGGGGCATAGCGTAGCCTATGCAGCTAAATCACTATTTTTACACCATTAACAACGTTCAAAGTAACTCCACACTTAATTGGTGGACTTCTGAGGGCCTTGACATTTAAAACGAGACACTGAGAGCTTTCTTAAAATTAAGACGCGATAAGTCGATTGACGATCACGAACGAACAAGTAGGACAGGGGAACAGAACAGAACAGAGGATCACGAAGATCGCCAATCGACTTATCGCGTCTTAATTTTAAGACGGCGGCAAACGGGAAATTCAAGGAAGGTACTGTCTGTATAAACTGTCTTTTTAATAAACTACTTGTGCACTTTCAAAGTTCTCAGTGTCTCGTTTTAAATGTCAAGGCCCTCAGAAGTCCACCAATTAATTGTGGAGTTACTTTGAACGTTGTCAATGGTGTAAAAATTGTGATTTAGCTGCATAGGCTATGCTATGCCCCCATCACTAACATTGTAAGCCTAATGGAAGCACAGGCAAATAATGTTATAATTCGGAAAGCTTTGGGTTAACGGAGGTGGGCATTGGACATATGATTGCACTCGGTAACATGTTTTAATACACCCCAGGTCCATTTCACACCGAACTTCTCCTTTAAGCTACAGTACTTAAGAAGTCCCAGCATCACACCAGCATCTAAGACTCAACATAAGCTGGTTTGAGCAGGTGTATTATTACAGGAGGCTGCAAATGAGAGGACGCTTTTGACAGCGAGCCAAATCTCCACCAAATCACCCTCATTCCCTCTTAACGTCCTTGTCACCAGAGACAGTCCAGAGTGCCGTTACTCACAGACACTTGAGCGAGACGCCCCTGCTGGAGACCCTAATTAAAGCCAAACTCCTCAAAGAGATATGACTGGAAACCCAAGGCTGAAATATGTATCTGAAGCATATTTAATAAATTATGCATCCCTTATTTACTAATGGGCTATCGACTGCCGGGCCGCTGAGCCTGATAGGATGTCAGCGAGCCGAGAGAAGGATGAAGGGCTGGAAGACAGGAGGAAGAGAGAGACAGCACTTAAAAGGGTCTCACTTCTCCCCCGGGGACGAGCGAAGAGAGACATTGTTTCACTCCATCTCGCTCTCAGTTGATCTTTGGGTTTCAGCTTGTTTGAAATGGAAAATGAGGTTTTGTTTAAAATCAGATTATTTTCGCTCCGTTCTAAACACTTTTCAAACGTGACATCAGGTTTTTAAATTGTCAGGTTGTGGTCTGCCATCATTGCTATGACGATTATAAAACACTATATGTTGTTCAGAGCTCTCAGTTACTGTATGTGACTTGTTTATAAAATATACAAATATAAAGAAATAAAAAAGCATATGTTAACAGCAGCTCAGAAGTTCCATAAGATCTCAGACTTTCGATTGCAGACTGTTTCTGAGCACAGTTTAAGAAATGTGATTTTAAGAGATGCATTTAATGCCATTGTTCTCTAGGAGAGACAAATGAGCTAAAGAAGGCATCTGATTTGTGGTTTTCTTTCCTATTGTTTGCCACAAATGAGATGCAATTACTAAAATTGATTATTTACGAAAAACTAATGCAAGGCAAGCAAACCATCTGTTGTGCTGCGTTAACTTTCCATACTTAAAAACATTTACTATCACTTAAGTTTTTGAGTCTCTTCTTTGATCAAATGCAGTAAAATTGTGAAATATTTTTACAATTTCAAATAGCTGTTTTCTACATGAATCTATGTTAAAATGTAATTTATTACTGTGATCAAAGATGAATTTTCAGCATCATTACTTATTATCATATTTTTCATATTCAAGCTCAGAAGAACATCATTTAATTGACATAGAAATGTTTTGTAACATTATCAATGTCTTTACTGTCACAATGGATCGATTTAATGAATTCTTGCTGAATAAAAGTATTCATTTATTTCTAAAAATACAGAATAGGTAACATACAAAAATCATGTCTGTATAATGTTTTTGGCTAAATAAATGAATAAATTTGCAATACAGAACCTGACATTTATGAAAAATTATTATTATCAATATTATCAATGTTGAAAACACTTATTTTGTGGAAACAGAGATACATTTTATTTTTCAGGATACTCTGATGAAGAAAGCGTTCAAAAGTACAATATTTATTTCAAACAGAAATCTTTTGTGACATTATAAATGTCTTTACTGTCACTTTTGATGAATAAAAGTAGTCATTCTTCTAACTGGGAGCTGAAGTAGCAATAGCTGAGGTAATTTCTGATGCTAAAACAATGATGATTCCCATCTGGGATTGCTGTTCAGCTGATCCCGGAACAGTGGATAATAAGAAACTGATGCCGGTGTGTCAGCGCAGTGTATCATGTGACACTGCAACACCCTCTGCAGGTGCTTATGGGTAACTTCATACGGCTGAAAATACACTGACAGATAAACTGCTTGTGTTTCCAAAAGATATCACGCTGTATCATATTATTACGGATATGAGGACTAAAACTCTGAAATGACATCTTTACGGTAGACGCAAATAAGAAATAAATAGCTTCACATGTAATCATTCGGACTGAGATACAGCGGCTGTCAGAGCGGGACAGACTAAGGGCCGACAGAGAGACGGCGTTTCCATCCGCTTTCTTCTTATCTGGCGCGGGCCGTCCAGCCTGTGCTGGGAAATCAATGGTACCCTGAGCCGGAGCCTGGACCGGATCGGCACCAAGGGCCTGCAGGATCGGGGTAGCATTACACCCGTGAACTAAACGGACTCCTGCAACGGGACAGTGGCCCTGTGAGGCCATTCATATGTACGAAAGAAAAATGAGTGCTTTGACGTAGAGTGTATATACTGTGTATACACATCTTAAACAATTACACAGACTGGAACATACAACATCAACAAGGACTAACAAGAACATCCTGTTCAAAAAGATTGCAAAATTTTGATGGCATCAGTAAAAATGATTTTTTTTTTTGCACTCATTGAACACAAAATACTTTATAGACAAAAAATAAACATCAATAAAATGTAATGCATAATGTAGATTTTAATTTTTTTTATTGCTCAGAAGTTGCTCTAAAAGATTGCTAGGTAGATGCTTATTGGCCCAAGTCAACACAGTCCACCCTTAACCCTCTGGCCCTCTTTGTTTAGGAGTCACACTTACCTTCTTCATAGTCAAAAGTGACCAAAGCCTTTCTTTTTTTTTTTTTTTTCCAGGAAAATCAATGCAATACATTTTTGTTCAATAATATTTTTTGATTATTATTTAGAATTGTGAAGAGATTTTATGATACTATGCAATATTTATACAATTTTAATAAGCTATTTTTTTCCCATTGGATTTAATATATATTTTTGTATTTAATTATTTTTATATTATTTTTCAATACATTTCAAGAAATTTAGTGTCACCCCTTGATTTCTGTGCACTTTTTTTCTGCAGTGACTGATTTGTAGTTTGTACCACCAAAAGATTCTTTATTTTATATATATATATATTTTTTTTTTTTGTATTTCCCATTCATTTCCTATATCGGTCATTTCTGACAGCAAAGAAATCAAGTGTCAAGTCACTTTCTTCTTTTTGACCCTTTAAAATATCCGAATCATGTCCATTATTTTGTGTGTGTGTGTGTGTGTTCACATTGCTAATGTGAAAGTGTCATCTCATTCCGACGAAGCTACGATTTTTTACAATTTTAAAATATAAAAATTTTCCATCAAAAGTAGTTTTGTCGTAATTTACTCACCTTCAAGTTGTTCTAAAACTTAATTTAATTAATTTGACCCCAGTGTCTTTCATTTTTCAAAATATCTACAAAGCTTATTTTGTTCGGGTGAACTATCCCTTTAAAGGTGGACTCTTTTGACTTGGGCCAGTGAGCAACCACTTAGCAGTGCCCTATCAACTGCATAGCAACGGAAATGCTGACCAAATTTTCATTTTTGGGTGAACTATGCCATACATTCCATCTCTGTGATCTTCGGCAAGTTAAGTCACATTTATTTATATACAGAATTGTATACAATAAAAATAGAGTAATAAACAGGAAAATAGTGACGATGCAAAATTACTCAATTATGAAACTAATTCAATTTCAGCTGTACATTTAGTTCAATGTTGTTTCAATTCATTTCAATAACTGTGCCAATTTTCAATCAATTATTAAATGAGTTCAATCCAGATATAAGAAGACAATAGTCTTCTTTTAATTATTTTGGCCTCAACTCAAGATATGGCTGTAAATCTATGGGATTTTACAGTCCATTACATAATAATATGAAGTCACTTATTTTTAATGCATATTTGCAGTAGCATCACTGTCCACCTTAGTAAAAGAATAATAGATATAAAATGCATTTATTTTATAGTATAGTTTGAGTCTATTAACATAATTACTGACATATCGCTCAAGACTTACTATTAATTAAATTAATTAATTAACCCTTTAACTGTCACTCCCTATTGTGAACATAGACATGAAAATGCACTATCCAAATGTAATTTTTTATAATTCATGAACAAAAACATTTTGTAATATGATTTTCATGTACAATTTCCATGATAATGCAATGTCTGATTTTAAAATGGTTTCCAAAGGATGAATTTTGAAATTTTAAGTCTTCAAGTGATATATAATTTCTTAGGATTTCTAAAGCGTGATAGAAAAAAAGGCAACAACGAAAGTCTTTTTGTGAAAAAGGTCTGAACTCCTGTTATGAAGTACATTTTTTGAGGTGCACTCTTGTCATAAATTAATCTATTACTTTTCCTACATAATTTGCAACACAAAACAGTGGTAAAATATCAGTTTAGGAGTCTTAGACCTTTCCAACGATATATAGTTTGTCATGATTGGATTAGGATTTATTTGAAATATGGTGAAGTAAACGTAGGCGTCCCGGTGACGGGACGGTGACAATTAAAGGGTTAATTATTATTATTAATTAAAATATGGTTTAATGTCACTATTGATGAGAACTGTATGATCTTTAAATATTATCTGTCTTTAAATGCAAAATATTCAAAGTGTACCTGAAGTATACTTGCAATAGTTCCACTTTAGCACAACCAAATGTACTTAAGTATATCTTTAGTTGGACTAGCACTACTTCCACACAATTAAAGTGCATTAAGTGCAAAATTAGTTGTTTTATTTATTTATTTTTGTTTAGTTGTTCCAATTTAGACTTTAAATATACCAGTTTAGTATACTAAAAGCACAATTGCAGAGTATTTTTATAAGTACATCATGTAAATGTATTTGTAGTGTACTTTGCATGAAATAAATGTATTTAAAATACATTTTAGCATATTTATTGTTCACTATATTGAGAATATAGAATATATTTTGTGAGTTAAAAGAGCATTGAAAAGGAGGAGCTCAATCCTAGAAGAAGCCTGTTGAAGAAGACTAAATGTACCGTGTAATGTCTGCAAGATGCCGCAATCTTATGCAGTGTCTTCAACAGCGTTCACCTCGCTTGGTGCGTGAGATTTTAATAATATGTAATGACACCCTAGAAAAATCAATCTGCAATCTGCCATTGGTGCGGGAACGCTTGCATATTCACTTCAGCTGACATCATTAAAAAGCCATCCATCCACATCAGATGCACCGACTTTGTTTAATTAGTTTCTACAAAGATATCGAGCAAACCTCTGACCAGAATAATGCTGATTCCGTGCGATTATCGTAAAAAAAAAAAGTGTGAACGACGTAGAAAAGTTTTTCCATGCACAGGCTGGAGCCTCCTGGGAAAGAGGAAAGGTTATTGAGAGAGCTATAATGGTTCTTCTGGAAAAAAAAAAATGGCACAAAAACGTTACGCTAATGGAACAATCGGTTCCATCACCTGCGATTCCAACTTCCTAATGCTGTTAGAGGCTAATGCACAAATCGGAAAGGTGTTTACTGATGTGTACATTCTCTGCAATGGCTGAGGATATGAATTGTGGAAGATGTCAATGATGGCCATATCCTTCGCTGGGTTGCATCTCATGTGTCTCATTGAGCTCCCCCCGCCACAGCCACAATGCATCCTGGGAACCATTAAGGAAACCCGAGAACACCGCAAGCACACAAGAAACACACAAACACAATCAAGAGGAGAGCATGGCTGACCAACACCCACGGGCGAAGCTCCGAAGAGGCGATGGTGCAGATTTATCGACCGCTCAAATTTCAGACAAAAAGCATCACTTTCGGTCCATAAAGTTGTCAAGAGCTGGGAAACTTTCCAGTATGAATTCTGGCATCGGTTCAAGAATAAACAGTGAACTAAGAGCATTAGATTTAAGGTAAACCAATGACCTTGTTGTTAATCGAACCAGTTGAGCTACAGGAACATGTGCAACCTTTAATAAATGGACCAAATTAGTGGCCAGGCCATACAATAAATAAAGTTAATTTAAGAAAAAGCTGTATTATTGCCTATATAGTGATGGTTAACATTACAACAATACAAACTCTAAAGACGCGATGGGGAAGAATGATCAATTTCAGTCCATAAAGTTGACAAGAGTTGAGAAAGTTCAAGTAAGAAAGTATAACAGTGAACAAAGAGCATTGATTTCAAGGTAAACCAATGACCTTTTCATTACTAGAAGCAGTTAAGCTACGTGTTCAACCTTTAACATAGCAGACCATATTAGTGGTCAGGCCATGCAATAAATAGTTAAAGAAAAAGCTTACATAAAGTAAGCTTTGTTCAAAGTGTTTCACATATAGTGATGGCTAACACTAAGTAGTGATGCAATGGAAATGCAAATTTCAGGCAGAAAGCATCACTTTCAGTCCAAAAAGTTATCAATAGTTGGGAAACTTTCAAGTATAAATTCTGGCTTCAATTCAAGCATAAACAGGGAACTTAATTCAGAGCATTCATTTTAAAGTAAACCAAGGACATTATCACCACTGGAACCAGACGAGCTACAGGAACATGTCCAACCTTTAATAAAGCGCACCAAATTAGTGGTCAGGCCATGCAATAAATATGCAATAAATTAATTCAAGAAAAAGCTTACATAAACTGAGTGTTTTTCAATATATTTCCATTATATTATTGGCTAACACTAAGTAGTTATTTAATAGATGTTTCCATTCAATTTAACTTACAGTACAAACCCCGAGAAGGCGATGGTGCAGATTTATCGACCACTCAAATTTCAGCCAAAATCACTTTCCATAAAGTTGTCAATAGTTGGTAAACTTTCAAGTATAAATAGAACCAAGTGCATTAACTGTAAGGTAAGCTCAAGATCTTGCTGTTGAGAACCAGTTGAGCTACAGAGACCTGTCCAACCTTTAACATTTAGAGTCATAATTGCAGTATATTTTAGGCCTTTCACATGCCAGTTTTACTTGCCCACCTTGGCCGGGCGCCTTGGCATAGCGGACCAAATTAGTGGTCAGGCCATGCCGGTTAGGCGGTCAGCGGTTTGGGGATCCTGTGGTCAGCGTGCAATGGGAGCCGGAGCGACTACAGATCGCTGACCACAGCTTGTCATTGATCCCACACTCAATCGGATTATTGCGGGCCCGAAACAGCCGCGCCTGCAGAATCCACCGGGCCTGCCAGAGAAAGGAGGGGTGGTGTCAGTCTCCGTCGGACGGACGGAGGGAGGAGGGGTGGAGATGGATGTGAAAACGAGCGAGCGGAGTGACAGCCCAGGGACCGATTGATCTTCTCATCATTTCCCATCCCTCTCTCCTCCTCTCCGGTCTCCTGTCGCTCCCTTCACCCAACCTCGCCTGTAGACCCGCAGAAGATAAATTCTGTTGAGCTCCACTGTATTGGATTTATGAGTTAATGGAGATGTCAAGACATAACAGATTGGGAAATAAGAAAGAGAATAGGAGGTGGCGGAGACTTCTGTTTGCACTCCCTCTTTCTTTAATGTGACGGGCGTTTGGAAGAAGTCGGTCTAAGTTAAACAGAATTTCAGAAGCGATGCTCAGCGTGTTCAAAGTCAATGCCACAAAGGCTTCGGCCTTCACAGCAGAAGCTTTGAAGCTTCTACGGTGTGTAGGGATTAAAAATAACAGTCAACAGTCCCTTCCATGCCAAACAAGCCACTGTTTGCCATCAAAGAATTTTGGGAACTTGCGTACTTTACTGTTACCTTCCATACTATCGTTATATAATAACAGGATGCTCAAAGGCTCTTATACAATGCAAAGGATGTTGGAAGCAAAGTGTTTACAAAGTGCGCTCTTTAAAACAGTGATGCACCGAATTTTATCAACCAAAAATATTCAGCTGAAACCATTAGTTCATTCTCTGATGGAAAATATCAAGAGGCAGCTTGTAGCCGAAGTACTTTAGCGAGTTCAATTACGCTAAATTGAATTACAAAAACTATTTGACCAAATAATTTTTTTTTTTCTGTAAACATTTCTTTATCACTCATTTTATGCAATTATTTGTGAGCATATCCATCTGGATTACCACTACTACAAGCCCGCCATGATTGTTCTCCCTGCAACATTTGTGATATTTGGTCTGGACTGATTCTCTCCAAATTGTCCTCAATATAAATCAGTAATAAATTCAGGGACTGAACTAACAATCCTAACCCCACTGGAGGTCTTCGGGTCACTTTATACCCAAAAAAACAATTTACATTCTGAATTTACAATTATTCTACTTCATCTGAATGGTACAAAATTCAGTAGTCTTTAAAAATGGCTTTAGTGTGGATTTCTAAAACAAAGTATTGATTTGGTACAGGATCTCTATTATGGTTTAAGACAAGACTGCAGTCTATTTTAACTTCAGCATTTTCTCTGTTTCAGCCTAGTTCGTAGTCTTAGGACATCTAATCTTGATTTTGAGATTTAGAGAGCAATAGTCACTACTGGACAACAGAACATTAGTATATATGACCCATGAGTGGTCCATGTTGAGCTAGAAGGGACATTGTGGGATGCAGAAAGCTGAGCTTCGATAAAACTTACTGACCTCCAGTAAGACCATTAAGACGACGATGGAGTGTCTCTGTGCCAGTCTGATCGTATTGCAGGTTCTCTGGGATTGATGTCAGGTTTTGCGTCGTATCGATTCCCTATCGGCTTGGCACAGGCCGCTGCCGCCCAACTTGTCATTGGGCAGTAGGCAGCAGCTCTGCTTTCTTCTCCACATTGATTGGCTCACAGAGAGGGTTTGTGGTTGTGGTCGAGCTGCCCACAGTACCACATCTCTGATCCATTCCTTAGACAATAACGACAATAAAACTGTTATAACTTGCATTATGGTTAAAAAAGGACAGGTCAAATGTATCAAACTGATGTAAATGAATACACAAACCTGATGTGTATCAAATCTGGCTTACAAGATCTTCTCTTTCCACCACTTTCCAGTGTCTTACCAATCTATTGTGAAATTAAAGTCAAAAGGCCATAAATATCAAGCTGTTGGCCTTTATCAATGACACACAATAAACTTTGTGATCAAGACTACAGCTGAATTCAAGGTCATTGAAAATGCTGTATCTTTTTAAACAAAGGGTTAAAACATTCCTCAGTATAGCCAGCTCAACATCATTTAGTGTTATTAATGATTAAGGGTCACTAGGTTACTTTCAGTGTGCAACTACTCCCACTCAACCATCTATTTGATTATAGAGTCTCGTTCCATCATTGTACTAGACTGCATATATCTACTTCAAATAAATGCTGTTTGTTTAAACTTAAGAATCCTAAAAAAAATGTTTACACTAATATTGGGCAGCACATCTGTTTTCAACACTGATAATAATCAGAAATGTTTCTTGAGCAGCATATCAGCATATTAAAATGATTTTTTAAAGGATCATGTGACACTGAAGACTGCAGTAATGATGCTGAAAGTTCAGATTTGATCACAGGAATATTCGCAAAGAAAACAGCTATATTAAATTGTAATAATATTTACTTTTTTAATCACAATTGTACTGTTTTACTGCATTTTTTGATCCACCAAATGCTGGCACAAAAGAGACATACAGGTCACTTTTTGCAAAAAGCCCTAGGCGTGCCTCAAGATTTGTAAATATTTATCTAATTTTCAACATAACCTTAACGGGTTGTTATCACTGCAGTCCATTAGTTCAGGTAATGGTAATTAAATTATATGGTTTGTGTTATTAAGAGGTGTGTTTGTTTAAAAACACATGCAATATATGTCAAAAGTGACTTGCAAAAAAAAAAAAATGATAATAATAATAATTTAACACATGATCAGGAAACAAGATCAGTGATTAGATTTTGTACTGTTTAGTCCATTGGGTTGATTTAGGATAAGTATAAGCACAGTTTTAAGGAATTTATGGCTGTGTAAACATGATCATGATCTTGAGCAGCAGTCTCACCTTGAATCTGTGCTTGAGTTTTACGGCCTCTTAATGCACGTCACTTAAACCCACCATTGACCTCTACGGCCTCTGTCCAACATTTATACGTCTCAAAAATTCCCCTCTCATCTCCCGGTCAATGCCGTTTTTTTGGAAGGAAAATTAAAAATGCAAATCTAATCTGGTCGGCTTGTAATGTGATCAGTATGACGGCCGATCAATGCGTACCATCATGCAAACGGGAGGCAGTGATGTATGTGAGAGAGGAGGGGTGAGGGGGGCTGACCGCTCTCGCTTTATCACTACACTCTGTCTGAGTGTGTGTGTGTGTGTGTGTGTGTGTGTGTGTTTGCATGGGCCCGTCCACCAGAGATAACATCCTCTCAGCCTTCTTATCTACTGCCCTAAAATGTATTTCTCACCTTGAAGAGTGAACTGTGGTCACTGGTGGGCCAAACAAGCAAACTAGAGATTTTCTTCTTGTTATTTTGATGACTTAATTTAATTAATTAATTAATTACTTTTTAAAGAGGTTAATGACAATACTTTGTTCAAAAGTTTCTGGACAGTCATTTTTAAAAAATGGTTTTGAAGTCTTTTCTGCTCACCAAGAATGCAATTATTTGCTAAAAATGCAATAAAATAAGTAATAATGTGAAATATTATTGCAATTTCAAATAATTGTTAATATAAAGCAAATTAAAATTTTATTCCTGTGATCAAAACTACATTTTCAGCATTTTCAGTCCTCCAGTCGCATGAGCTTTCAAAATCATTTTAATATGTTGATTTGCTGCTCAAGAAACATTTATGATCATTATCAATGTTGAAAACAATGGTTTTTGTGGAATCTGTGATACCTTTTATTTTGTTAGGATTCTTTTAAGAATATAAAGTTCAAAAGAACAGCATTTATTTGAAATAGAAATCTTTTGTAACATTATAAATGTGTTCACTGTAAGTTTGTATCAATTTAATGCATCCTTGCTGAATAAAAGTGTTATTTTCTTAAAAAAAAAAAACAACAACACTAGATTATATCACTAGCTATTTCGCTTATATACCTTAAAAAGTTATTAAACTGAAAGCTTAAAAGTGATTTTACCAAACCTCCGTTAAACTGGCAAAATCACTCTAATGCACAGCAAAAACAGAAATATGATTTTAAAAAACACACACAATGTTCATAAATTATCAAGTGGTGATAATATAGATACATGGGAACTCCACTCCAATCTGTTTTAGAAATAAAATGTAATTCATAGGAAACTTTACGATTAACACCACAATTATTTTTACATTTCACATAACTCCAGTTCTGCCACTAAACTGGTAATCAAGCTTAAAGTAATCCCGTTTCACATTAGACCGTCAGCAGTTTTCGCCACCGTCGGTATCTGCTAAAGATCACAAATGTGATTTAGCACTAGTTTAACAGTGTGGATTCGTGTACTCGCACACCCTGTCGCACATACATTTACACACAAACCGACACCTAAAGGGGGGAGGTTATAGGGGTCTGTGTTGACCGCCTGGCTGACCGCAGTGGTGGGTGGTAGATTTATTTAAGATCAAACAGCGAGCTCTGAAAGCCACACAGGCCACAAAAACGGCAGCCCGGTACATCTTCATTAACAAGAAACATTTCTATTGATTTCATTTTTCCAGCGTTTCAAGTTACACATAAGAAATATGTATGGTGGGGTTAAATGAGTTATCCTGACCCGATTTGTATCGAGCACACTCTTTATGATATTATCTATGGGATCGGTTAGTCAGTGGGTGTCAAAACTATTTGGCTGTAATGGGATAATGCACAGCTGCAGTCCTGATGGGCCGCAAGAGCAGGAGAGACGGCAATTCAATTGTATCCTGCGAGACAATGGGCCAACTGAAAGGAGGTGTAGGAATAAAAGCAGAGCGTCTGATAAAACTCAGTGGAAAAACAAGACATAAAAATGGGAGATTTCTCTATTTTTATATTCGTACATTTTTTGCATTATGAGATTTATCCACCAAATTTAGTCCAAATTCGTATTAATTTTTTTTTACATTTACACTGAACGCATACCTGAACATACTCTGTAGTGCAATTCTCATTGGTGATGTCTTAGGGAGGCCAACATAGCAATTTTGTTGCTAGATTTAGCAACTTTTCAGACAACCCTAGCAACTTTTTCTTCAAAAAGCACCTAGCAACAAATTTGACCCTGATTTGAAACTGAAACTGTGACCCTGTACTATAAAACCATAAGGGTCAATTTCCTGAAGTTGAGATTTATACATCATCTGAAAGCTTGTTGTATGGCTTGTTATGATAGGACAATATTTGGCAGAGATACAACTATTAGAAAATCTAGAATCTAAATATTGAGAAAACAACCTTTTAAAGCTGTCCAAATGAAGTTGCATATTACTAATCAAATATTTACAGTAGGAAATTTACAAAATATCTTAATGGAGCATGATCTTTACTTAACCCTTTAACTGTCACTCACATTTTTGAACACAGACGTGAAAATGCAGTATTCAAACTTATTTTTTTATAATTCATAAATGAAAACATTTTGTAATATGATTTATGATTTATATTTTCCATGGTAATGCAATGTTTGATTTTAAAATGGTTTTCAAAGGATGAATTTTGAGATTTTAAGTTTTCAGGTGATATATAATTTCAATAAAGGCAACGAAGAAAGTCTTTGTGACAAAGGTCAGAACTCCTGTTATAAAGTAGATTTTTGAGGTGCACTCTTGTCATAAATTAATCTATTACTTTTCCTACATAATTTGTAACACAAAAAAATGGTAAAAAAATATCTATTTAGGAGTCAACAATATATAGTTTGTAGTGATTAAATTAGGATTTATTTGTAAAATGGTTAAGTAAACTTAGGCGTCCCACAGAGGGAATGGGTGACAAATAAATGGGGTTAAAGGATTAGTTTCCTTTCAGAACAAAAATGTACAGATAATGTACTCAACCCCCCTGTCATCCAAGAAGTTCATGTCTTTCTTTCTTCAGTCGTAAAGAAATTATGTTTTTTGAGGAAAACATTTCAGGATTTCTCTCCACATAATGGATATGAATGGTGCCCCAAAGTTTGAACTTCAGAAAAGCAGTTTAAATCCAGTTTCAAAGGGCTCTAAACGATCCCAGATGATGAAGAAACAATCGGTTATATTCAAAACAAATTGACAATTTATATACTTTTTAACCACAAATGCTCGTCCTTGTCTCGTCTCTGTGATGCGCATGCGTAGACTCCGTGATCAATACAGTTAGGGTATGTTGAAAAACTCCCATCTTGTTTTCTTCCCCAACTTAAAACATTGCTGCAGAAGTACCAACCCAGTGTTTACAAAGTGAACGTACAAAGAAGATCAAATGCCTTTTACAAAAAAGGTAAAACAGTGTTGTAGGATGATTTTGAAGTTGAAGACGAAAACAAGATGGGAGTTTTTGGACATACCCTAACTGTATGAACCCGGATCACAGAGACTACGCATGTGCAACGCAGAGAGGAGACAAGACGAGCATCTGCGGTTAAATATATATATATAAATTTGCTTTGAAAATAACCGTTTCGCAAGATAAGACCCTTCTTCATCATCTGGGATTGTTTAGAGCCCTTTGAAGCTGGATTTAAACTGCATTTTGGAAGTTCAAACTTTGGGGCACCATTCATATCCATTATATGGAGAGAAATCCTGAAATGTTTTCCTCAAAAAACATAATTTCTTTATGACTGAAGAAAGAAAGACATCAACATCTTGGATGACAAGGGGGTCAGTACATTATCTGTAATTTTTTGTTCTGAAAGTGTATTAATCCTTTAATATCCTAATAGTTTTTGGCATAAAAGAAAAATGTATAATTTTGACCCATACAATGTATTTTTTGGCTATTGCTACAAATATAATTTGTTATCTATTGTGATCTATTGTGTATTCTATGCAGTTTTGAGTTCTGATTACATAATGACGTCATCGCGCAATGACACCACGACATCATTTAGCAACTTTATAAGAAAATTTTCTTTCAAAAAAAAAAAAATCATTCTAATATGCTGATTTGCTGTTCAAGAAACATATCTGAGACAGTTTTGCTGTCCAATATTTTTGTGAAAACAGTGTAATAGTAATCTGTTGTAACACTATAAATGTCTTTACTGTCACTTTTGATCAATTTAATGCATCCTTACTGAATAAAAGTATGAATTTCTTTCAAAAAATATAGAAAAGGTGACAAAAACTGTAATAAAATGAATACAACTACAACCCCAAATCTTTTAATGTTAGTGCACCAAACCCTTAATAGTCCTAAAAGCTTTGTAAGTTAAATATTATTTTTTCTTTTGATTTTTGGGTGCTGTAAAGCAAAAAGATGGTGTCACCCCATGTTTCATCCATAGGCCTGAATTATAACCCGATCCATCCAATTTCTTCTAAATTAAACACAAAAAGCCTATTAATAAAACATATCCACAGTTAGCTAATAGTAAGGTTAATTTATGTACAAATGGGTCAAATAAATATGGTGTGGCACTGAAAACACGTTGTGTCCAGCTGTGCTTAGCGATCCATCAAATTAGGGTCATTAGCATGTCAGCAACGACGCAGAGAAACGAACTGAGCCATTGCACTACATAATGACATGGTTTTAACTAACCAAGCCTATCAGAGTTAAACTCTAAGAATAGGTAGTCGTTTAGCAGATGTTTTTGTTTATCTGAAGTGACTTACAGTACACTAATTACAGGGCCGACGCTCTTGGAGCCAAGTGGTGTTGGGTGTTTTGCTTAAGGGCGCAGTGCTGATTGTTCACAGCTTATTTGTTGAAAGATTCGAACCAACAACCTTCCGCTTAGGTAACTGTGAGTTTCAGCCATGATGCCACAGCAGCCTTCAGATGTTGGAATGTCAAAAAAAACACAAAATAATTCAATCCCTACCTTCAGGTTTTCCTTAGATTCAGGTTTCGTCTTTGGTCCTGACTGGTTTTCCTCACTCGTCCTTCTGCAGGCCTTCAGAGGGCATATTGATCAGCCTTTATATCCAATAGCTACTCTGCGATTACCGCAGTAAGAGTGTGCTGTAATTCATGTCATTATTTCTAGAGTGCCGCTGCTTTTCATTTATCAGGGGAATGTTTTTGGGAAGATGTTGCCATCTTTCAGAGGTCCGCAAATGGAAAATTAATCTCGCTCTTGTAATTGAAACGACAGGGACAGACGCTGAAGGTCTCTTTGCATTACCATAGCTCTCCTTCTCAGTCGTTCTCCTCATCTAGGTCACGCTACACCACCTAAAATGAAAAACAACACAAGACTCCTTTACCGGACCAGGTCTGTCGCCAAACATGACATTAATTTTTACAAAGTTCTGGAGAAAGATACTCTAAAACCTCTGCAAAGGCTTAGAGCAATTTGTTGTTTTCCTCAAGCAAATTAGTCTTTGTAAGATTTATGTTTTTTTATATAATGCATGCCGTATTAGTGATGATATATGGTCACTAAAATATACACTATTTTTTTCAGCAAGAAAGTTTGGGGTTGGTACAATTTTTTTTTTATTTTTTTTTTTATGTTTTTGAAAGTTCTTCTGCTCCCCAATGCTGCATTTATATTACCAAAAATACTGTAAAAATGTACATATTATTACAATTTAAAATAACTGTTCTCTGTTGTGATATATATTAAAATGTATACAATATATATTGTAAATGTAAATGTAAATGTACAATATATATATTGTAATGTATTCTTGTGATCAAAACTGAATTTTCAACATTACTCCAGTCTTCAGTGTTGAATGATTTTTCAGAAAACATTTTAATATGTGATTTGCTGCTAATGAAACATTTCTGATTGTGGCAACTGCGATACAATTTGTTTTTCAAGCTCTTAGATGAATAGAAAGTTCAAAAGAGTAGCATTTATTTGAAATAGAAATAATTCCTAATATTATAAATGTCTTTACTGTCACTTTTGAGCAATTTAATGTACCCTAGCTGAATAAAAGTATTAATTTCTTTGAAAAAAAAAAAAAAAAAAAACTTGTTGTTGTCCTCTTCTGTCCTTGATTGTTGCTTATCAGACTGTATGATATGAAACTGGTGCGATTCAAGATTTTATATGTAACGCACACAGTTATATAGTTAATATATAACCAGGAGTGAAAAGACTGTGCAATTATTTATAAAGTATATAACAAAAAATAAGCAAAGATAATAAAAAGAAAGAAAGAAGGCAATATACAACAGACTTGAATGTACAAGGTAAGTACAACAATGCAGGTTGTTACATAGCAGCAACAAAATCTTGCATAAAACCGAAGTAAGACTGTGTTTTTTTTTTATGTTAGATTGCATTATATATGTGACCACAAAACCAGTCTTAAGTAGCATGGAAATATTTGTAGCAATAGCCAACAATACATTGTATGGGTCAAAATTATTGATTTTCCTTTTATGCCAAAAATGTTAGGATATTAAGTAAAGATTATGTTCCATGAAGTCATTTTGTAAATTTGCTACTGTAAATATATCAAAACGTAATTTTTTATTAGTAATATGCATTGCTAAGAACTTCATTTGGACAACTTTAAAGGCGATTTTCTCAATATTTAGATTTTTGGCACCCTCAGATTCCAGATTTTCAAGTAATTGTATTTCCCAAATATTGTCCTATTCTAACAAATCATACATCGATGGAAATCTTATTTATTCAGCTTTCAGATGAATAATTGACCCTTATGACTGGTTTTGTGGTCCAGGGTCACACATATACATATATATATATATATATATATATATAAGCAAAGACTTTGGTCATGATTGACAACACTGAAAGGTCGTTTTCCTTTCTCTTTGACATACAAAATTGAAATGGTACCACACAAACCTAAGAAAATCCTGTTGCTGATGTTGGAAATGCTAGATATTTATACTGCATATTGTAGACCAGTGTTAATTTAGTATCATTAACATACTAAAGTGGCTGTAAAGTTCTGTGTGTTTTTATTTCTGTGTTTCTGTCATTTTTAGTAGGTCTTTATTATGTCAAAAATGTTATATCAGTTTTAGTTATTTTAGTACATTAAGTTAAAATAAATGAAAATGAGAAATGTTTCCTTGCATTTTAGTGCTTCAGCTTAAACTTATTTTATCTCAATTTGTTTTCAAGGCAACATTTCTAATTTACATTAAAGTTTTTTTTTTTAATATATATATATATTATTTTAATAAGTTTATCATCTAATATTTATTTATTTGTTTTTTCATTTTATTATTTTACTTTTTTTACTTTATTTTTTTATGTCAGAACTATATTTTGGTAATTTTTCATACCAAATATTTTTGGTAATTGTTTATACATTATTTTTATATTTTGCTTTAGCCATTAAATTAGTTTTTTAATGGCTTGTAATTTTTATTTAGTAATTTTATTTTTTTTTTTTTGTTTGTTTGTTTTCTTTCTTTTTTTTTTTTTAATATGCCAATATAGTTTATATTTTACATTTTAGTCTATTTCTTTTTAGTTATTCAAAACAACCTGATGCTTTGGACCTTGAAATAAAATAAGAACTTTTTTATTATTATTATTATTTGATATTTATTTATTTTTTTCAAGTACTGGAAATGTTTATGCTTTTATTTTTGTAGTTTTATTTAACAATAATAATCTTTGTATAGACAAGCTTGTATCACATAATAACAGTGATAGTATAGTATATAGTATAACATAACAATAATTAACGTTTCTCGATCTCTCATACACATAAGTAGACAGAAACTGTCTTTCTACTGCCTGATTATTACATATACATCTCAGTCACACTCACAAGCATTTAACTGAGTGTCAATAAGCATGTTTACCAAAATTTGTCTCCACAACTCCACCAAGCTTAAAACAATCAAAACCAGCTTTGGAAATGCTGAGATATGTGAGAAACTCCGAGGCAGAGGACTTCACAAACAAGCTCAGACCCCAAAAGCAAGCGGATGATGTTGTACGCCACTCCTGTGAAAGATGAGATGACGGATTCTAACTCTGATGGATGGATACAGCAGTCATTGTACGCATCCATCTCTTCTGGCAGCGTGTCAAAGCCCACACACCGCTCTCGGTCCGTCCGAAACAATAAACCTTCACATCCAGCTTCATTGGGCCCGAGCTAAAATCAAAGCGGCCCTGACATGTCTTCTAAATCCAATCATAGGTCAATAGCTGGAATGATTGATTGGCTTCAAATCCAATTGCATCTTCCCAGGCCTGTGCTTTGGGCCCTATTAGAGATTGGCATTGGCAGGGCCCGTCTTGGGAGTCCCAGCATCGTGGGAAGTGTCTGTCTGCCAGCTCTCTTTAATTGCCTTATTATAGCAGCCAAGAGTTTCTGGATTGGCCGTTGCTTATTAGCCTGATTGAGGTTGGGAACCGAGTGAGATCTTATGCTGCTGAACCGCAGAAACATAAAGAGCAACACAATACTATTAGAATAAATGGCACAGTCTTCGTTTAATCATGAGCCTGTTTGTTGAGTCACTTTGCTGAGGGTGGCTTGTTCTTGTCCATTTTTTATCTTCACAAATATGACTGATTATCAATTGGACTTTTGAACTTTTCACAGATTACAGAGACAAATTTGAGGCAGAGGTTGTGCACGAACGTTTGGTTTAATGACATCATGCTGTTTGAATCTGATGAACACGTTTGCTAATAATTGCCATTGCATGATGGATGTTGTAAAGGTTGTGCATGCAAATTGATAAGCCCCGCATGTCACATCATAAACTTGCAAAATTGCCTTTCTATGTAGGCTATGTTGTTTTTTAAAGGCCGTGAGACTTTTGAGGCATTGCAAGATGTTAAACTGCTGCTTTGTTTACATTGCAAGAAAACAAGAATGATATCATTTAATTTTCATCAAAACAATGTGCCAAATAAGACATGACAAATGCATTGTGGTGTAAAACACTACATTAGGAACTCACCAGGATAAGGGTGCAAGTTGGGGCGTTAATGGTTAACACGGGCTGGTCCCATCGCTGGATTCCTCGGCCAGTATTAGCGGCTGTAAAGATAAGCGGCGTTCAGAGATTGGAGTCCAGAGGCTGTGGCTGCTATTGAAGACGAGGATGATACCAGCAGGTGTTCAGTTACTTTGGTCGGAGCCCTAAAGAAGAGCAGAAGTTAAGAAAGGTCTCTGCCGCACGACTGAGGGTAAGAACAGGCCTCAACTGGGGCTGTAATATGGGTAATAATGGGTGAGTTTAAGAAATTAGCTTTGTATACATAAATATTTAAACTATAACAAATGCATTTATAATCATCTTAGTCATAAGTAGTTAATCCTCTTCAACAGAGTTAAATTAGGCTTTTTATTATAAAAGTGCAGGTGTTTAAAACTTACGATTTTACAGTGAAGCTGGGGTTTTATTGTTAACTAAACTAAACCAGAACCACTTTTTTTTTGTTACTTAAAAATAAAATAAGCATTAACTGAAATAAAATACAATAAAATGATTTTTTTTTTATGTATACTTTATACAGTTTGATGAACTGAAATGAAAAAAACTTTATAGGCATTTAAATATTAAAACAAAAAATACACAACAAAATAACTGTTACGTAACTTTAACAAAATTTAAATGAAAACAAAATGGGAAAAACAAAAAGCATTTTTTACAAAAAGTAAAAAATATAAGTTAAAATTAGAAATGGCAACTATCTGAAATAATTTTAAGTTGAAGTATTAAATACATAAAATATTTTTTTAAGTTAATAAATTATACAGAAATGTAAAAATGACAACAGAAAATATTAAAATAAAAATGTATTTAAAATATATATAAAAACGAGCGATAGTGGTGTCTCAGTAATACTAAAATAACACTGCCTAGCACTTTATCACGTCAGAAAATGCTGTGAATCTGGTGATTTCAGTGGAATGTGTTTAGCATGGATGTTGAAGAAAACACAATCTGTTACCGTCAACACTTGGAGCGTACGTGACATCAGATCAGATGGGTTTGTCTGGGTGCTGGTCAGATTAGGCAGATGCAACAGTTGTCCGCGGCAGAGGAAGTGCATGTGGAACGGCTGACAGCACATTAGAGCAGCTCTCACAGCGTTAGACTGGCACATGAGCCAAATCCAATAGAGTCTGAGCTCCAGCAGACAGCCTAAAAGGTTTGTAGCAGCGCTGTGAAATGAACAGATCAACAGAAGCACTGTAATTACCGAGCAATTAACGAGCCAGATCTCAGCAACATGATACAGATGCTCTGAGTACACAAACAGTGAGAGAGGGATCAGAGCAGATAAAGGTGTAAAGACAGAATTACAGACAAGACGACAAGAACAGAGAGAGCCTCGCGTGGTGTGTCAAGTTAGAAAGCCAGCGAAAGAAAATGTATAGGAGAAAGTCTTTGAAAACCCGGACAAATGATACATAAGACCTCTTTAACATTTCAATAGCTTATTTTATCCACCAGTGAGATTTAATTGAGAGCAAATGGAGACCATAATCTTTCAGTTATGTTAAGTGAAGAAACAACTGAAAGGGATCTCTGATCATTTGCTCTCGGAGTTCATGTTGAGATCTGAGCATCAAAATGAGATGCACTTTAGAAGTCCCCATTCAACTGCATTGCTGTTTAGGATCAGTATTGTCATTGTTAACGGAAAACTATTACAAATTATTTTTAATAATTGAAATAAAGCTGAAATTAAGCAACATCTAAAATATATTATGAAAAAAATCAAATCTTAAAAAAAAAAAATAAAAAGATTAAGAAAAAAACCTTAAAGATTAGAAATGCTGCCTTGGCATAATAAAATAAAAATAAAATAAAATAAGTTTAAACTGAAGTACTAAAACTAAATAACTAAAACAGCTGAACAGAAATATTAAAACAATAATAAAATGACAAAAGAACACCAAAAACTAAAACTAAAAACATAAACTAAAATTTCAGGTAAAATAATTACTTCAGTCAAAAATAAAAATAAAAATAAAAATAAAAATAAAAATAAAAATAAAAATAAAAATAAAAATAATAATAATTTCATTGCTGTCTATTGTTAATAAAAACAATATTAAAAAAACATTTTTAATAATTAAAACAATGTGGAAATAAAATACTTTTATATAGAAATATAAAAAAGTGGCAAAAGAACATAACAAACACAAAAATTTGAACTAAAACTAAAATTAAATCTGAAAATATTCAAAATATAAATATAAATAATACTACAACAACACTACGTAAACAATAGAGATATTTAAAAACAACAATTTTTTTTTGGCCAGGAACAGAAAGTTCTCCAACTAAAGGTGAAAGTGCCAACAAAAGTAAGTCTTGGGATGTTTTTTCTCGGCTCTAGAGGTGCTATCTCAGTCTCAAGCGGGAGCAATCACTCCTCCGACACATTAATAATTAATCCCAGGGAGTAGTTAATTATTTATGTTAATTGCTGATTTAAGTTTCCTTCCCCAAACACAAAAACACAGGGGGATGGGAGAACAACAGGAGTTAAGGTCAAACAATCAGACACTTCACTCAATCTGTTTAACCCCGCTTTGTTAGCTGCCATCGACTGTGTCACGAGGGACGGCGGAGGACTGCTGCATACCGACACAGATGCTTTAACGATGCACCTTTATCGTGTCTACATTTAAGTATTTCTTGTGTTTCTTTCAGAGTGAGAGTGAATGCTAATCTTCAGGGGTCCAGGAGAAAATCTGACCTCTTGCTCTCAGTAACAAGGATTCATCCTGTTGTGGAACACAAATCCAACAGGGAATCTCTGTTACTGGGGTCAAGGTTCAGCATTTCACTTTTTGGAGGTCAGAAGATGCCGGAGACTCCTTGAAATGAAGGCTAATGACATGCAAAATGCTAAATAAACAGTGTTAATGTGCATTGATTTCCTATGAGAGTCCAAAGCTCCAATTGGCTTTTGCATAAAATTATCGGTACAGAAAATATTTTCCAATTGGATTTTGAGAGAATAAGAAAATGTACAAAGCTCTTGTATGTTCTGTTAACACACACTATATGCTCTGTTAGGTATTTAAAAATATATATATACACCTTATTTTTATATTATTATTTCTATTTTTTTATGTGCAAGGGAAACTTGTTTTTGAACTTTGGGTAAATGGATTTAGAAAACATTAAAAACTTTTATATTTATGTTTTTTTATATATTTTAGTTTTATTTAGTTTAGTTAATTAGTTAATTAATTTATTTAGTTAATTAGCCAGATGTGTATAATAGACATTCTGTTTATATTTTTATTTTATTTTTGTATTATTATTATTTGTATTTATTAATTTTTTACGTGTAATGGAAACTGGTTTTTGGGGATGGGATTCTTTGTAGATATTATAATAAATTATTAATAAAAAGACTTTGACCAAAATATAAGATACATAAATAAAATAAATGTAACATATATATATATATATATATATATATATATATATATATATATATTATATTAGAGAAAAAAATGTTTATAGAGTTTGAAAAAAAAAAAACAGATTTAGAAAACATGAAAAACTTATATATAAGTTTATATATAAAGAATATGGGATTCTTTGTAGATATTACAAGAATTACAAAAAAAAGACTGAACAAAATCTAAGATATATATATATATATATATATATATATAGTTTAAAAAAAGAAAAAAACTTTGGGTAAATGGATTAAGAAAACTTTAAAAACTGTTTATTTAAATATATATATATTTAATTAGCCAGATGTATATAATAGACACTCTGTTTATATTTTCATTTTATTTTTGTATTATTATTATTTGTATTTATTAATTTTTATGTGTATTTTTTATGCGTTCTCTTAAAATATATATTATTTAAGTGAAAAAAAAAATATTTATATAATTTAAAAAAAGAAAAACTTTGGGTAAATGGATTTAGAAAACATAACATTTTTATATATAATTATTTCATATATTTTAAATTTATTTTATATATTTAATTAGCCAAATGTATATAATAGACACTATGTTTTTATTATTTTTTTTTTTACTTTTTGATTTATTATTATTATTATTATTGTTATTGTTATTTCATTTCTTTTTACGTGTAATGAAAACTTTCTGTTGAGACTGGATTTGTTTTGTCTTTTGTAGAACCAAAATATCAAATATATTATTTAAGAGAAATAACATTGTTTATGTGGTTTAATATGGAAAAACACTGGGAAAATAAATTTGGAAAACGTATACAGTCTGTTTACCAGGTTCTACTGCATTTCCCTTTCAACTTCACATTTAAAACATCCCATCTGCACCTTCCTTAGTTTCAGCCCACTAGTTCCTGGACAGGATCGGGCCGAGAGAGGCTGAGAGAGGAGGGACCGTTGTTGTTTACCTGTCATGGCCTGCCTGGCCTCCGCTCTTCAGCGCTCATCCCCTGGGCTCTTCCTATCTCCTCTGTTGCTCCCGAGAGAACAATCCCATTTCACTTGGTTCTTCTCAAGCTAGCAGGGGTCTCAGGAGGCTCTCAATTAACTAGCTAGTCAACGCTCCACACGAGATGCCAGAGCAATGCTGCGGAAAGCAACAGAAGTAGGATATCAAACAGACTGCAAAACAGACCCAAAGGGTGATAATGGGAAAGAAATTTTCACAGTTCAGTTTTATAAAGCATCTAAGGCCCATATTTTGTTATTTGCGTTTTAAAGCCACTGTGTTTTATTTTTCCACCATTAATGGAACTGCAATGACTCTGTCCAAACAGGTTTCTCAAGCACTTCCTTGGCCTTCTGCTAACTGGTCAGTCAAACAAGAAGCACCGCCCCCAACATTTTTCAAGCAATATAAAAATAAAAATTAATATGAATGATTTCTATACAAACACAAAAAAAATTGGTGCATATTGTTTGTAAAATAATTTACACTTTTATATTTTATTGTAATAAAGAAAAACAAAAGAAATTCCTAAAAACAAAAAAGTAAAAATGCAAAATATTCTAATCTAATAATGCATTATGCAAAAAACTTTTCCCTCAGCAAGAATTACATTTTAAATGATTTACACTTTTTAATGTATATTTTATTAAAAGGTCCTTTTTTTCTAGACTGCATACTGTTTCTGGAAATGGACTTATGGGTGCTTTCTGATGTCACATTGACCCCCCCTTCCTGCTTCAAATCAAGCCATAAATCACGGTGGCGACATCGCTGTCTTTAAACAGATTTCAAAGTGCATTCTTGTAAGAAAATGAAAGCATGACCTAGAAGCAAACAACAGTCTTATTGTAAGAGAGAATGATTGAGTGATACTCCACAAGTAAAACTTTAGCTGCTGCATGAAATAATCTTTGAAGGTTGCAGAGTGCATTTCGTTTGCTCAGTGGAAAGGAAAGGTAATGGATTTAAATGACATAATTAAGCAGTTAATTGACTCCAAAAACATCAATAGCTGAGATATGCCTCTCAAATTATGATGTAGTTTTAAAGCAATTGATCCTTGTAACAATACAACAGTCTAAAAATTTATTTCAGCGCATTTCAGGGTAAAAATATCTGAAAGTAAGATAATATGCTCTGGCTATTATTATTACATCTGTATTGTTGTGGCCATAAGTATTAATATCTAACTCTTACAGCAAAATGATCACACCAATAGTGTCATTTTACTTCTGTGAAGTAACTAAATATTTTTTGTGGATTTCTACAAAGTCTACAATAATGCAGTCACTGTGTTGTTTTGGCCCGCTGTTAATAATCCATATTGAGATTTGTAGATAAACAGGAGGTCAAGGGTCAATAGCATGATGAAACCCTACATATTTATTACAAAAACATTAAAAATTACATTTAAAATGAAAAACAAAATAAATCCCTTCCCTTGTTTTAAAATTCTGAATTAAAAATTATTTTGATATATTTGCCATGTTAAATTAAATGTGATTTAAGCATGTTTAGAATATAATATATATTATCAAAAGTAATACATTTAAAAAAATAAAAAATCAGTAATGTGGCATTATTATTATTATTTCCTTAAAAATTCACAGTCAGGAAATACAAAGAATATATTAACATTTTTAAAAATAAATATCTGAAAACTGTTTGTCTGCCAAATCAATTCAGAAATTGATAAAACATTCAAGTCACTGTATGTTTTTAATGTTAGTAAATCCCTTAAAAATATGATAATGTGATTTTTTTCATGTCGTGAAACTGTATAACTACATGAAAAATACATGATACATATGATTCAAATACTTTTTTACCTTATTTGTTAAAATATTGCTTAATGTTTACTCCAATACTCCAATAATGTATCAAATAACAAGACAACAAAATAGAAATAAAAAGCTAAAGTTAGTGATTCCTCAGTGAAGGATTGAGGGTTAGTTTACCAGATAATGTCAACTTGAAATAATGTCAATCTACGGAAATGTTGATATTATAAACTGATTGAAGTCATTTGATCAAACATGAGCAAAGTTTTACAGTAACAAACCGACTAACACATCACAGAATCCATCAAATCCACTGGTAATACTTACAAATGCTTGAGCTGCTGTTTTTCCTCTAAAATTATGTCACTTCCTGGAGGATAATATCTTCCTATTAGTTAAAGGGATATTACCAGTGGTTTGGTTTAGTTAGCCCCTGCTGGTAAATGTTGTAACTACACCATTCATCTGAAAAGCAGCAACATTCTCCTTTAAAAGTAGTATTCTGACAAAACACACACACACACACACACACACATATATATATATATATATATTGCAAGCAACATGTAAGTCATAAATATTTTATTTGACTATTAATTTAAATTGATTATTAGTTAAAAGTAAAACTAAAATTACTTTCATCCTTACAATTTTTGAGTGTAAAATCTTTATTCAGTATTTTAAAATATATACGATACATAAATAAATACCATCACTTCATTCTTTCAGACACTTGCAGCTATGCTTTTGGCGTTCCTTCAGCCTCTCCTCACCCAGAACGCACATGTCAGAATCTGTCTTCATCTACATCACTTGTGTCTCGGCCATCCCATCTGTCAAAGCCGGATCCCATCCTCTGTGCCAACCCAGAGAAATGGAGGAGGAGCCAAGGAACTAGCTGAAAGACAGAGAGAAGGTAAGAAAGAGATGGCAGTAATTTCATTCTGCATCTTTCTGCTTCTCCATGTTGACTTTTATTAGAGGATCAATATTGTGGGAGTTGCAGGCAGATCCATGAGATGGAAAAGTCCTGTAATCACAGATGAAGTGTATCGGCTGTCACTGTCAAAACCCACCCCGGAGTTTGACTCACGCAGCCTGACTGACCAACCCGCTGACCCCTGGACCCCAAGACATCACAAATGACATCTCTTTAATATCTCAGTTGCTTCTCTTACACAGAAACCAAAGTACCAAAGTCTGATCACTCTATAGCCAACCCACCAGTGCTTTACAAAAACAAAAAGAACACTCTACCAATTGCATATCAACAGAATAAAACATTGTTGTGAACATTGTTTTTAAATGTTATTATTATTATTATTTTAAAGTTTTCTCATTTTGTAGCAATAGCCAACAATACATTGTATGGCTAAAAATGATAGATTTTTCTTTTACACTCTTAAAAATAAAGGTGCTTTAAAAGGTTCTTCACAGCGATGCCATAGAAGAACCATTTTTGGTTCCACAGAATCATCTCTTTCTTACCTTTTTATCATCTGAAGAACCTTATTTGCCACAAAGAACAAAGAACCTTTTGTACGCCTTTATTTTTAAGAGCGTATGCCAAATCATGTTCAAAAGATCATGTTCCATGAATATATATATATTTTTTTTTGCTCCCTCAGATCAGATTTCTATTTTTGTATCTCGGCCAAATATTGTCCTATCCTAACAAACCATACATCAACGGAAAGCTTATTTATTCAGATGATGTATAAATATCAATAAAAAAACTAACCCTTGTGACTGGTTTTGTGGTCCAGGGTCACAAATATCGAATATTAATAAAGTTACAAGAACGTTCTGTAAACATCACTTTAAGAACATTTTGTTCTAACATTGATAAGACTTTTTAAAAAAAAAAAAAAACATTAGGCTAGCTGTTGAGAACGTCCCCTGTTTGGCAAACTTTTCCTTATCATTTCCATTTTATGCATTTGGCAACTTCCATTGCATTCAGTTTCCTCATTGTATTAATTCTCATATTCGCTGCCTCGCTGGGAATCGAACCCACGACCTTATTGTTTCATTAAATCTATCATTACAAATTAAAAAAATATATGTTTTCCTCTAGGTTGGACCAGAAATATAACTGAGGGAAACGTGCCATGAAAAAGTGATGCCTCGTTTCATAGTCACCGGCTGCTGTCAGAGATCTTTGGAGATTTTCAGTCGTTAAGTGCTGATCGGATCCGGTTTCTTCAGATAGTTGAGAGGCGATAAAATCAGCTGCTGATTGTGGTGGGTCAGTTTTTCTGGTGTAAAAAGCATGCTGTATAGATGGAGTATACTTAGGTTTTTAAAACGTGACGACGTTTTAAAAAGCATTTCTATTTTTGAGGCGCAGTCTGTTCAGGTTTGCCTCAAGCCAACCACAATCTGACTTTATCTAGCACTAAGTTAGTCAGACCTCTGGAACTATTTGAAGTGAAATCTAGAATTGTAAATCTAGAATAACGTGATAAATAATTACAATACCTACGTTTGGATGGATGGTCAATCATCGCCTGTAATGGAAAACGGTTGAGCTGAGTGTTGTTGCTATGGTTACCTCCTGACTCAAACGCATTTTGAACACAAAAATGTAAACTTATTTGTAATCTGTTATTTATTTATTTATTTTAAATACCAACGCATATTTAAATATTACGACCTGTAATATGCACATTAAAAAAAATTAAGAAAAAAAAAAAAAAAATCTTTAAAAAGGAAATAGGCCATTTTTTTTTTTTTTTTTTTTTTTTAGAAGTTTCTTATGCTATTCCAGGCTGTTCACTTGATCAAAAATACAGAGAAAAAAAAATAATATTGTGAAATATTATTACGATGTAAATCAATGTTTTTCTATATTAATATACATTAAAATTTAATTTATATATGTAATTAAAGTTGAATTTGCAGAATCATTAGCATAGATTTACATTGTTAGAAAATATTTATATTTTGAATAAATGCTGTTCTTTTTAACTTTTTATTCATCAAAGAAACCTGAAAAAATAATCACAGGTTGCACACAAATATTTGGCAGCACAAAACTTTCCAACATTGATAATTCTAATAATAAATCAGCATATTAGAATGATTTCTGAAGGATCACGTGACACTTAAGACTGGAGTAACAGCTGATAAAAATTCAGCTTTGCATCAGGAATAAATTATATTGTAAAGTATATTAAAATAAATAATAAAATTCTGTATTTTTGATCAAATAAATGCAGCCTTGATAAGAGACTTCTTTAAAAAACATTAAATGAGAGGGTGTGGGTGCAAAAAAAAAAATATTGATAAAATCGCCTTTAAAGTTGTCCAAATGAAGTTCTTAGCAATGCAGTCAAAAATGAAGCTTTGATATATTTACTGTAGGAAAGGCATAAAAGAAACATCGATAATTTGGACCCATGCAGTGTATTGTTGGCTATTGCTACGAATATACCAGTGCTACTTACGACTGATTTTGTGGACCAGGGTCACAAATATTTAATCAATCAAAATGTATCTTCGTAAGTGCAATCTTTATAAAATGAAAATGAATGACTGGAACATTAATGCAAATTCATTGGTGAAAGGATAGACCCAGCAAAGCACTACACAGTTTTGATAGGAGAATTTAAATAATTCCACTCAGAGATAAAACACACATCATTATGACATCATGCACTTTGAGTCAAGGTTAATGTCTCTCTTTCTGACAACCTTCCTTCATTCCTTCATCCGATGCCCACCTGTCCCTCACTGATCATTTACTCTCTTTTATCACTTGTTTTCTCTCTTGTCGTCCTTCTCGCTTTCTCTGTGCTATAAGTACCATGGTACTGAATGTATAATTCATACCTGCTAATGGGGGCCCGGTGCTGTAGAACCAGAGCCTCAGGTATCGAATCTCTGCTCTGGTCACCGGACACCATGCTGTATGCAGTAACGTATACTTTAATTATGGCTCCGGTGGAAGCAGCACGGGCTCAGGTGTCCGGTGACTTTGGGAATGTGTCAATGGCCCGGGATGACAGCTGTGAGTCGCCGAATATGTGCGGATGGGGAAGGTGTGGGTTAAATATTATGCACTGAACTGCTGCATCTGTTTCGGAGGAAGTCACTCAAACATTTGTAGGTGGAAATGTGGGATGAAGTAACATTTTTTTTTCTTTTTTTTTTTTGACATTCCAGCTATCCAAAATATGTTCTAGGAATGTTTTACTAACTTTCAAAGCATCCAGTGTCTAAAAAAAAGTGCTTGAAAATGTTTTTGGCCTATGCAAACATTCCATTTGATAATTTTGCTAATATTATGGGAACATTACCTTTGAAAGTTCTCTGAATGTTCTGTAATAGTAAAAAATAAATGAACATCCAGTTGAAACTTTTGTGACCCTGGAGCACAAAACCAGTCATAAGGGACATTTTTATTGAAATTTAGATTTATACATCACCTGAAAGCTGAAATTAAATCTTAAAGAAAATAAACATGAATTTATTTTTATCATCTCTAAAATGTGGCCACAAAACCAGTCAAAAGGTTTTATTATTATTATTATTATTATTTATATTTATACATCTGAATAAATTAAATAAATAAGCTCTCCATTGATGTATGGTTTGTTAGAATAGGACAATATTTGGCTCAGATACAACTATTTAAAAATCGAGAATCTGAGGGTGCAAAAAATCTAAATATTGAGAAAATTGCCTTTAAAGTTGTCCAAATTAAGTTCTTAGCAATGCATATTACTAATCAAAAATTAAGTTTTTATATATTTAGGAAGGAAGGTAGGAAATTTGAAAATATTTTTATGAAACATAATTTTTTACTTAATATCCTAATGATTTTTGGCATAAAAGAAAAATCTATAATTTAATCTTTTTTAATTTAATTTAATTTATTTTTATTATTGATAATTTTGCAAATAGTATAGGAACATCATAGTAACATTACATTTCAGTGTTCTCTGAAAACTCTGTATTTAGTAAAAATGTTATATGAGCATCCAGTTTAAACATTTCAGAAATAACGTTCCACAAATGATGCATAAATAACGTTTTGTGCTAACATTTTGATCATTTAAAGACCATAACTTTGAATGAGCATTCTTTTAATGTTACATTTGTTCGTAACTTTGAGAAAACCTTGCTAAAGTTCTAGAAAATGTTCCTTGTTGAAAAAAAAGAACGTAAAAATAAAATAAAATAATTTTTTTCATTTATATTTCAATTTAATTTGAGTTACTGAAACTAAAACTGAAATAAACAAAAGCTATATAGAGTTTAAAAAAATAAAACTACACAACCAAAGTACATCTTTAACTAAAGTAAATTAAAACAGAAATGTACATTTGAACAACTTTATTAGTATCTTAATACTACTAATATAACCCTAGTTACAGGCTGTTGAAGGTACAATTTTTGCATTTTTTTTACTTTGGTTTGTACAAACAGGAACTGAAAAGAGAAAAAGACCAAGAGAGAGGAAAAAGGGAAAGAGTGTGATCATTCTCTCTCCTTTTTGGCCCGTAATCTTTTTTAAAGCTGATTAAATATTTAGCGAGCCGAGGGAGTTCGCCCGGCGTGCAATAATGATTGATGGCTGGACGGGAGTGCAGAAGTTAGCACTAAAAAACATGCGATCAGGTTACTGTCCTTATCAATGTCACACCCATTAGCGTCTCCTAATAGTAACCAATCACTCGCAGCGTCGTCCTCGATTTCCTTCAGGACGCTTGGAAACGCTTCTTGGTGTTACTCATCCTGTTCTTTCCTTTCATTTCTCTTCCTCTCTGTGAGCTGTCATGCCTCAATCCCAGTTGAAAAACTTGTGTCTGTCACATTGTGGTCTCTGTGATATACAGTGGTGTTGCTGACTGTAATATTGTAGATCAAGCTGTCATTCTGAGTTATAGAGCAGCTCATTGTCTTTATCATTGAGTGGAAACATCCGGTTTTAAATTAGAGCAATTTTGGGGAAGACAAGAGTCAAAGATGTAATCAAAGTAAATTTAAACTGAAAGGAGCAAAGAGTAGATGTCAGGTGAGGCCAAGTTGTCACATATTTTTTATGTTGTAATTTTATTCGTTTCTTTAGCCAGCTTTTTCTGTCACCTTTTATGTATTTTTAGAAAGAAATGAATGCATTAAAGTGACATTAAAGACATTGATAATGTTACAAAAGGTCTATTTTATATAAATGCTGTATTTTTGAACTTTCTATTTATCTATGAATCCTAAAAAAATAAAATATATCATGGTTTCCACAAAAATATGAATCAGCAACATTGATGATAGTCAGAAATGTTTCTTGAGCAGCAAGTCAGCATATTAGAATGATTTCTGAAGGATCTTGTGCCACTGAAGTCTGGAAAATGATGCTGAAAATTCAGATTTGATCACAGAAATCAATTAAATTTTGAAATATATTCACATAGAAAGCAGTTATTTTAAATTGCAATACTATTTCACAATTTTACTGTTTTTACTGTATTTTTGATTGAATAAATGCAACATTGGCAACTTCTTTCAGAAACAGTTTTAAAAATTCAAAGCAGATTTAAACTGAAAGGATCAAAGAGTATTTTTCATAGATGTCAGGTGAGGCCAAGTTGTCACATATTTTTTATGTTGTAATTTCTTTAGCCAGCTTTTATTTATTTTTAGAAAGAAATGAATGCATTAAATTGACCAAAAGTGACAGTAAATACATTGATAATGTTACAAAAGATCTATTTCATATAAATTCTGTTCTTTTGAACTTTCTATTTATCTATGAATCCTAAAAAATAAAATGGTTTCCACAAAAATAGGAATCAGCAACATTGACGATTATCAGAAATGTTTCTTGGGCAGCAAATCAGTATATTAGAATGATTTCTGAAGGATCATGTGACACTGAAGACTGGAGCAATGATGCTGAAAATTCAGATTTGATCACAGAAATCAATTACATTTTTAAAATATATTCACATAGAAAGCAGTTATTTTAAATTGCAATACTATTTCACAATTTTACTGTATTTTTGATTGAATAAATGCAACATTGGCAGCTTCTTTCAGAAACATTTTTTAAAAATCGGAGTGATGTAATATGATCTAGAATACTTACAAATGTAATTTTATTTTGTTATATATTTACTTAAACTATAAAACACAAATATCTAGGTATTGGCAGGATTGTTGCACACACAATATTGGCAAAGCATCCTTATATATTCACCCTAATAATATGCAGAATCTAAAAATGCATTGATGTTTTTTCGCTCTGTCTGCTGTAACACTATGATGTCTGCGGTGAGTGTCTTTGGTCGGTGTGTGGCACAGCGGCGGGTGGCACCGGCGCAGCAGATATTGGCTCTCGCCCACAGTCTGTCGGCTTGGGTGGCCGGCCTGCTCCTGTGGTTAGAGGTTTCAGACGTTTCCAAACCTTCCCTGAACCACACTGGCCTCTGGTGAGCCACAGCGTCCGTGAGGTGTAGAGTGACAGCAGACAGCGGCCGTACAACACACACACACACACACACACACTCATTCACACATTACACTTCATTCAGATTCAGTTAACAAGACAAAAGCAACCAGGAAAATGTGCTTAGCACTGTTCAAGAAAACAAAAAGACCAATAAAAAGTTAATTAGGTAGATTAAGTATGTGAAATTCAAGTAAAAGCAAAGTGAAGTAAATACCCATAGAACCCATATGAAATATATTTCTAAAATATACAATAAAAAGCATATTTGCTAAAATATGTTCCAATATATATTTTCTACCAATCTACTTTTTGGCAATTGTTTGTATATTTTTGAATTTAGCATATTTTTAAAAGCATTTAAATATATATTATATAATTCAATCCAAGCAAATACATTTACATATCTTACATCTGAAGAAACACGTTTTTTTTTTTTTTTTTTTTTTTTTATAAAAAAAAGCCTAAATTTTGCCTACTGTTAGATTGGAAATTTATTTTCTTGCCCAAGAAATATATCAAATACATATTTTTAAATATATATTAAATAAATAAATAGTAAACATAGCTGTATAATAATTATTTTATTTTATTTTATTTTATTTTATTTTACTTGATTTTATTTGATTTGTTTTATTTGATTTGATTTTATTTTTATTTATTTTTTTACCAGATTTTATTTGATTTTTAGATTTGAGTCTTATTTTTTTATTTATTTATTTGTCATATGGTGATAGTAAAGCAAGTGGCAAAAACGGTTCTTTAAAGAACCATCTTTGTCTTACCTTTTTATAATCTAAAAAATCTTCTTTTGCCACAAAGAACCTTTTGCGAAACAGAAAGGTTCTTCAGTTGTTAAAGGTTCTTTATTTATCCATTTAGACAAAAAAGGTTATTCTATGGCATTGTAAATCACCTTTATTTTTAAGAGTGTAACACAGACCAAGAGTTACTTTTGATTTCAGAAAAGAGCAGCAAATGGCAATGTGATAAAATGCACCTGTATTTGTTAATAATAATTATTATTAATGCTAATTAACAATAAACAATTATTTCACCAAATGATGTATGCTGAAAAACAATTTGTGTAGGATTTATTTTAAAACAGTTTGCTCAGAAATTGCTAAATTTAACTATAAAAGTAACAAAATGTGAAATTACTTGAACTAAAATACATTTTTACTATGTTTGACAAAACATTTAGCTAAATATTTTAATGTGCTAAAAATGCTGTACCACAGATGTCGAGTGACTTGTAATTTTATAAAACAGCAGCAAATGCCAATATGATAAAATACACCTAAATTACTATATTTATGATTCATGCTTATGAACAATAAACAATTCTTTTGCTTTGATGGCTTTTAGTTTGATGGCTGCCTGTGGTTGCTGGGCAACATGCCACATTAAAATAGAATTAAATTATAGTTCAGAACATGGTTCATCCAATCAGATTTTAGAGCCAGAACTACTTTCATAAAATTAAGGTACTATTACTACAGCATTACAGTAGCCTAAATAAATGTTAAATACTTTGTATATATATGTGTATATAATATTTGGCCAAAAACCTTACTGTACATTTTTTATTTTAACAATATATAAAAACAGAAAAGAAGCCAAAATATTAACAGAATATTATAAAATAAAGTGGATTTATATTTGGTTTGGGCCTGGACTGGAATGGCCTTTGCTTTGTATAAACAAGCAAACAAATAAATAAAAGTCACAAATAAAATCACACACACATGCAGCAGCTCACACAGAATTCTTAGGTCGTGCCCTTATTGTGTTGCATGGCTTTGGTTTCATCCTGACAAGTGGTAATTGATTCCGCTGTAGGTTGCGCCGGCGGTAAGTGGGGGAGGATCTCCAGTTTCACTGAAAACAAATCGCTCTTTTCTGCGGCCTGACCTTCCCTTCCCTCCTCTGTCCAGACCTCACACTCGTCTGAATCTCTGAATGCTCACACTCGCATCCTCAGCATCATGTCTCTTCTGCTCACCAAGACTGGATTTACATGATCAAAAATACAGTAAAATTAGTAATATTCTGAAAAAGTATTACAATTTGAAATAGCTGCTTTCTATGTGAATATGTGCTAAAATCTAATTTATTTCTGTGATGCAATGCTGAATTTTCAGATTTTCACATGATCCTTCAGAAATCGTTGTAATATGCTGATTTGCTGCTCAGTTTCTGATTATTATCAATGTTGAAAACAGTTGTGCTGTCCAATATTTTTGTGGAAACCATGATATATTTATTTTTCAGGACTCTCTGATGAATAGAAAGCACAAAAGAACAGCATTTATTTAAAACAGAAGTCTTTTGTAACATTATAAATGTCTTTACTGTCACTTTTGATCATTTCAATGCATCATTGTTGAATTACGCTATTAACTATTTGTGATCCTGGACCACAAAACCAAGTTGCCAAGTCTTAAGTTGCTGGGGTACATTTGTGGCAATAGCCAAAAATACATTGTATGGGTCAAAATTATTGATTATTCTTTTATGCAAAAAATCATTAGGACATTGAGTAAACATCGTGTTCCATGCAGATATTTTGTAAATTTCCTACTGTAAATATATCAAAACTTACATTTTGATAAATAATATGCATTGCTAAGAACTTAATTTGGACAACTTTAAAGGCGATTTTTCTCAATATTACATTTTTTTTGCATCCTCAGATTAAAGATTTTCAAATAGTTGTATCTCGACCAAATATTGTCCTAACATAACAAACCATACATCAATGGAAAGCTTATTTATTCAACTTTCAGATTATGTATGAATCTCAATTTCGAAAAATTGACACTGGTTTTGTGGTCCAGGGTCACATTGAAACTATTATCAAACTTTTGAACAGTAGTGAACATATAAAAGTCAAAATTACTTTTTACTAGACTGTGACAGAATGAACTCAAAAGAACCAAAAATATGCTAAATCAAAGCCATAAAAGCCATAAAATGCACTAAATAATAAGGAAAAGGTGAATTAATGACATACATTAGAGTAAAATAATGAACAAAGTATGAATAAGGAAAGTATGAATGTAACATTTGTAGTTTAAAACATGTCCTGTAGTCTAAAATACTGCAGGAAAATGATCAGTTTAGGATTAAGATTAAATTGTTCATCTTGTTTTTGCATTTCCCATAGGCAGGACATGATAAATGAAATCCAACACTGCCCTCTAGTGAAGGATTTCAGAAGGTCAGGAGGAAAAATGCTAAACCTAGCGATTATCCTGACCTGAGACCTGACAGGAGAGAAAAACTGATCAAAATCTGCCATAATATAATGAAATATTTGCGATTCATATTGCAGAAAAAAAGTCAACATTATTTAAAAAGTCTCTTCAAGGAAAATGAATGCTGCAAAAAGCTTGGTGAATTGGCCAGCCTGGCTCATGTGTTTTTTTTCTGGCTCCTCCAGGATCTGGTTTTGACAAACAAAAGGCTACTTTCTTGGCCAAGGCAGGGAAACATTTACTTTTGGAGACAGTGTGTGTTTATTGTCTGTCAAGACATGAGTTTTGACGCTCTCTCACAGAAGTGGTGACTGTATTCTGAAAGGGTAATGAATTGCTGGATGCTCTCAGATTGGCTTCTGCTTTCCCAGCAACCTCCATTGAGGCCCGTATGCGCCGCTCTGATCCTCCGACTCTGACTGCATTCCCGTCTCTCTCTCTCCTGACATCACATTCAGAGCAAACACAAACTGACACTTCCTGTGTCATTAAATGCCAGCAGGAACACAGACTGTTTCTCATCCAAACTTTACAACGAACAATACAGGTTTTATTAGTTGCATCCTAAAGTATGCTTGCTAAGGCACTATTGCTCTAGGTTCTAGATATGAATGATTCCTCAAATCGTGAGACTCCAAAATGGGCCAAAATGCAACAGAGACCAGAATAGACTTGGGAAAAGTAACAACCCAGATCACCCTGGCAACCAATAAGAGTAGAATTTACCAGCTTTTGACGACACAAAAGGTCACTTCCTCTTCATCATTTCATTTAAAATGTTCACTTTTTGTTGGGGGTACTGCAGGGTTGTTGTTGTTGTTGACAAAAGCTAAAATTAAAACAATTTGAATCATAAATTGAAATAAAATATAAATATTAGTTTAAAAAATGCTCTCTCTCTCTCTCTCTCTCTCTCTCTCTCTCTCTCTCTAATAAATGGACTCTTGGACTCATGGACATTACTATCATTATTATTATTTTATTTTTATTTTTATTTTTTATAAATGTGATTGATCTAGTATCATTACAGAAAATGACAAACAAAACTTATTCATAAAAAAAAAAAATACTCCTTTACTTAAAAAAATACACAGTTTTTTGGAGTTACTACAGTGTTGTTATTGCTGACAAACACAAAAATTAAAATAATTTGAATCATTAATTGAAGCAAAACTTAAATATAATATAATAAAATACAACTTTTTTATAGATTAAAACTTCAAAAAAAAAAAAGTCAAAATTTTAAACTTAAAATGTGAAAGAAAAAAAATAATAAATAAAGCTTAAAAATATTTTGAAAAAATGTAAATATTACTAGTGTAAATAATTAATACTCATGGACTTATGGACATTATTATTATTATTATTATTATTTATTTATTTATTTATTTATTATAAATGTGATTGATCTAGTGTCATTACACAAAACTAAAACAGATTTTATCGTGGCAAAGTTATTATATCTATACATATTTGTTTATAAATAATTAAATAATTAAAATAAAACTTCATGACTAGCTATATAGACACGACAAACAAAACTTATTTATAAAAAGAACTACTCCTGTATTTAAAAAAATACACCATAATTACATGAATTTTAATATAAGTATATCATTTGTTTAAATGCACCAATGCATTTATTTTCTTAAAGTCGTCTCATTAAATAAAAATTAGAAAGTTAAGTACTCAGATTACAAAAACGATGCAAATGAATTAAATCTATAAATAAAAGCTCATTCAAAATATGAATAAATAGAAAAAATACTAAAATAACATTGAGATGCTGTAAATAAGTGAAATGATGACAGGACAATGGTAAATTGCTGTTTAATTTTGAAAGTGTGACTGATCACATGAAATAAAGGTACATTTATTTTCTCGTTTTTCTCATCCGACGCGTCCTGCACTTCAAGTCATGCTAATTTCTTCTCATATGCATGAGGGCTATTTGCATTGGCGCACACATCAAACGTCGTCCAGATTCGGGATGGCCCTTTTGACCCCGTTGAGGAGTGGACAAAGTCATCGGGTGCGCTGCTGTGTAAGCAGTGATAAGGCACTTCTTAATGTGTTTGCACAGAAGCCGGAGTAAAAAGGGCCTCTGACGCAGAAGGGCCCACAGCCTGCTGCCGCCTTCACAATGGAGACCCCGACACCAAACACGGCCCCAAATGTCACACCACGCCTGGACGTGGCAGGGAGGGATGAGCGGCCTGATTGGACGCCGTCAGTGTGGGTGTCCCGTTTTAAAAGGCCCCGTGGATGTGGCGTGACGGTAGAGGAAGCGCGGCGCAAAATACTGTAAAGTACAGCAAACTTGACAAGCCTTCTCATCTTAGAGGCGCATCAGTGCAAAAGAGTGCGGCAGGTGTACGATTTGCCTTTTTTAAGGCAGAAGACTGATCTAGATTGATTTAGCTCTCATCCATAGCTGGACGGTCTCACCTTCAGGTCGCTGAGATGTATAAGGTGGACATGTTGAAACGATTGACCACAGTTGTTCTGCTGACTTCAGTGTTGGATGCTGCTCCGCTGATGCCTGGAGAACCAGCTGATAGAGGTGAGACAGGTCAAAACCAATGCACAGTTTACATTCATGCATTTGGCAGATTTTTTATCTACTGCATTATTTTTACTATTGCATATACTATTATTCGTCTTTTATTATTGGATTCCATGTATGCATTTAATTAGTGCATGCACTTCCTGAGAAATGAACCAGGAATGATATTTTTACTCCAGTTTGCCAGTGCACATATCTTCTTAAACCACAATGCATTTACTTGAGAAGTATGACTATGAAGTCTATTAGATATAAAATTTTGTTTGCTGAAAAATCTTCTAAAATTAAGTAAGCTTGTGCTTAAAACAAGAAAAAATATGTCAGTGCATTAAGAATAAAATACATAATTCAAAAGGAAAACAAGATTAGTTTTTCTTGCTGCACTGACATTATATTCTTGTTTTGAACAGAAAACAAGCCTTAATATTTTGAGTAATTTTCCTCAAATAAATAGGTCCCAAATTATTTATTTTTTTTAGATGTTTGTAATGGAAATCAAGACAAAAATATTAAGTAAGAAATCTAGTCACATTTATTTATATAGCGCTTTATACAGATTGATTTACAATAATAAACAGGAAGATATTAGTGTTAACACTGTAAAATTAATCAATTATGAGACTAATTCAATTTCATCTATACATGAGCACTTATTTCTAACATTAAAGTCCCAACCTGCAAACAAATCTGAAAGATTTAATGGAATATTTTTTTTCTTATAAGAATAACCTGAGAGGTTCTAAAATGGGGTTTTCGCAGTGATGCCATAAAAGAACAATTTTTGGTTTCCCAAAGAAGGTTCTGGTGAACTGTTCTGAAAGGAATCCATTTTTTCTTAGTGTTAATCTAAAGAACATTTTCCGCTAAGAAAAGAATGCCATAGAAGATCCATTTTTGGTTTCCCAAAGAAGGTTCTGGCGAACAGTTCTCAAAGGAATCAATTTTTTCTTAGTGTTAATCTAAAGAACATTTCCGCTAAGAAAAGAATGTCATAGAAGAACCATTTTTGGTTTCTCAAAGAAGGTTCTGGTGAACAGTTCTCAAAGGAATCAATTTTTTCTTAGTGTTAATCTAAAGAACATTTCCGCTAAAAAAAGAATGTCATAGAAGAACAATTTTTGGTTTCCCAAAGAAGGTTCTGGTGAACAGTTCTCAAACAAATAAATTTTTTCTTAGTGTTAATCTAAAGAACGTTTTACTAAGAAAAGAATCATATTGGTTCATATGGATGTTAAATGTCATAGAAGAACCATTTTTGGTTTCCCAAAGAAGGTTCTGGTGAACAGTTCTTAAACAAATCCATTTTTTCTTAGTGTTAATCTAAAGAACGTTTTCCACTAAGAAAAGAATCATATTGGTTCATATGGATGTTAAATGTTCTAAATGGAAGCATAGCTAATAAAGAACCTTTATTTTATAAGAGTGCAGAGGAGACATTTGAGACCTCATTTGTGATTTCTCCGTCCTGCGAGATGTTAGTTTCACTGTTGTCAAGCCTACAGACTCAGAGATGGCTCTGGATCAAGATAATTAGTCCAGTGGCGCCGGCTCTTGTGGTCTTCTGTTGGTCTTGTGCTGTCCGCACTTCCAAGTGTGTGCAAACCTTAAATCTGTCGTTTCGCATTCAGGTTTCCAGCTAAAATTGGCTCAGGGGTTTCAAGCGGGGTTGCATAATGCTGGAATTAGGTCATTAAGTCTCAGCGGGTCTTATTTAGGTTAATTCTGATGGTCTTACAGAACTTCTTGACCTGGATGTGCACTGCGCACAGTATCTTCGCCATGCAACAATAACCCAGCTAACAGGGAATGTTCTTCCAGTAAGGTTAACAGAATGTAATTTAAAGGAATGTTCCAGAACATCTGCATAGCTAAAAATGTTTTAAATAACTTAATGTCTAAAAACATTTTTGTTATTTACAGCATATACATGTATGAAACCTAGTTTTGTAGTGCACTTTTCATTGCAACAATGGTCATGACTGCCTTGGATGAAGGTGAACACCACTCTTATTTCATCAAGAGGCCCTTCAAAGAGTTTTTAATAGAGTGATGGCAAGTTCAGTGTTTACAAATGTCTTTTTTACAAAAAAAACCCTGCCTATGACGTCATCGAGATACGCTGCGGTCGTCCTAACAACTCGCTGACTTCGCCAAGACTTCTGTCAATATAGCTGCAGGCAGTGAGCGGCTCCACATGTGTTTGTACATCCACATGTGAGTGTGAACAAGCGATTTGTCAGCGTCCACCTCTAAGATCAGAATGATGATGAGGAAAGTTCCTCGGACAAAAGGCATTTATCATCTGTTATGTCGTGTACATTTGGCCAAGCCAGAAAGAGGCTTTTAAAGGGATGTTTGAAGTTCGAGATGTCACTCTTTTCAAGGTTCTCAGGGTGTTTCAGTGCACTGGCATTCCCATTGACTTGTTTCTATGGGTATGGGAACAATTCCGTGTCAACAGGACTTAGATCAGTGCGCCACTAAATGAGAACATCTCCCTTTCAGAGAACAGAGGGGATGCATCATTCTGGTACCAACCATAAACTGGAATTTTAGAGACATGTAAACACTTTACTGTAGCTGAAACTAATTAGGTTGCATTCCACAGAGCTCTAGCAGAGTCAGGAATGGAGGTTAAAAGGTTAGTCCACCCATAAATGAAAATTCTCTCATTATTTACTGTCTTTCCAAACCTGTATGCTTTTTCAAGTAAAACACATAAGACAATATTTTGAAAAACACTGGTCAGTTCCCATTGACTTCCACTGTATTTTTTGTGCATATGATGGAAGTCAGTGGGCACTGAAACTGTTTGGTTGCCAAAAGTTCTTCAAAATATTTTATGTTCCAAAAAAGAAATAAAGTCAAAAAGGTTAGGAATGAAACAAGGGTGAATAAATGATGAATGTATTTTAATTTTTTTCAAACAGCTGCTTTGGGATGCTTGGAAACCTTTGCGAATCATTTGTTCTGAACCAGTGGTTTGGAGAGTGTATAAAACTGGCAAAGTCACATGATTTCAGTAAACAAGGCTTTGTTACATCACAACTGTGAAGGATCTGAGGATCCTCAAATGCAAACTGTGTGTGTTTCGCTTCAAAAAGTAAAACGGGGACAGCGGTTTAACAACTGTTTCTAAATGTTTTGAAATGTCAATAGTTCGCTGTTGTGCCAGTGAACCATTAAAATGTAGGGTATTTAATGGTAATAGTAGATGCAAATTAATAAAAGAACACATATTATGCATATTATATCTTACTGTCAGTAAACTGTCAATGCATGTTTTGGAGTTTCTTTTGCATTTACACCATTCTGACATGCATTTCGAGAGTTTTGAAATAGTGAATCATTTTGTGAAGCAATTGGTTCAAAGCTTCGGAAGGTTTTGTTTACTGTTTTACATTATTCTGACAGGACACTGGCTTCTAATAAGGTGAATGGTTTGTGTTTCTTTCCCATGCTTCCCACCAAACATGGAGAGTACAGTATGAAAAATACTAATAACACATAATCGATAGGTAGCATTATTTGTTATAACACCGGCAACACAACTGAAAGAGGCGCCAAAGTTGCAAAACTACAGCTGATTTTTTTACAGAATCAAAAATCCCCTAAAGTGTCTATATTTCCCTCCAGATCATAGGAGAATTGACACGGATATTGAGGAAAATGCAGCACAAGCGACGAGGATCTTCGAGAAGCTATTGAAGACCAGACCTATGACGACATTTCCAGACGGAGATGGAAAAACCGTAGCGTTGAAAGCATTAGAGGAAATAATTACAGTCACAAGTAGCCCAAATGTGAGAGACAAAACCTTAGACACGGGTGTCAATAATCCATTAAAGACACTAACAATCCTTTCTGATGGACATGAGGAGATTCGTGACGGATCTCTGAGGATTGACCGCACGACCAGCTCACCCGATTCCCAGCGGCAAACAGAGAAGAACAGACTGTTCAGACTGTCAAAGCTGATTGATTCAAGCGAGCACGACGACACTCCAGCAGCAGCCAAACAATCGGATGCCATCACGGGTGATCCGGGCGCTCGAGAGGAGCTGGTGAAGATGCTGAGTGCACTTGAAGAGCTTCACAAGTTGATGAACAGCACACTGAGCCATCGAATCACCTTCATAACCAGAGGTGTGTCAAAAAACTCAAATACCTTGACAACCTGGACCAAAAAATCATCTGAAAGCTGAATAAAGGATACACTGTAAAAAACAAAAAACACAATTTGTTGAGTCAACTTAAAATTATTTGTTACCCTGCTGCCTTAAAAAGTTCAGTCAACTCAAATAAGTTTATTCAAGTTGACATGTTAAGTTGTATTAGGTGACAACTTAAATATTCGAGTAAAAAAATTGATTGTTAAACTTAACAGTTGTGTTTGTTACTCGGCTACCTTAAAATTGTACTTTTTGTCACTTAGTGAAACGTAGCATTTCAAGTTGACTAAACTTTTTTAGAGTTGACTGAACTTAAAATTTTAGGGCAGTCAGGTAAAGTTGTCTCACAAATTGTTTTTTACAGTGTAGGACAATATTTGGCCAAGATACAACTATTTATATACATATATATAAAGACAGCTTTGATCACATATTTTACAATATAAAAAATTGTTATTTGAAATGATAATAATATTTCATAATTGACCCTGGACCACAAAACTAGTCGCTAAGTTGCTGGGGTATATTTGTAGCAATAGCCAAAAATACATTGTATGGGTCAAAATTATAGATTTTTCTTTTATGCTAAAAGTCATTAGGATATTAAGTAAAGATAATGTTCCATTATATTTCCTTCTGTAATTATATCAAAACTTTATTTTTTTCTAAGTAATATGCATTGCTAAGAACAACTTTTTTTTTCTCAATATATATATTTTTTTTTGCACCCTCAGATTTTCAAATAGTTGTATCTCAGCCAAATATTGTCCTATATCATAACAGACCATACATCAATGGAAGCTTATTTATTCAACTTTCAGATGATGTATAAATCTCAATTTCCAAAAATTTACACTTAAGTCTGGTTTTGTGGTCCAGGTCACAATTTGCACTGTTTAAAAATAAAATCAGTATGATTATAAATGCTATTAAAACATTTTTGTCATTTCAAATAAAGTTGAAACTAATTAATTATAAATAATAATGTAATAAACAAAATAAAAACATAAATATATTGAATATAGTCAAGTAGTTTAATTAAATCGTGCCTCTTGTTGTGTTCTTTTTTCCTCAAAGGAAATAGCAACGGACGAGGTACTGGGAAAAAGAACAAAATGGTATGTTCAGATCTATATATATATATATATATAAGATATGTTTAGGTGCTAAAATGTGTATTTTTATATATTTATAAGCATATCAAAGAGTTCAATTTGTGTTATAAATGATGTTTTTCAACCTCCAGGTAGTGACAGATGGAAACCTGAAATCCACCACAGCGACTACTATAGACAGCGGTGGGATTTCACCAAGGGCCAGCACTGACCAAACGGATTCCAAACTCAATGGAAAATCCTTTAAAAAGTCTCTTCCATCAACTAAGAAAACAAACAAGAGAGGTATGATGCAATTCAATTGGTCTGAATAACAAAAACACACCATGTGCATGATAAAAAAACATTAAAATAAACTCTTTTTCTCCAAAAACAGTGTGCTTCTGGAAGTACTGCTCTCAGAACTGAGATGAGCAGTCCGTTTCAACCTTGTTTCACCAAGCAACAAATCCTGTTCTCAAACAGAGATGCTTAAACCCTTCCCGACGGACCGTTAATAACACGACTGACCCTTCTGACCCCTGTGACGTGTGTACCTTTGACTTTGTGCACGAAATAAACCTTAACCTTCGATCTACAACATCTTCGTTGTTGCAAGCACCAATAAAAATGACAAAGCATGCAAAAGTACTGTGATAATAAAGAGAACTTTATTTTTCTACAGATACCTCTCTCGGTGATCATTGCAAAATAAGACATTGCTGCAATCGGCCTCGCAGTACTAGCGTTTGCACAAGTTCTCAAAGCCCAAAGTTAGAGGTCACTATGGAGATGATGAGGTAGCAAGTCTACTAGAAAGACAAACTGTTGATAGTGTGCCTTCTAAATTGATCTGATCGCTCTGTTGCTTGGGTGACGCTCAACGAAGACCCTTCAAAATACAAGAGGACAAGTCAAATGAAGTCTTTTCATTTCGGCCGCCGTCTGCGGTGATCAATGCGACTCACGTATCAAGATCTCATTCTTCACACGACCCTCGTTCATGACGGCAATAGGAAATTAAAAACCACGAAGACTTAATGATGAATTCCGATTAGTTTAATTAAAGTCTCCTTGTCAGAGCTCCATAAGGCTTTTGCGCAAGGTTACAGAGTTGCATAAATAGCGTGTTTTAACAAATTCTGTGTATAGATAAAAAAAAAAAAAATCTAATATAAATAAAGAAGCCGGTTCGCTAAGCTCAGAAAGACAAAACAATCACAATCATTAACGTAATTAGTAAACCTGTGGATAATAACCTCATGTGATGATACAAAAGGAGAGTTTCATTAAACACATATGGTGATATTGTAAAATAAACATGATTTCTTTGAATAGAAAACGCAAATAGAAAATGTATAGGTAAATGTGCTGGCCTGACCAGAGGAAGCATAAGTAAAAATTAAAATTGTAAAAAATAGAGAGAAAAAAACTGAAATATAGAGATCCATAGCTTAAAAGTGATTGAGATTTAGTCAAGGCCTTTGTGAATATTATGAATGTACCATATCTAGTCTATTTATAGATGTTTAAGAGTACAAACAGAGTATTTTATATCTATATTTGGTCTTATACCATTTTCCTGGTCCTGCCATTGATTGAAGGAAAATGGATGCCAAACTATTGATTTATGATCAATGTAACGTAGTATTAGTGCAGCTCCACCAGTGAGTGCACACACACACACACACACACACACATACATACACAACACTCATGCACACACTACTTGTCTCGTTATCCTGAACTATTTGATCTTTTTGGCGACATCCAGGTAAGCGAACTCGATCTCACGCTCAGCAGGGCAGGTGTTCATGAACTCCTCTCTCTTGTAGGCGTTATTCAAATACCTCCAAATCCCTGTCATCTCAGCAGGAATCTCAAAACCCCTGTACTTCCTGGCAACAATCTATAACAGAGAATGGAGACGGTGAAACCATGCATTTTGCTGAGTAAATCAGTGTGCATGCCAGAAATATTGGCCATAACATTTGTGCAATTTATATTTATTGACGTGATGCAAAGCTACATTTTTATCAGCCATTACTTCAGTTTTAGTGTCACATAATTCTTCAAAAATCATTCTAATATGCTGATTAATTACTGAAACAGTTGTGCTGCTTAATACTATTTTCAGGATTCTTGGTGAATAAAAGGTTAAAAAGAACAGCATTTATTTAAAATATAAATATTTTCTAACAATATAAGTCTTTGCTATCACTTTTTTTAAACAATTTAAAACATCCTTGGTGAATAAAAGTATTAATTTCTTTCAAAAAAGAAAGAAACTTTTAGATGGTAGTTTATATTGTTACAAAAGATTTATATTTTAAATAAATGCTGTTCTTTTTAACTTGTTATTTGTTTTATTTGGGGAAAAAAATACAGGTTCCAACAAAATATTAAGCAGCAAAACTTAATATTTTACTTTATATTCTCTCTCTATATATTTTACTTAATAAAATGTTTTCAACATTGATAATAAATCAGCATATTAGATTTCTGAAGGATCATCTGACACTGAAGACAGGAGTAATGATGCTGAAAATTCAGCTTTGTTTCACAGGAATAAATTACATTTTAAAATATATTCACATAGAAAACAGTTATTTTAAATTGAAATAATATTTCACAATATTATTATTATTATTATTATTATTATTATTTTTGTATTTTTGATCAAATAAATGCTTTGATGAGCAAAAGAAACATTATTAAAAATCATTAAAAATCTTATTTAAATTACATAAATGTTCAGATGTATATTATTTAGAACTATATACTAAAATACATGGAATTAAACTAAGTTTACATTTTAGTCTAGTTTTACAGTATAGTTATAGTTAACATTTATTTTATTTAAAGGCATTTCAATTATTATTTTTTTTATGGTTTTATTTTTAGTTTTAGTTAACTATAAAACCCTTGTCTAAGACCCCATGTAATATTTTATATGTACTATTTTAATATTTCAATCATTTGAGCCTGGAAATATATTTTACAATTTTGAACTATGTTATTATGTAAAATCATCAAATAATTAATAAACATTTGTGCTGTCAAACAATTAATCGCATCCAAAATAAATGTTTTTAATATATATGTGTGTGTGTATATACATATATATATAGCTCTTATTTCTTTTTTTATTCATATTATTAATATTATACCTAAACTTATTTAATATATAATCATAACATGTTATTCTTAAATGCATCCATGCATGTGTATGTATTTATATATTCATAAAAAAAGTAGACACATATACTACGTAAACCAAAAACATTTGGATGTGATTAATCACGGTTAATCATTAGAAAGCACTAATAAAAATATCTTAGATTAAGCAGTATTTCTTTGGGATATTAGATAACATAACAATATTTTGTTCGTATCATCTCAAATGCTGCTGTCATATATAATAAAACAAAAGTTTTGTTGCACTCACAAAACACAAAAACATTCTCAAATGTATGCATTTATGTACCTTTATGTACTTTTTTCAACTCAAATAAAATTTAACTGAGATATATGGGCTTTTAAGAAAGGAAAGACATATTTTATAGACAAAAAGGCAGAAAAAGACACAGAATGAGAGATGGCGATTGTAGGAAAGGATAGACATACCTTTATTATGTGTAGTTTGGGCAGCAGGTTGCAGTCGGCCAGCGTGAGGTCCGCTCCATCCAGAAAACTGCGTGTGGACACACTGGGATCATCCACGCTGTTGGCGTCTATTTCCTCGGCGAGCGGCGTCTGCAGATACTCATCCAACCTCTTCAGAGACTTCAGAAGAGCTTTCTCCAGACCTTAATAGACACAAACACCAAACTAAAACAGAATTACAGAAGAAAAGAGCAGAATTTCACAAGCTTGAATAAAACCAAGTAATCTCACCCTCATTGGTTTCCTTACGAGGGTTTTTGATGTAGGCAGAAAACTTGGCAAATACATCTATTCCTGCTGTGTTGGATTCTGGATGCTTCACTGCCAACTTTGGGTATCTAAAAAATGTCCCAGGGTTATTTTTTTAAGCAGTTTTTAAGTATCTGAGGCAATGGCAAGTGAAGCTACACAGAAAGTACCGTGGTGGGACCAGTCGCTCCTCGAGAAACTCCTCGATCTTGTTGACGTCCACCAGCACCTCTCCGTTGAAGGTCATGAATGGTGGGTTGGTCCCTGGAGCGAGATCCTGCAGATCCGCAGGCTTCCTGTGGGACATGGATCAACAAAAATGCCATCAAATTGTTAACTAAAACTAAAGCTGAGATGCAACATTACCTTTCGAATTAAAAAGTTTGGGAACCTCTGAACCAAAGCTATGAAAAAAGTCATTTTCGTTCACTGAGATTAAGCCAAAATAATACAAAACAAAGTGGCAAGTGGCAACTAACTGAAATAAATTAAGTTTACTATGATAAATTTTCCATTTTTTGGTTCCACAAGAACCATTCAGTCAAAGATTCTTTAAAGAACCATCTCTTTCTTACCTTTTTAGAATCTGAAGAACCTTTTGCACTGGAAAAAAAGCTTTTCTTACTTAGATTTTTTGTCTTGTTTCCAGCCAAAATATCAAAAAAAAAAAACAAACAAAAAAAAAATTTTCTGCTTGAAATAAGATTATTTTGCTTGTTTCAAGCAAAAACTCACTTCATTTGGATTACTTTTTTCTGAAAACAAGACAATAATTTTTATATGTCCAGAAAATCCTTCTTGATTTAAGAATTTTTTAATATTTTGGCTGGAAACAAGACAAAAACAATCTAAGTAAGAAAAGTATTTTTTGCAGTGTGTTAAACTGAAAGGTTCTTCAGATGTTAAAGGTTCTTTATGGAACCATTTAAACAAAAAAGGTACTTCTATGGCATCGTGAAGCATCTTTATTTTTGAGAGTGTAGGACGATTTTTGAAGTTGAAGGAGAAAATGAGGTGGAGATGGAGTTTTTAGACACACCCTATAACTGTCATGAACCGAAAAAAAAAGAGTTCAGGCAGACCTATAGGGCATTTGAGGTCAAAAAGTATATAAAATGTACATTTTTGTAGAAAATAACCAATCTTTTCGCTAGATGAGACCCTTCTTCCTCGACTGGGATTGTTTAGAGCTTTTTGAAACTGCATTTAAATTGCATTTTGGAAGTTCAAACTCGGGGGCACCATGGAAGTCCATTATATGGAGATAATTCCTAAAATGTTTTCCTCAAAAAACATAATTTCTTTATGGCTGAAAAAAGAAAGACATGAACATCTTGGATGACAAGGGGGTGAGTACATTATCTGTACATTTTTGTTCTGAAAGTGAACTAATCCTTTAAATAAAAATCAATAAGAGCTTTTAGAGATGTTCTAATACTAATAAGATTACAAAAAAGGAATGATAAAACATCAGAAACACACAAGAAAGAATTTAGAATTGCTAAAATTAAAAATGCTAAATTAAAATAAACACTATAATTTTAAATAAATAATATTAAAATAACAGGACAAATGTTCTAAAGCAATGTGTACGGGGTTGCAAATGAAATTTTACCATTATTCGTAAGCAAAAGTATTTTAATAGAATTAAATAGCTATCAAATATCCATCAAATTTCGATATGGTTTAGTTTATCAGAATAAAATGTTAAAATGCATTTGGCAGATGCTTTTATCCAAAGCTACTTGCATTCAAGGTATACATTTTATCACTTTATACATTCGATGGGAATTGAACCCTCAACTTTGGCATTTGTGTGAGCTACAAAAATGTCCTAATGGGAAAAAAAAGGTGTTGTCAAAGATCTTGTTGTGTCTTTATCTGAGAATTCTGTGCTTCACCTCTTGAGGTCCACAGTGGTGACGTTAAAGATGACTCCTTTCAGCCAGAGGATCATGAAGAGTCTCTGAGAGAACGGACAGTTCCCGATACTCTCTCCATCACTGCCGGCCTGAAAGACACACAGATTATCCCATCATTCCTGTCATTACAAACGTCAATGCTCTTCAACAAAATAGAGTAGAATGGACATGAAGGAGATTTTGATTTTATTTTCTCAGTACACATCAAACTCTACTTCAAGCATGAAGACGTGTGGTGAAATGACAATTTTAAGGGAAGTTTAAAATATAAAAATTACTCAAATTATCTTTAAAAAAAATAAAAAATAAATAATATATCTTTAAAAAAAAAAAGTTAAATAGTTAAGCTCTAAGACAAACAGAAAATCCAGAAAAATACATGCCATTAAAAAGACATATTATGTAATATATTTAATAATATTTACATTTCAAGTATTTATATTATTATTTAAAATGATTTAAATAGGCAATGGTACATATTCGACTATACTCAATAAATTACACTTATATTTAGATACTTCTAAAATCCAAACAAGCTTTTTTAACACACACACACACACACACACACACACACACACACACACACACACAAAATAATAAATGGCAACAAAAAGGTAAATTAGCCAATAAAAAAAATTTAATTCATAAATACTCTCCTTTTTCACAGTTCCATTGAGCACAAAATAAGATTTTTGAAGAATGTTGGTAACCAAACAGTTCACAGTAGCCATCTACCATAGTATTTTTCCATACTACTGAAGTCAATGGCTACCATCAACTGTTGAACAACATTCTCTAAAATATCATCTTTTGTTGATGGTAGCCATTGACTTCTACAATATTTTTTCCACAGTATAGAAATTAATGGCTTCCGTCAACTGTTTGGTTACTAGCATTCTTCAAAATATCTTCTTTAGTTTTCAGCATCTGAAGAGATTCAGATAGGTTTGGAACAACTTGATAGTGAGTAAATGATGACAGATTTTAAATTTTTGGATGAACTATTCCTTCAAGAGAGCTTTCGCCCTTGTTAAACTTCACAGTACTTCACAAAAACCATTAAGGAGCCAAATAAGCTTAGAGTTTTCAGCTACAAAACATCACAAGATGTTTATTTAAAGCACAGTACCAGGAATTCTGTTGAGTAGGTACTCAACCCTAGCATGAAATATTGTCATTTCCTATCCATATGCCTAAAATATGAAAAACCGAGTCATTGTTTCTTCAAAAGTTGAATGTGAGAACGTCTTACCTTCACAAACAGCTCAATGCTTGGAAACCCCAATTTTTTAGCTGCTACATCAAACCAAGCCATCGTGAAATATCACTGCAGAAACGCTGCTTTCACATGTCTCACAAATCAATAACACTAAATGCTTCCTCAAAACTCTGCATGTATAAAAATGTATGTTGCTAGTTCTTTGTGCATCCAAATAATTTAATTTGGTAAGAGTCTGTCTTCATGCTCTGTGGGTGTTTGGGATGGAAAAAACGGTCAAACGCGCAGGACGAGACACTGAGACGTTTGTTCATTGTTATCAGCAATAGAGACGCCGTTCATGAGATGTGTGTTATGAAAGCCTTTTACAGATCAACACTGTAAAAAATGTTATTTATGATGATGGGAATCTCTATTATGATTCGCAGCACAACAATCTAGAAATAAACTATATACATTTCCACCCAAGACTGAATAACTATATGAAGGGTTAATTACAAAACAAATGAGTTGGTGTAAATGCTGCTGCTGTTTTTGTATGTCTGGGTTTTAGGAGTGAGTTGATTTATTACTGTGTTACTGTTTTTATGAGTCTGGAGGTTGTGAATGATTATGTGAGGACTGGTCATCTGAAGATAAGCTACCATATTAAAAGGAAAAATCAGATCAACAGAACACCAGCTTCATCTTCAAATAGTACACTGCAAAAAATGCTTTTCTTACTTAGATTTTTTGTCTTGTTTCCAGCTAAATTTCTTAAATCAAGAAGGATTTTCTAGACAAGCAAAAATGAGTGTCTTGTTTTCAAAAAAAAACAAGCAAACAAGCAAAATAATCTGTCAATGGGGTAAGCAAAATAATCTAGTTTTCATCTTGAAATAAGATTATTTTGCTTACCCCATTGGCAGATTATTTTTCTGAAAACAAGACAATAATTTTTACTTGTCTAGAAAATCCTTCTTGATTTAAGATTTTTTTTTATATTTTTTGCTGGAAACAAGACAAAAAATAGTAAGAAGTAAGAAGTAAGAAAATCATTTTTGCAGTGTACTGCAATTAATCAGGCTGTGTGCTCATGTGAAAGTTTGTTTCATTTGATAAAAAACAAGTTCAGACTCCAAAACCTGATTTAATAAGACACATTTGAATATATGTACAGCAATTACAGATGCATCTCAAAAAAATTGAATATTGTGAAAAAGTTCAAACAAAAAAAATTTAAAATAAAATTTCTAAGACAAATTTTTTAAAAATAAAACTTTCATATATTCTAGATTCATTACATGTAAAGTAAAACATTTCAAACGTGTTTTGTTTTTATTTTGATGATTAGAGCTTTCATGACTCATGAAAGTCAAAAATCCATTATCTCAAATTATTTGAATATTTACATTTGAGTTTCATTAAATGACCATCCCTACACTATAAATTCCAGGTATCCCTTGTTCTTTGAAACCACACTAATGGGGAAGACTGCTGACTAGGCAATGGTCCAGGAGACAATCACTGACACCCTCCACAAAGAGAGTAAGTCACAGAAGGTCATTACTGAATGGGGTGGCTGTTTACAGAGCGATGTATCAAAGCATATTAAATGCAAAGTTGACTGGAAGGAAGAAATTGGGTAGGCAAAGGTGCACAAGAAACAAGGATGACTGCAAGCTTGAGAATACTGTCAAGTAAAGCCAATTCAAACACTTGGGAGAGCTTCACAAGGAGTAGAATGAAGCCAGAGTCAGCGCATCAAGAGTCACCACACTCAGACGTCTTCAGGAAAAGGACCACCAAGCCACTTCTGAAACAGAAACAATGTCGGAAGCATCTTACCTGGGCTAAAGAGAAAAACAACTGAACTGTTGCTCAGTGGTCCAAAGTCCTCTTTTCAGATAAGAGTAAATTTTGCATTTCATGTTGAAATCAAGGTCCCAGAGTCTAAAGGAAGACTAGAGAGGCACAGAATTCAAGCTGCTTGAAGTCCAGTGTGAAGTTTGTGAAGTCAGTAATGATTTGGGGTGCATGACGTCTGCTGGTGTTGGTCCATTGTGTTATTAATCGCAAAGTCAATGCAGCCATACCAGGAGATTTTGGAGCAATTTATGCTTCCATCTGCTGACAAGCTTTATGGAGATGCTGATTTCCTTTTCCAGCAGCACTTTAGCACCTGTCCACAGTGCAACAACCTCTTGCCAGTGGTTTGCGGACCATGATATTACTGTGCTTTATTGGCCAGCCAAAATGCCTGACCTGAACCCCATTGAGAATCTATGAGCAAAATTTTCAAGAGAAGGATGAGAAACAGATGATCCAACAATATACAGAGGATCTGAAGGCTCAATAGTGCCTCAGCAGTGCCATAGGTTGATCACTTTCATCCCACATTTCACTGATGTTGTAATATGTGCTGCCGACCAAGTGTTGAGTGCATAAATGAACTTTTCTGTTTTGCAAATCCGTATTTTGATTGATCTTAGGAAATATTCTAATATTTTGAGATACTGGATTTTTGACTTTCATGAGCTGTAAGCTCTAATCATCAAAATTAAACCCCAAAAACTTTTGAAATGTTTTACTTTACATGTAATGAATCTAGAATATATGAAAGTTTCAGTTTTTGAAACAAGTTACAAACAAAAAATGAACTTTTACCTTTATTTTTATTTTTTATTTTTTGAGCTGCACCTGTACATCACAATAACGGCATAATATCATATTTTATGCCAGCTTTACTGTGGGGCAATAACCAACCCCTAGCAACCACACAGAACCAATGAAAAAAACAAAACAAAGCAAAACAAAAAAACAATCCAGAACACCCTAAAGGCCCTCTCATAGTCTCCCATACCAACAAACATGTTAATCAGATTAGTGTATGGAGGAATGCTTGGACACGATTAACCCACTACACTATTCACTTACAAACACATTATTCAGAGAGGCAAAAAACACATCAAATCGAGTCAATAAAGATTAGAAATCATCTGTTTATCATTGAATAACAGGCATCTTTAATTAGATAACGGTCAGCACATGCCCTCACTTAGATCCTGTTACCAAAGCAAAACTACCACAACAAACACAAACCAGTAATGAGGCACAAAATGATGCTTGTTTTTATTTGTTTGTGATCTGAAAATGTTCAGAGAGATTGTTGTAGGAGTTGTATTTTTCCGCTGAAATGCACACAAAGGCCGTCTTTGTTTCGGGAATCGCTCTGCGGAAACATACGGGTGGGATTTAAGGGCATTTTTACCAGGCTTAACGTCCCGCTGCTCGACCTCCTTCATACAACAAGAATCTGGCTGTAAGAGCTTTGTTATGAATGTTTCAAACCATTATAAAAAATAAATAAATAAAACTATTGCTGCAGTTTAGCTTGGTTAAGATCAACAAGGTTTAACAAAAAATAAAATAAAATAAAATTGGTGGAGTTTTGCGTATTGGAACCACAACGTTTAAATAAAATACATTTAAAATAAAATAAATAAAATAAATATTAAATAAATAAACTAGCATTGCTGTAGTTTTACAGCAATGAACAACAAAATGTAACAATAAAATAAATACTATTGCTATCATTTGCTTAGTTATAAGAACAACAAAGTAAAAAAAAAAAAAGAAAGAAAGAAATTTAAATTAAAACAAAAATATCAGACAAAATATCTAAAAATTCTTAAATCAAGAAGGATTTGACAGACAAATGAAAATTATTGGCTTGTTCTCCGAAAAAAAAAAGAAGTTAAGTGAGTTTTTGCTTGAAACAAGCAAAATAATCTGCTAAAGGGGTGAGAAAAATAATCTTATTTCAGGCAGAAAACTAGATTATTTATCTTAACCCATTGGCAGATTACTTTGCTCGTTTCAAGCTAAAATGTAAAAAAAAAAAAAAAAAAAAAGAAGCTTTTTTTCATATTTTTGTTCCTTCCTAATGTTTGTTGAGAGGATACTTTTTTTTAACTATTTCCTATCGGAATGTTCTAAAATAAAGAAAGAAACACTGCAGTCAGTTGTGTCAGATTTTTAGCTCACCAATCAATCCATCAGCTCAACGAACCTGCTGAGAATAACTTCAATTAACTAAGTGCATTATATCACCAGCAGCAACCATTTATACAACACAACACAAACAGAGTGGGAATTATGACTTGAACCTTATTTCTTGAACCTTTGGCTTGGACCTTAAGCTTAAATGTACTAAATGAACCACTGTAATTAAACATTTTTTATCAGATTCTGTTGAATACAACCTTTATATTAGCTGTAAAGGCCAGTTAAAATGCATTAGTCACCAGTATATGGTATATTTTTGGCACTTTCATGCTAGTTTTGGCAGGTCACCCTGCAATAATACTGTTATCGAGGTAATGCAACAATAACCAGCTTAACTAACTTGTTCCAGTAACATTGCCCTGGACTGGGAATTACAGTCTGGTTTTCTAGAAGCAGGATGACAGCTGACCAACTGACCAGTAGAGCAAAGACATTAATGCAATTAGTGTTGGTGATAGTAACACCATCTGCTGAGCAGAAGGACATGCTGTCATTGTATAAATCTGTATGGTAATGTAGCTAACAAGACAGCCTTTTCATCATCATTCCTAAAAGAAGACTCAGTGCATAATTCTGTCAGCGTTTCTACAAAAATCTGAATATTGCTCGCCTTTTAACAGTTTATATGTAACATCTTGCCCTCCTTGTAAAATGTACCATGGTAATCATAGTTTCCACCAATATTTTTAAAATGTTTACATTATTTTTACCAGAGTAAATGTACTATTATTAAATTTTTATTTTGGATTAGAATTTATTTTTCTATTTTCCATTTTCATTTTGTTTTAGGTTTTAGTAATTCCTGCATTTATTTATTTTCTATCAGTTTACTTCAGCTTTAACTTGTATTATTTCATCTAGCTGCAAACATAACTTTTAAACATTATTATTATTTTTAAGATCAGGTATTTTTATCTGTCATTTATATTTTATTTGAGCTATATTTCAATTATTAAATCAATAATAAATAATAATAATTTACTCGGTTTATTAATTTTATTTAATTATAAAAACAGTAAAAATGGTGAAATATAATTGCAATTTCAAATAACCATTTTCTATGTGAATATATTTTAAAATGTAATTTATTCCTGTGATCAAAGCTGAATTTTCAGCATCATTACTCCAGTCTTCAGTGTCACATGATCCTTCAGAAATCATTCTAATATGCTGATTTGCTGCTCAAGACCATTTCTGATTATTATCAATGTTGAAAATAGTTGTGCTGCCCAATATTTTCGTGCATTTTTTTTTCAGGATTCACAGATGAAAATAAAGTTCTAAAGAACAGCATTTATTCGAAACACAAATGAGTGACTTTGAGTGAATTTATAAGTGACTTTGCTCTCACTTTTAATCAATGGAACGCATCCTTGCTAAATAGAAGCATTAACTTCTCACTGACCCCAAACTTTTGAACAGTAGTGTATGTAACAATTTTTCCTTACGAAAAATGTACTACACTAATTAGTTCCCATGAAAATATTTATTGTCAATAAAGTAAAACTGCAGTTGCATGGTATCAACCATCACTGAAATCAAATTAAAGCTTCTGACATTTTTCCGATTGCATACTGCCTTAGTATAAGTATACAGTTTTAGGCCCGTTTTTCTCTCTCTCTCATTGAATACTTCAATATACAGATCTTTGAGCATCATTTGACTTGAACTAACAATAGAAGGTACCTTCACATAGAGGGAAATCTGCTGGTCATGTGGAGCGCCCTCCTGCTGAGCTGAAGTTGCCATCTTTGTCGTATTTACTGGAGGTGTTTCTTCTTCCTGTTGAACTACAGCAGCTGGTATCCCAGAGCATCCATTCGCCATGGTGACCTCTTGAACTCTGGCCTTGATATTCAGGTCTCCTTCACTGCCCCCGCTTACGCTTCTGACCCGACTGCCGAGGGGCTTCGGCGACTCTTGAAAATGGGCATCTGAGCTCTCGCTGACCTTCAACCAGGCAGGTATAGTGACTTTACGCCCCCCCTGGGCTTTCCTCCGGGGCTCATCTTCAATGACAGCCTTGAGCTCTTCTAGCCAGTTTCCCGCCCCCTCCTCTATAGGTGCTGGCACTTCTTGGTTGAACTGTCTTGGCTCTTCCTTTGCAGCATCACCTCCCTCTGCGACCTCCCTTTTGTCACTGCAGAGCTGTTCCTGCTTCTTGCACACCCCCTCATCTGCAACCTCAGGATCATCAAATGGCTGTTCCGGCTCTGTGCAGCTTCCCTCCTCTACAGGAAGCTCCTCCTTCTTGACCTGTTTTGGCTCTTCTGTAATCTCTACATCTTTTTGAGATTCATCTTGAATCCCAATGCCTTCTAGCTCTTCATCAGCTCCTCTTGTCTCCTCAGGTCCACTGACAATGGCTGATTGGGTATTCGCAACCACACACTCATAGCTCTCCAGATTGTTGTCACCCACCACCTGCTGCAGCCGCTCTAGTTCTTCATGTTCTTGCACAATGCTTTCCACCAATTGATTTGAATTCTGGACCATATCTGCTATGGTTCCACCAATCATATCAATTGCAATGTCTTCTAGTGCATTGTTAGTGATGCATGTCTCTGCATCACTATTTGTCTCTAAGGCATCATTGTGCATTGGCTCTCCAACTGGTGTGCGGTCCTCAAATAAAGGCACCTCGGTTGTAGACTGCTCTTTGCCAACGTTATCAGGCGTTACTGATTCTGCCTCTTCCCCAAGACTCTGAAAGTCTTCTACCGATTCTACTTGATTGGTAGAAACTGTCTGTGGCTCTTCATCTACATCGTTTTTTACACCCTCATCATCCCAACTTTCCCCTTTCACCTCTTCATGCTCCTCTTCTTGCAAAAGTATGTCACTTTTTACTTCCTGAATTTGATCCTTGTTATTTATTGTCTCAAGGAGGCCACAGGTAAACTCTCTTACCTCAGACTTTAGCAGCTCCTGACATTCCATTGTTTCCGTCTGCCTTTCGCTCAAGGTCTGCATTTCATCGCTTTCCTTTTCGTCTTCATACAGCGTTTCCAACTTGTGATCCGCTCTATTCATGTCCAGTTCTTTTAAGGCTCCTGCAAGCTTTTCAGCTTCGTTTCGAAGTTCTGGAACTTGTGTTTGCGTTGTTGTTGGCAGTTCAATCTTTACCTCTAACTCAGGCGTTGTTAGTTCAGTGGTTATGTCCACTTCTTTTTCCTCCATTTCTCCAGTATTTTCCTCCTCCGTAAATTTGTTTTGTAGAACCACTTGGTCAACTTGTTCCTGCACGTCTTCCACCACGTCCTCCTCTGTTTTATGGATGATCACATCTGTAGAAGGCATTGCGTTGCTTTCTCCATCATTGTCATCTCCAATGTTGATATCCTCATCCACTTCTTCAGCTAGTTCAACCTCATCTTCCTCCTCCTCTTCCTCTGCAGTCCTCCGATCTTCCATCTCCATGCATGACCCTACAGGACTGTGGATGACAGCTCCGTTAGAAATCTCCATGTTGATGCTCATATCACTTTTGGCCTGGGCCATATTTCAAAAGACAGAAGAGCGTTTAGAGTTCGCTATGACTGCGTAGACCTTGTATAACTAGCACACCAAAGCTCTTCTCCTGTCTACCTCTGCAGTCTAGATTGTGTAGAGGTAACTAGGACTTACTCTCTCTCCCCCCCTTTTTCCTCTGGGGGATTATGGTAAATTTCGGATTCTGATCCCCACATGACTTGCCTGCCCTCTCAAATCCGCTCCAATGGGAGCCTGGTCAGCTCAAGATGATCGGTTTAAGGGTAGGGCACGTAAAGTGAATTGGAATTCTCCATCCTATTTGCCATCTCAAAAGATCTGGTGAAATATATATTTTAAAATACATTGCAAAAAAAAAAGTGCAAATAATGTAATTAAGTGCCCCAAAAACATACCGTTTGTGACCCTGGACCACAAAACCTTAAGTAGAATGGGTACACTGCAAAAAATGCTTTTCTTACTTAGAAAGAAGAAAAAGAAGAAGAAGAAGAAGTTAAAATTTAGAGCATTAATAAGATGCCAATGGGGTAAGCAAAATAATCTAGTTTTCTGCTTGAAATAAGATTATTTTGCTTACCCCATTGGCAGATTATTTTGCTTGTTTTAAGCAAAAAATCACTTAATTTTAACTTCTTTTTTTCTGAAAACAAGACAATAATTTGTGCTTGTCTAGAAAATCCTTCTTGATTTAAGAAGTATTAGATATTTTGGCTGGAAACAAAAAATAAAAAAAAAAGACAAAAAATCTAAGTAAGAAAAGCATTTTTTGCAGTGTACCCATGCTACTTAAGGTTTTGTGGTCCAGGGTCACAAATGGTATGTTTTTGGGGCACTTAATTACATTATTTGCACTTTTTTTTTTTGCAATGTATTTTAAAATATATATTTCACCAGATCTTTTGAGATGGCAAATAGGATGGAGAATTCCAATTCACTTTACGTGCCCTACCCTTAAACCGATCATCTTGAGCTGACCAGGCTCCCATTGGAGCGGATTTTTATGCCAAAAATCATTATGATATTAAGTAAGGACCATGTTCCATGAAGATATTTTGTATTGTTTTTGATATTGTTTGTATTTTGTATTTTTCTTACCGTAAATATATCAAAACTTAATTTTCGATTAGTAATATGCATTCATTTCATTTGGACAACTTCAAAGGCGATTTTCTCAGTATTTAGATTTTTTGTTTTGCACCCTCAGATTGCAGATATTTAAATTGTTGTATCTTGGCCAAATATTATCCGATTATTGATGTATTGATCAAAAATTGCCCCTTATGACTGGTTTTGTGGTTCAGGGTCACATTTAGTTTGCAAATAAGTATAGCCTTTTTATATTATATTATTTAATGTATTGAATTAAGACAATTTTAGTGTAAACCCAGTTTGGCCACTGTTTTCCAAGCAGTGCATTGCGAATCTGACCAAAAGAGGGCACTCAAAGACCGTGATAATCTGTCCCTTAATCACATTTAAAATACATGCACTGCACACTTTGCACAAACCTAACCACGTCTTCCGGTTACTTCTACGCCTTTTGTAACATTTTGAACAATCTGTGTCATTTTCACAACGAACACTTACATCAACCAATGCTTTATGCACAGCGCTCGTGCGTAAGCGGAAACCATGACGTCATATCAGCTGTTTTGGCCCCAAGTGCAGTCTGTCGCAAGTGTGGACGTCATTTTCGTTTCAGGAATACATCACGGGCTTACTAGTAACACTATGCAGCACCTTTTTTTAATGCGCGCTAGCATCGCATGAACAGTAGCGTGTAGCAGCTCGAGGGTTCGGAGACGCTGCTTTTGCAGAAAGTAGCAAGCCGAGCATGACGCCATGAGCTGAGCGCCGAAACGTTTGAGATCAAAGGCACCGCAGTTGAGATCAAAGGCACCGAACGCCGCGGTTACATCTGTTGCCATGCAGCAGTCAGAGAGCGGCGGAGGGGCGGCGACTTCTGAAGTCCAGCTCAGCGACCAGCCCAACGCGCTCATCGCGTGTAAAGTGCCCGAAGAGGTTTTTAATGAGCCGCAGTTAAAGGTAGGCGTGCACTCGCTCTGATTTTATCCAGATTATTGCCCCCTTTTCCGCAACAGTGAGACTCGATCTTGCGGAAGCAAGAGTGTTTTTCATCAAAGCCATATAGGACGAGAACTAAATCGTTGTTCTATACCAATATGAAATGAGTCACACTTCATTTACTGGTGTGCAGCTTGTGGGACATGATCATTGCACAGAAAGTGCTGTTTTTTTATGTGTGTCATGTACTATGGTAATGGCATTTTTTTTACATGCACCTTGGCGATACCTTGTTTTCTTGGACATGGTACTGCCATGTTTTTTGAACACTGTACCATGACAAATGGTAGTTGCATGTGCTAAACAGTAATACAATGTAAATGCACCAAAAATTGAAAGAACTGTCAAAGAACTGTCCAGTTGCGAGATGTAGATGAGTTTGTTTCTTCATCAGATTAGGAGAAATGTGTCATTCCATCACTTGCTCACCAGTGGATCATCTGCAGTGAATGGGTGCCGTCAAAATGAGAGTCCAAACAGCTGATGAAAACACCACAATAATCCATCATTAAGACATTTTAAACTTGAAACCATTGCTTCTGTCTAAAATAAAGTCCATAACCTATAATAACGCTTCCTCCAGTGAAAAAGTGAACTAATATGTAGCTGGATTTTGATGTGAGAGACAACATGGGATGGACTTTTTCACTTTAGGAAGCTGAAAAGACAGTTTGAAGTTAAAAACAGACCAAACAGTCCAAACAGCTGATTAAAAACCTCAGAATAATCCACACCACTCCAGTCCATCAGTTAGCATCTTGAGAAGACAAAAGCTGTGTGTTTGGAAGAAACAAATCCGACATTAAGATGTTTTAACTTCAATTTGTTGATAATGGCTGAAATATGAGTCCATAATCCATAAAATTGCTTCCTCCAGTGATAAAGTGGTCTGGTCTGAATCAGGAGAGAAATCTGAATTGATCAAGCAGCGTTTGCAATCCAAAACCGCTCTAAACAAATATGTGTCTGGATTGTAATTTTTCACTGAAAGAAGCGTTTTTATGGATTATAGACTCATCTTTTAGACAATGAGCAGTGGTTTGATGTTAAAAACGCCTTAATGATAGATCATGAAGCTTTTGTCTTCTCTAGATGTTAATTGATGGACTAAAGTGGTGTGAATTATTGTGACATTTGATCAGCTGTTTGTGCTCTCATTCTGATGGCACCCATTCACTGTAGAGCAAGTGAAGTAGTGCTAAATTCCTGTTTAATTAGAAAACTAAGAGCAAACTTTTTCTCAACAAGAGAAGACCTGAGATTGTGCTTCTGCTAGTGCTGTGATTTGTTATCCCAACACGGTCCATTTTCCATCTTCTCCTTTTTCTCCATTTTCCATTCTAATAATATGACTATGACCCATTGGGGTCTCTCTTTGGTGAGGGTGTTTGAAGCTTCAACAAAGCTGTGGCTTATTTTAGCTCCACACCTGCTTTACTGCTACAAAAGGACCAAACTCCTAGAAATATCCTTGACCTCAGTTGCTCTCATGGAAAAGAGGAGCATTTGTTGCTTTGCGTTTTTCCACTGACACCGAGGTCAAAGGTCGATCAATTCCTAGCCCATATTTATCTGTTGAAGCCACTTATGAAACGTCTGAGTTTTTTTTCTCTGTCTTGCATGACTTCCATCCCGGCATTGTTTAAAATCAGGCTTATTATGTAATATCGCCATTTCCAAAGAGGTCTATTTTTAGCAGGAACTTGGATTAAGTGTGGAATTTGAAACTATCCCATAAAAACAATGGAAAATGTGTTAGCTAAGAAGGCCAGGTGTCTGTCAGGCTTACTAAATTATAAATAAACAAGCTGTGCTTTTCCATAAGACAGGGCACTGCACAAATCTGATGTAAAGGTGAAGTCTTTATATGGAGAGATTATGATTTTTCTGTGTTACCTTTAATTTTAGTATCATTAAGTATGTCTGAAACTGTTTTTTGTCTATGAAGTTGAGTGACTAAATTGTGATTCATTTAAATGATGTCATGAATTGATGAAATGAAACCAGGTTGTGGTTATTCTTGTGTATAATGGTCATTGTCTATCTTGTGGGCCTTCCCTTAAAAGGATAGTTCATTTAGAAATGAAAATTGGCATGTCTTTCCAGACTTGTATGGCTTTCTCTGTTCAGCAGAGCACAAACAAAGTATGTAAAGATAGCGTGAAATTAATCCAGTCTTCTGAAGTGACGAGCACTTTGTATGATGAACAGAATAGAGTTTATGCATTTATACACTCTGAAATTAAATAATTTGAGCATTGCATTGCCACGTTTGATGCAATATCTTTTGAGTTATTCGCAAAAAAAAAAAAAAAGATTTTAGGTGAATTATCCCTTGTTTATTGAGACCGAAGACTGAGAGAGTCACTATGAGAGTCTGTCATTTTTTTTAATGTACCATGCTCCCAAAGGCAGCTTAATTTGATAAAAAATACAGAACAATTGTGAAATATTACAATTTCAGATAGTTGTGTTCTGTGTGAATATATATTAAGATGTAATTTATTCATTTGATCAAAGCTGAATTTTCAGCTTCATTATTACAGTCTTCAGTGTCACGTGATCCTTCGGAAGTCTAATATGCTGATTTGCTGCTCAAGAAACATTTCTGATTATTATCAACATTAAAAACAATTATGCTGCCCATATTTTTGTGGAAACGTGATACATTTTATTTTTCACGATTCTTTGATGAGTAGAAAGTTTGAAAGAACAACATTTATTTAAAATAGCAATCTTTTGTGGCTTTATATGTCTTTGCTGTCACCTTTGAACAATTTAATGGATCATTGCTTTAAAAAAATCTTACTGACCTCAAATTTTTGAAATGCCATGTGTTATGGTTAAGTATTAGACATTTCAGGTCACTTTATTCCACCAGCTTGTTTTAAAAGGTAAAGCTTCACCTGTTTCTGTAGTGGAAATCTGGGCCTGGCTGATGTTTGACCACTCTACTCTCGGCCAAATCCTCATTTTAATCATTATTAAAGAGCCAACAAAACATAGTGGAAATAAGAATACTTTACCTGTACCATCCAGCATGAGGAAATGTTTAAGCTCTACTACGTTATGGCTGAGCGCACAGGTGACTCGGCTTTTGTCCTGGGATTGACTCCGTCCCGTATGCATGAGCGCTCTGCGTCTGTTCCTTCAGTGCAGCACCCTAAAATCCTCTTGGTTCTGCTTTCTCCCTGTCGCCTTTCATAGCAGGTGGACTGTATGTTTTTAATGCGAGTTTAAAGCTAATGCACAGATGGTGCCTCACACTATGGCTGTGTGTGCCACAGGGCAGATGACATGAAATACTTTTTAAGCTGATGCATTAGAAGTGGACCGCGTGTATCTACAGTACGCAGAATGTATTTACGCCTTTAGTACAGTAAATACAGGATAATAGACGGTATACATTATGAATGACTTGTACATCAAACTTGTTATTTATGCATCTTTACACAGCCAGGCTAAGGCTGCTCTGTGCCTGCTCAAAATTGAGTGTATGCAAAGCTAGAATGAATGATGCCTGATGAAGCAAAGTGTGTATATATATATTTTTTTTTTATATAAATGCTTTTATGTCTAGTGATAAATAGTCTGTCTAAAGCCACTTCAGAAGCACTTCTGTGCATCTTGACAGTGTAAATTAAGCATTAAATAAAAAGCTTGTCAAGATAGGTAGGTGGGATGTTACTGTGTCATTGCTAGGATATTCTGGGTGGTTGCTAGGGTGTTGCTATGCGTTTTTTATAGGGTGTTTGCTAGGGTGTTGCCATGTGGTTGCTAAAGTGTTTGGGTAAGAGTTAGAAGGTTGCTAGGGTGTTTGGGTAAGAGTTAGAAGGTTGCTAGGGTGTTGCTGTGTGCTTGCAATGGTGTTTTGGATGGTTGCTAGGCACTTACTAGGCTGTTGCTATGTGGCTGTTACAGTGTTCTGGGTGATTTGCTAGAGTGCAGTTACTAGGGTGTTCTAAGTAGTTTCTAGGAGGTTGCTAGGATGTTGCTGTGTGATCTGGGTGATTGTTACTAGGCAGTTGCTAGATTGCTCAGGATGGTTTTACTGTGGTTGCTAAGGCATTCTGAGGGATTGCTAGGGTATTCTTTGTGGTTGCTTGGACGTTGCTATGTGGTTACTAGGTGGTTTCTAGGCAGTTGCTCTAGATGGTGGTTGCTAGGTGGCTTTCTAGAATGTGGCTGTACAGTTGCCAGGGTTTTTTGGGTGTTTACTAGACTGTTAACAGACTGTTGCTATGTGGTAGCTAGGGTATTTTATATGATTGCTCAGGTGTTGCTATGAAGTTAATAGTTCTGGGTGGTTGCTAGGATGTTGCTGTGTGCTTGCAAGTGTGTTTAGGGTGGTTGTTAATTGACAGTTTTTATTTGGTTGCCAGGAGTTTGCTAGGATGTTGCTGTGTGGTTGCTGGACTGTTCTGGGTGGTTGCTAGGAGGTTGCTAGAGTGTTTTGAATTGCTAAAGCGTTGCTGTGTCATTCTGTGTGGTTGCTAGGGTACTGCAATGCAGTTTCTTGGGTGTTCCGGCTGGTTCCTGAGAGTTTCCCATGTGGTTGCTAGGGTGCACTGGAGGGTTTCTGTTGTTTAGTTGTTCTGGATGGTTTCTAGGGTGTTGCTATACAATTGCTAGAGTGTTTGGAGAGGTTGCTAGACGGTTGATAAAGTGTTGCTACAGTTGCTAGGGTGTTGCTAAGTGGTTGCTGGGCTGTTGCTAAGTTCTGGGTGGTTGCTAGGATGTTGCTAGAGTGTTTTGAATGGATGTTGAAGTGTTATTGTGGTATTCTGTATGGTTTCTAGGGTATTGTAATCCAGTTACTTGGGTGTTCTGAGTGGCTGCCAGGGTGTTTGTATGGAATTATTAGTGTTCATTAAAGACAAATAAATGCATATGAGAATAAGTATTGCACAGGTAATATAAACCAAATCAGAATATGCTGTAATGCATTTGCACCAATTTGCCACTGCTGTAATATTGTGTTATTTAAAGCCCTGCCATTTGAAGTAGCTTAAATGTCAGTTTACTTTAATGGATCTACTGTAGATAATATGTAAATGGCTCATATGTTCCATCATCACACTCTTCTGTGCAGCTGGATAAAAATATCATTTGAGGGCTTATGTGTACCACCGCTCACATATCAGGGCAACTATCTGCTGTCTCACCTCCACTGCTCTTTGCATAACACCCATCTACTGTCTGCTTCCCTTTGCATTTTTTCCATCACCTTATTTCGGTTTCATATTTCCATTTTTCCATTGAGTCAGAGATGCGGCGTCCTTTCGCAGCGAACGCACAAACCGCTGATCAGTGTAATCTTTAAACAAGACTCACAGGTTACTGTCTAACCATGCAGTCTTTACCATCAACACATTTCACACACACAAACAATAGTGAGTTCAAACAGTCAGCTTGTTTTTTGTTGCCGTTTGGTGCAAATGGTTCCCACGGTCAGAGAAAACAGAGAAATGGGAGGGAGTTTTAAAATTGTGTTGTTCAGGCTTGTTCAGTAGTTGTAAAATATCAGTAGTTAATGCGCTAGAAACTGCACAAAATAAGTTGTTCACAAGCCATAGGGATGTATGAGTCAGTTCAGTTTAATGAGCCAATTCACAGAATTAATCATTGGCAAATTGGTCAAAATGATTGTTTTTGGAGAAAAAGTGTGCACTGTTCCTTCTAGTGGAACTACCAAAATCTGTTGATAACCAGCATAAAATGGATTCAGGATAACATGACACCAAAATAAAACAATATACATTGACTAAATGACAAAAAAATGTAACGCAAATCACTCGAATGTACATTATTGATAAGAAATTATTTAACTTGTACTATTAAATAATATATAATTAAAATAATAATATGCCATCAGGGATTTCTGTTCATGTATTTTTACAGTAAATTATATGATAATCCACTTTGAAAACCATCAATTTGACAGTAATTTTTACTGGTTTTCATCATATATGGTAAGGTTACTTATAGTTAACTAATTAACAGGTTATTTATGAATTTCTGGGAATGGTCTTTTACTGTTACTCTTAATTATAAGAGAATTCACCTGGAAAAAAAACATAAATTTGACAGTATTTTACAGCACAGTTGTATATAATGTTAAACTGTATATGGTAATGTTATTTGCCATTTTCTGGGACTGTCCTTTTACTGTTTTTAACTGTAAATTAAATTGTAATTCACTTGGAACACGCATTAATTTGCATTATTTTACAGTAAAATGACAATTTGATGTTGAAACATTTTCAGTTTTTTGCCATGTATGATAAAGTTACTGGATTTTAACCATGTTTTACCAATTTCTGTGAATGTCCTTTCACTAACTGTATATTCAATTATAATTTACTTGCAAAACATACAAATGTGCATTATTTTACAGCAAAATAACATATACTATGTGAAAAGTTTTTTTTTTTTTTTGGAAAGTCCTTTTGCTCTTTCTTCACTGTCAATTTTATGGTAATTGTCTCTTTACAGTAAAATTACATATGCAGTGTTACACCATTTATATTTTTTCCACTGTATATAATAATGTTACTTAAAGTTAACAAATTAACAAGCTTTTACCGTTTGTTTGGGTATGTTCTTTGTAAAATTACATATAATGCGATGTTAAACACTTTTTAACCATGTATGGCAAGCTTACTTAAGAAGGTTAAACAGTTACCAGTGTTTTAACACAGTTTTTCTGTAAAGCCTACAAACAGCATTGGAATCCTTTCTTTAGTAGTCTGATTATTGTGAAATAGTTTTGGTATCAGGTGCAGTTCAACATCAGAGAAGACAAAGGCTTCAAAAACAGGTGAAGCCTAATTACCATTATGTGACATTGCCAAATATTTGTGATTGATGATGCTAGAAAGTGTTTCAATTACATACAGATGGAAAAGTGAGAGACAATAGGATTGCCAAGGCCCTTGTGGAAACATGCTGAAGGGAGCGATGAGGACGTTGGAGCGCGTCCCACAGCTGAATGATGTCATGAGTTTCCAGTTCCTCATTAGGATTAGTCAGCAATGAAGAGTGAGAGACAGTCAGACAGAGAGAGAGAGAGAGAGGGAAATTAAGGGAGGGACTGAAGGTTAGGAAGGTAAAGAGAGAGAGGGAGGCGGTGCTCCACACCATCAGCTCTACTATAAGCAGCAGCAGATAAACCTGCGAGTAAAGCCGTGACCTCACAGCACTGCTGATCGCACACTAGAAACTTCTGCTGGCACGTGCCTTGGAGGAATTGCATCTAATTTGCACAGGGTTCATTACAAAGTCTCTTTTTCTTCGAAAACTGAATTATGCACCTTAAGACTACAAAGTGTAATAACTTCTGCCTGGTGGCCACACCGGTGGACTATGAGATATTCAGTCGGCCACAGATTCGGGTAAGACTGATCGTTACTGAGTGAAGTCTATGTTTATTGTTATTTGGATGGATTTCTCTTTCAGGTTCTGGTGGTAATCTGGTACATCGCTTTTTGTTTTTGCATTTGGTCTTCCATAAGCTTAAAGATTTGGCTTGTTTTCATTAAACTAATCTGGTCTTGTTGGTCTGCTGATCTTCAGCTCTTACTTTTCCAGCCTTTCTGTTTTGAATGGCCTGTTTGCTATAGAGGCTATCTTCAAGAAAAGGATTAGAGGCTTGAAGCTTGAAATAGAATGCTTTGTTTACATGTTTTATTCAGCTGATTTGTGTTTTTGAGTTTGGGGTTAGTATGATTTTTTTATTTTTTGTAAAGGAACTTAACACTTTGGATGCATTAAAATGATCAAAAGTGACAGTAAAGACTTGTATAGTGTTTTCAGAAGATTTCTATTTCAAATTCATTTTCCATTCATCTGTGAATCCTGAAAAATAAAATGCATCACAGTTTCCACCCAAACATTGGGCAGTACAACTGTTTTCAACATAGCCAATAATCAGCAAAATCAGATATTAGAATGGTTTCTGAACAATTGTGTGACACTGAAGGCTGGAATAGTGATGCTGAAAATCCAGCTTTGATCACAGGAATAAATTGCATTTTACAAATGTATTAAACTAGAAAACAGCTATTAAAATTGTAATAATGTTTCACTATTTTACAGTATTTTTGATTAAATTAATGCAACCTTGGTGACTTCTTTGAAGAAAGAAAAAGAAAAACCCACAAACTGCTGTAGCTAGCAAGAAATCCAGTATTTGGTGAGATGACAGAAACGTTGCTGTCTTAATAAATATTGGATTTATTGCATGCTACAGCAGTGTCCTGCATTTTCAGCAGGATTTTCTGTTTGTTCATAAAACCGTATTCAGTTCAATCTATGCAAGAACGGTTTTACAAATGATTTTCATTCCACTCAGTTGCCTGATTGAGACCCGTATGTTGTTTGTTTTCCCTTCATGATGTTCGCAGCCCTCTTGTAATATGTTTTTTCTAGAAGAAATTGTGCTGTTTTCTAGATTTCTTTATCATGTGCAAGTGTGATCGTCCATCCGGTTATTTGACATGTTTTTCCTCTTTTTGCATCATCAGGAGCAGTTTGAGGCTTTGTTCCGTGCGTTTGATCCAGGCACGTCATTTCAGTTCTTCAAAAGCTTCAGACGGGTTCGGATCAACTTCACCGATGCATTGGCGGCAGCCGAGGCCCGAGTCAAGCTCCATAAGAGCGACTTCAATGGAAAGGAGATGCGTCTGTATTTCGCTCAGGTAAATAACCCTCACAAAGAAGTATTACACGGTACTCCAAAGTGCTCTAAAGTCTAGCATGGTACTTTTTGTTTAGTGGTGAGAGCGTTTTAATAAATATATAGCCTTGTGGTCTGACATCTTAAAGAAATAGTTCACCCAAAAATTTAAATTTGCTGGAAATGTGCTTACTCTCAAGTCATCCAAGATGTAGATGAGTTTTCTTCATCAGATTTGTAGAAATGTCGCATTGCATCATTTGCTCACCAGTGGATCATCTGGAGCGAATGGGTGCTGTCAGAATGAGAGTCCAAACAACTGATAAAAGCATCACAATAATCCACAAATTATCCACACTACTCTGGTCCATCCGTTAATATTTTGAGAAAACAAAAGCTGGAACACATTCATTAAGACTAACATCAGACCGTTGCTTCTGTCTAAAATACAATTCTGTAATACATAATAATGCTTCATCCAGTGAAAAAGTGGTCTGAATCAGGAGCAAAATCTACACAGATCAAGTCAAAACAGTCCAATCAGCTCTAAACAAAAATATGGCTGGATTTCGATGTGAGAGACAACAGAATATAGACTTTTTCACTGGAGGATTATGGACTAATATTTTAGTCAAAATGCCATAATGATGGATTTATATCTTACAAACTTGCAGCTTTTGGATTCTCAAGATGTTAACTGATGGACTGGAGTGATGTGGATTACTTGTGGGTTATTGTGATGTTTTTATCAGCTGTTTGGACTCTCATTCTGATGGCACCCATTCACAGCAGAGGATCCATTGTTGAGCAAGTGACAGAAGTGCTACATTTCTCCAAATCTGATGCAAAAACTCTAAATCTAAATATAAATCTTGGATGTTCTGAGGGTGAATAAATGTTTGGATTTGATTCTCATGAATGCATGGAATGTGTATCTTGAATGCAATGCGAGTTGCTTTGGATAAAAACATCTGAAATGTAAACGCAAATGATTTGTCTCCATTTCTTCTCCCATACAGTCAGTACATATCGGCAGTCCTCGTCTTGAGCCTCCAAAACCAGATAAGCAGTTCCTCATCTCTCCTCCAGCGTCGCCCCCTGTAGGCTGGGCGCAGTCGCAGGACGCTACCCCCGTCATCAACTACGACCTGCTGTGTGCTGTGTCTAAACTAGGACCAGGTATAACCTATTTACCTCATTTCCATGGTATACCTTGAGACTAAAACCTTTTTGAGTGCTGAGCTATATATATATAAACAACATATACTGTATAAATGGTCAGTACGATTTTTTTAGGAAAATAATATTTTTATTAAGCAAGAATACATTGAGTTGATCAAAAGTACAGACATTTACTTTGTTGACCAAAAGTTTAGAATAATTAAGATTTTTTTTAGTTTTTTTGATGTTTTTGAAAGAAGTCTGTTCTGCTCAAAAACTGTATTTATTTGATTAATAATACAGTAAAAAAATGTGAAATATTATTACATTATTTAAAACATATTAAATATTATATTATTAAATTATAATAAAAAAAAACAGTTTTCTATGTGAATATCTGTTAAAAGACTAGTTCACTTCCAGAACAAAAATGTACAGATAATGTACTCACCACCTTGTTATCCAAGATGCTCATGTCTTTCTTTCTTTAGTCGTAAAGAAATAGTTTTTTGAGGGAAAACATTTTAATTTCAATTAGCTTCAAAGGGCTCTAAACAATCCCAGCCAAGGAGGAAGGGTCTTATCTAGTGAAACGATTGTTTATGATCAAAGCAAATTGACAATTTCTACATTTTTATAACCTTAAAGGTGCCCTAGAATGGAAAACTGTATTTACCTTGGCATAGTTGAAAAATATCAATTCTGTACATGGAAATGACATACCATGAGCTTCAAACGCCATTGTGTCCTCCTTATATAAATCTTGTGTTTGCAAAGGACCACAGAAAAAGTGGCCAATCCCAACACAACACCAACTATGATGTATTCTATTTCCTTTCTGCTGTGAAGCTACTGAAATGAGCTGCACTGTGGAACAGTCAATCAGAGCAGAGCTCCACATTATTATTAATGAGCCTTCCAAATAAGGTAATAACAGACCATTTCATTCTAGGGACAAATCTTAGAGTTGTAAATGGACATGTAAAACCGTTTCTAGAGAATTTTTGCCTTTACCTAAGCCACACACCTACTAGTTTTTCGACATACCCTAACTGTATTGACCCAGATCACGCAGACTACGCATCACAGAGACGGGACTTTTTAATTTGAGATTAAAAAGTATATATATAAATGATCAGTGTTGGGGGTAATGCATTACAAGTAACGCAAGTTACATAATAATATTACTTTTTCCAAGTAACTAGTAAAGGTAACAGATTACATTTAAGTTAATTAAGTTAATTTTTTCCTCTCATTTATTGAATAAATGCTCTCCTGTTCTAATGTTAAGAGAAATTGGGAGTAAGATGTTACTTTAGTTGTAGAATAAATGTGAATTTGCATTAATTCATCTCACTAAAAAAAAACTATCCAGTATTCCTCAAAATGAATAAAAACAGAGAAATTCAACTCAGAATATGATGCAAACCTGCAATAATTAAATATGATAAATAATACAGATTTCCTTTATGTATCTAATCCCATTTTATTAACCACTGTCTTTGCTGCCGACCTTCGATGATCCAATTCATCCATAATATTAAGCAGAAATTACTCAAGATAATCTAACATTTGTTTTCCTTTTTTGACATTTGACTTTTTTTTTCTTCTGTGGTCTACTGTACAGATGTGAATTTACTTTTCTCTAGGCCTAAGACTTTTGTTGTGAAAATGCTTTTACATTTGCCAAAAATAGAACTTTTTATATTAAAAACAAACAAGCAAGCCCTGCCCAGATTTAGTAAGTAACGCAAAAGTAACGTAATGTATTACTTTGCATAAAAAGTAACTAAATAAAGTAATTAGTTACTTTTTAAGGAGTAACTCAGTATTGTAATGCATTACTCAGGGTTCCCACGGGTCATGGAATTTCTGGAATATCATGGAATTTTAAAAGGTCTATTCCAGTCATTGAAAGTCAGGGAATTTAATATTTTTTTGGTCCAAGTCATGGAATATCAGGGATTTTTGTTTGTTGCTTTAAATTTTAGTTTCCATTTATCAAAATGTAATTTTTTCTTTCTTTTTTTTTTTACACGTTTTGCCTATTTTTATGGTTAGGCTATTTTTCAGTGCCATTTTATTCCCTTCCTGCACGTCAACTGGCAATCACTTAAGTCAAATGCAGTCACCAGGCTGTACCTGATAACTAAGGCAAACATGCCAGGAAAATGTAAATTTCAAGAGCTTTGGCTACAAAATGACCACTTCAAAGACTGGGCGTGAAAAGTAGATGATAGAAAAGCAAAAACTAAATGTGAAGAAATTAAAAAAAAATCTGAATGATGACTTGATTACAAGGGTGTGTGTTTAACCTCTGAAATCACACACACAAAAAAAAAAACATTAAATAATTTCTGTAAAAATAGTACAGAAAAGGCCAGTTTCTGCCACTAAATAAAAAAAATGAAAAACGGTTATTGCGATTTCTCACAATTCTGACTTATTTTTTCACAATTGCATGATACAAACTCACAATTTGGAGGTTTTTTCTCAGAATTATGAGATATAAACTCGCAATTGCGAGTTATAAAGTCAGAATTGCATGATATAAACTCGCAATTGAGAGTTAAGTCAGAATTGTGTGATATAAACTTGCAGTTCTGTGAACATTCTTCTCCTCAGAAATTAGTTTATATCTCACAACTTTTTTTTTTTTTTTTTTTTTTACAACAAAAGTTGCAAGATACAAACTCGCAATTGCAGGAAAAACGTCAGAATTGTGAGTTTTATCTTTATCTTTTTTTTTTTATTTAGTGGCAGAAACAGGCTTCCATAGTTTTGTACTAAAAACGTCTGTAAACAAAGCTTGCAAATGGATGGATCCGTTCATTATAGGTCATGGAAATTCAGCTTTTTAGTCAGTGAAAGTCAGGGAAAAGTCAGGGAATTTAACATTTGGCTTAGAGTGGGAACCCTGATTACTTTTAAAAGTAACTTTCCCCAACACTGTAAATGACAGATCGTTTCGCTAGTTAAAACACTTTTTCCTCGGCTGGGACCATTTAGAGCCCTCTGAAGCTGAATTTAAAGTACATTATCTGTACATTTTTGTTCTGGAAGTGAACTACTCCTTTAAAATTTCCTTCAGAAATCATTCTGATATGCTGATTTGCTGCTTAAGGAACATTTCTGATTATCACTGTTGAAAATGTATGTTTTAATGTATTTTTAGGTGAGCAGTACGAGCTCCACACTGGAACCACCAACACGCCCAGTGTGATCGTACACGTGTGTGAGGACGACAGCTCCGAAGGCGAGGACGAGACAGCAGAGGGCGGCAAACGCGCGCGTCCCAAGATCATCCAGACCCGTCGCCCGGACTTCGTCCCGTCCGTCAACCAGTGAGCGGGTAATTCTGGGCCGTTTCATCTTCGCGACCAACACTGGAATAACTAGGAAGCATGCGGTCATGCAATTTGTCATCCTCGCCACCGGGGAGGGCGGCGAGCGTCAAATCCTCTTCCTAGTTAGCGAGGGAGTCGACCATCATCCTCATAATCTCGCGTTTCATTTCTTAACATCCATCTCCGATGGAGTCAGGGACTTTGAGGACTTGGGAGAGTTTCTCTCATCTTACGAATGTCATTATTTGCTTGACGTCACAACTGTGTATTTTAATAATCCGAGAGAAGAGCGACGGAAAAAATCCGAAGGAGTTTTCTGTGTAGCACAAACGAACTGAACGTCGTGTCTAAAGTGTGTATCGTTTGAGGCCACTAACATGTACTCATCGTCATTATCATGTATCGTCTCTACGTTTAGCCAGTTAAGCACTCATACAGTCTTTGAAAAGTCATTATTGTTGCTGAAGTTCTTCACGAGCTCCTCCAAGTATTATGCACTTTAAAAATAGAGCCTTATAATGTGGTAAACTGACAACAACATGAAGTACTTGTCTTCATATATCGAGCGCAACCGTGAATGCCGACTTTTTCTGCCTTGGTAACGCAAGTGTTTTTGCTGTTAGTTTTATCCATCCGTCACAACACTTGAAAAAAGAATTTGAAAATTGACATAATTGTCCAAATAAATTCAAATAAAAATGTAAAAACATTAATATCAAATAAAATGTTGATTAATAAATAATTGGCTCTATGCATAAACAAAACAAAAGTACTGACAATACATTTTTTTTTTTTTTCTCAGAAATTTGACACTTACAAAGAAACCACAGGTCACACATTAAATTAAATGTGAAATTTTGGTATTTTCTCGTAAAATGTAATCAAAGATTACAGTGATATAAATAGTGTGTATGTATAAGTAAAACAAAATCAAATAAAAATATGTGGTTCAGAAACCATTTCTACTCAGATATTGCTAGTAAATTGCATAAACAATTACAAAGAAACGGCAAATGAATTAAATTCAAAAAATTTTCAATAAAATTGTTTTAAAATCATTTTTACAGTTATATAATTGGCTGTATGTATCAATAAAATTAAATAAAATGTAAAATATTGACTCTACATTGAAGAACATTGGTGTAGAAACAATTTCCACTCAGAAATTGCTAGAAAATTCCAGCAACAGTTACAAAGAAACTACAAGTAACACATTAAATTAAACATGCATTTTTGAAGTATAAACGCTTAAAATAAAAGTCATTTGCAGTTCTTTATGGATCGCTTTTAGTGGTTGCTTTTAACATGTTTTCTTGTAACTCCCATTTCAATAATAACAGTGACTTCTCTGATTAGTGAATCTCTGTGCATCCAGTGCATAATTCAGCCATTAAACTGAACGATTTAAAAAAATAATAAATCCACAGAAGCACATATGTTCTCTTAACCCTAATCAATCAGTATGGGGAAAATGAATGTGATTTCTCTGGCAGACGTCCACCGTTGCGCTCTGTGACTTGTTAAATGAACCGCT